>OX465579.1:178141802-178559302 GCA_950022655.1 Alentia gelatinosa | reverse complement strand
TCACCACCCACCCACCCATCCTCCCTCCTCTCCCCTCACCACCCACCCACCTATCCTCCCTCCTCTCCCCTCACCACCCACCCACCCACTAAGCCTCCATCCTCCTCCCCTCACAACTCATCGCGGGCCTCCAGGCGGTGAGCGGAGTTTAGTTCATGGTCGTCCGCGGGCCCTCGTTGACCCACGTGACCTGCGGACTTTGGTTAAGACCGGAGCCGAATGACGTCCATCCATCACCCGACTGTGTCTGCCTCGACCCCCTCCCCTCTACCCCCTCCCTCCTCCCTGCCGCCGACTGCCGTACTCCGTACACCGTACACCGCCCGCCCTACACCGTACACCGTACGCCGCCCGCCCTACACCGTACACCGTACACCGCCCGCCCTACACCGTACACCGTACGCCGCCCGCCCTACACCGTACACCGCCCGCCCTACACCGTACACCGCCCGCCCTACACCGTACACCGTACGCCGCCCGCCCTACACCATACACCGCCCGCCCTACACCGTACACCGTACGCCGCCCGCCCTACACCATACACCGCCCGCCGCCCGCCCTACACCATACACCGCCCGCCGCCCGCCCTACACCGTACACCGTACGCCGCCCGCCCTACACCATACACCGCCCGCCGCCCGCCCTACACCATACACCGCCCGCCGCCCGCCCTACACCGTACACCGCCCTTCCTACACCCTACACCGTACACCGTACACCGCCCGCCCTACACCGTACACCGCCCTTCCTACACCCTACACCGTACACCGTACGCCGCCCGCCCTACACAGCCCGCCACCCGCCGCCCGCCCTACACCGCCCGCCCTACACCGTAAACCGCCCTTCCTACACCCTACACCGTATACTGTACACCGTACACCGCCCGCCCTACACCGCCCGCCATACACCGTACACCGTACACCGTACACCGTACACCGTACACCATACACCGTACACCGTACACCGCCCGTCCTACACCGTATACTGTATACCGTACCCTGCCCGCCGTACACCGTACGCCATCCGTCCTACACTGGCACCGCCCGCCGTACACCGCCCGCCCTACACATTACACTCCCGTCCCTACACCGCCCGCCCTACACCGTACATCGCCCTACACTGTACACAGCCCGCCCTACACCACCCGCCGCCCGCCCTACACCGCCCGCCTGGGGAGGTGGACGTGGGGAGGAGGGAAGGGAGGGCGGAGGTGCGGGGTGACAGAGCGGAGAGATTGCAATAAGCTTATTGTGCATACTCAGGTATATTTCCCATGTATCAGGGTGACTGGAGCTTTAAGTAGTATATGGGAATGGTCTTTTTACCAGGCACTCTCTGAGAGTAACGCAGGGACGAAGCAACATGGAGACTGATTCACGTAGAGGCGAGGTCATACATAGACTTATATAAAGACCAAGTCATTCTAGACTTCTATAAAGACGAGGTCAAATCTAGACTTATATAGACTAGGTTATATCTGGACTAACATAAATACGAGGTCATAAATAGACTCATATAGAGACTAGGCTATATCTGGAATTATTTATCCTACCCCTCATATGAATCTCCATAGATTTAACATGGTGTGACTGTATGCCACGGTTATTATCCTACTTCATATAGATCTCCATATACTTACCATGGTGTGACTGTATGCCACGGTTATCATCCTACACCTCATATAGATCTCCATAGACTTAACATGGTGTGACTGTATGCCACGGTTATCATCCTACACCTCATATAGATCTCCATAGACTTAACATGGTGTGACTGTATGCCATGGTTATCATCCTACACCTCATATAGATCTCCATAGACTTAACATGGTGTGACTGTATGCCACGGTTATTATCCTACCCTTATATAAATCTCCATAGACTTAACATGGTGTGACTGTATGCCATTGTTATTATCCTACTCCTCATATAAATCTCCATAGACTTAACATGGTGTGACTGTATGCCACGGTTATTATCCTACCCCTCATATAAATCTGACTTTGTGTGACTGTATGCCACGGTTATGCCATAAAATATTTATATGCCACGCTTGACATATGATGTTAAAAACATCTGACCAGGTAGGATAAAATCTAAACTTCACTGAGTTTCATACAACTGTTTACATGGCATTCGTTGTCTTCTGCTACAGATATCACTAAGCTCTGCTTCGTGATATCATTTCGCGACGACAACTCATGGCATATAAACAATCATATGAAATTTTGTGATATTTCTTGATAATATGGAATAGGTCATATATAGACTTTTATAGAGATTGGGTCAAAGATAGACTAATATAGGGACTAGGTGATATCTAGAATAATATAATGGCAAGGTCTTACCTAGAGTAATGGGGGAGGGCACCAGGGTAAACGGTAGGTTGAGTCATGCTGATAGGCAGGGTGGGAGGGCACCCGGGTAAACGGGAGGTGGGACCGTGTTGTGAGGGACAGTGGGTGGGTTGGAACGAGCAGTTCTGAGAGGCAGGGTGGGATTATTGTATACAGGAGGTGGCTACTGATGCTGAGAGGCAGGGTGGGTGGGTACCAGGGTAAATCGCGCTGAGAGGCATGGGGGGGTGGGTACCAGGGTAAATCACGCTGAAAGGCAGGGTGGGTGGGTACCAGGGTAAATCGCGCTGAGAGGCATGTTGGGTGGGTACCAGGGTAAATCGCGCTGAGAGGCAGGGTGGGTGGGTACCAGGGTAAATCGCGCTGAGAGGCAGGGTGGGTGGCTACCAGGGTAAATTGCGCTGAGAGGCATGGTGGGTGGGTACCAGGGTAAATCGCGCTGAGAGGCAGGGTGGGTGGGTACCAGGGTAAATCGCGCTGAGAGGCAGGGTGGGTGGGTACCAGGGTAAATCGCGCTGAGAGGCATGGTGGGTGGGTACCAGGGTAAATCGCGCTGTGTGTGCAGGTACCGGTTTCTGGCTGGCCGTCCTGAGTAGGTCGGTACTAGTCTAAACGGTTTCTGGCATGTCGTGCTCAGTGGGTGGGTACCAGTATTTATAAACGGTTTCCAGCATGTCGTGCTGAGTGGGTGAGTACCAGTATAACCGGTTTCTGGCATGTCGTCCTTAGTGGTTAGGTACCAGTATTTATGACCGGTTTCCGGCATGTCGTGCTGAGTGGGTGGGTACCAGTATAACCGGTTTCCGGCATGTCGTGCTCAGTGGGCGGGTAGCAGTTTACCCGGTCTCCGGCATGTCGTGCTGAGTGGGTGGGTACCAGTATTTATAAACGGTTTCCGGCATGTCGTGCTCAGTGGTTAGGTACCAGTATAACCGGTTTCCGGTATGTCATACTCAGTGGGTGGGTACCAGTATTTATAAACGGTTTCCGGCATGTCGTGCTCAGTGGTTAGGTACCAGTATAACCGGTTTCCGGCATGTCGTGCTCAGTGGCCGTCTGAGGGATGAGCCGCGTCTCTCCGTCCCGAACCAGACGCAGGCCCCGACACCACGTGACTGGACTGAGAACCCGGACAGGCGCCGCCTGGCGTCCGTTAAGCACATCATTACGTCAGACCGGTTCCCCGTCTGCCGCCGGGTCTCTCGCCGGGTCCCCTGCCTGGTCCCATATCAAACCGGGATTATTGGATGAGGCTCCGTTTCCGCACCACGGGAGTTCCTACCGGCCTAAACCAGGCCTAAACCAGGCCTAAACCAGGCCTAAACCCAGGCCTAAACCAGGCCTCACAGCGCCACCTATGTCGGAGGACTAGGCACGGACCAAACCGTTTTATGGATGTGTTCTAAATAGACATGGGTAACATCACTCAGTATGACAGATTGACCGGAGAGTAGACATAGTGCTTGAACGTTAACCGAGATATTACCGAATTATTTGTAAAATAACCTCGCTTCAAGGTCAAACAGGAAGAAACTTACCTCTGGTTAGGTTTGTAAGAGGTCATCAAGGTAAATATTCTGAGGGAGTAGATTTTTTAGGTTTGTATACGTTTATGTAGGGTACGACAAGATAAAAGTCTCCAAGGTGGGCCTGCCCGATTCCCCCGCCTTATCCCTCCAGGAACAACAAATTAAATACACAATAATGACTGGTTTTGTGTACGAATGGCCGTAATCTCCGAGTAGTTGACGCGTAGTAATATCCGAGCGATTAGCGACGATTTATGCCTCAACTACGAGGAGATTACGGTCACTCGTGCACAAAACCAGTCGTTATTGTATTTATTACCCACCTACAAGATTAATAACAATTACGCAGACACACTGCATAAGCGGACATTTTGACCCGGAACGGAGGGTGACCGCTTACCCAGGGTTTTACTGTATGTTTAAAGCCCATTTTATGACACTTTTAAGCCATCTTTGATCCAGCAAAAAAAACGAGAAAAAAAACGCCCTCATCATATTTTTCATGGCTTGGTGATGAGAAACAATTTTTTTTTTGAGTGGCCTAATATGTATGTGGCGTAGGTTCAGCTTGTGGTAAATCCTTTGAATTCACCTTTGTAGGTTAAGTTGGTATCGTTTCTTTGCTGGTTTCTACGACTGGTGGTTTGAAGGATGAGTTAGTCCGAGATACTCTAAGTTCATGAAATCTTTGACAAAAACATAAGACAAGCCGATTCATTAAAGCCCAATACATATCTACCGATGTCGGAACATTGATGTACCTTTGTCGGCAACAAAGGAACTGTAATTTGTCTCAGGCGAGGCATCCTAATGGAGTCGGCCCTAGTCGGTAGATGTAGGACAGCTAGGCAAGGGTCAGCCAACAATAAGTGAACCCCCTCGATGAGATGTTCATTGTCGCCGACGAGTTTTAGTTCAAAGTCCTAAATCGGTCACCAAAAGTTTACTAACATGTTGCATAAATCCAATCGTGTATAACAGAACATTAGAAATTGGGTGGCCGACAAGGGGAAAAAGGTTATGTTATTTGCCTGCGAGAAGTTCACCAACTCCTATACGATTTAGGAACTAATCGTTCAAACGTAAAACGGTAAATGTGCATTATGCTTAAATTTTGTGAAAATTCTGATTGAAGGAGGAACCTAAAGTAAAGTAAGATGTATTTCACATATTTTTATATCAGCCAAGTTAGATTTTAACATGGACGTAGAAATGAAATCTGTCTGATTCCTCTGAACCATTATTCTTGCTTCAGGCCTGGAAACTATCAAATATAATAAAAAAAAAACATGTTGCATCTAATTCTTTGCTCTCAAGAATGAACCAAACGGACTGTAATGGTGCACCCCTCTCATAACATCTCACACTCTCTAAGTGGTATTCTGTACTCTCACCACGATCTATACGAGAAGAATTCTTACCAAACTAGGCTTAGAGGCTTGAGAATCAACTGGCCTGCCTCTGGTGCTGAAGACGTACACCAATGCAACCCAAAGATTCATATAATTTCAATGATGCCATCTACGGGAATACAGTGGATTCTCAAGGCTCTAAGCCTAGTTCGTCAGAATTCTTCTCCCATAGAGCGTAGTGAGAACCTTGTACAGAATACCACTTAGAGAGTGTGAGATCTTATGAGAAGGGTGCACTGATACAGTCGGTAGATGTATCTGATTTATTGATGAAGCAATTAAACTTTATCCGCCATAATGCTACATCTGTGACCATCATGGCAGCAGAAATATCTCAATGACGGAAGCAGCAGGGAATTCTGACACTCCAACAAGCCAATCATTCAGCGTAAAATTACATTTTCATGCTGATTTACCTAAGTACAGGGCACGGGTATCAAACAATTCTCTATTTTATCATCCACCTAATACGACGCGTCCATAGAAAACACATAGGGTGGGTGTATCACCATACCCAGAGCATACAGATATATCCACCTAATACAAAGTGTCCATAGAAAACACATAGGGAGTTTGTATGGACATACCCGGAGCATACAGATATATCCACCTAATACAAAGTGTCCATAGAAAACACATAGGCAGCGTGTATCTACATACCCACAGCATACAGATATATCCAGATATATACAGAATACAGTTCTGACCGTAAATTTGTATAGGTTTTCTCTATGGTTGAAACATGAATTTCAAATGGTATTATTAGGATTCAATCGTTGTTTTAAGTATGGCCAGTTCAAAGCTTGTTCATAAATCTCAGTTTACCTGAAAAAAGGCCTTTTGTCTGCCACCAATCACTTTACTACTTACGTCCAATTATTTTAACTGAACCTACGAAAGAGCCTTTATGGTGACACGAAAATGGATACAAATAACAAACGATGATTCTTCGGTATAATATTAACCCTTAATAGGCGTGATAAACTTTAACAGTAATTTTTGACAATGCTGCCACAACTTCAGGGTTCTGAACTGGCTTTGCAAAATATAGTATTTCAGGACGTATTTAATCTCCCTCTGGCACGCACTATGTCTCTGTCTGTCCGTCAGTCTCCACTGTAGTGGATATTAAATCAACCTCCAGAACAAATAAAGCTTACAATATGTGTATTTACCACTCTCTACATCCATGTCGATACACACTCGACTATCTCACCCTATTGAGGTACTTGAACTGTTGAATATACATTTGTCACATTATTCCTGAGAAGAACAATGCCTCCTCATCCATTTATATATTTAAAAAAACACACAATACAATGCGACTCACAGAAGAACTCATTTTCTGTGAAAACGCCGTCGGTATTTTGCACAGATGTTTATCGGTGTGTTTAGTGATTCTAAAAACAGTGGCCAGGCGTCGCTCTGCGCATTCTGAGCGTGACCGCCGCCGACCCGCCGCCCGCTCGCCGCTCGCCGCCCGCCGCCCGCCGCCCGCCGCCCGCCGCCCGCCGCCCGCCGCCCGCCGCCCGCCGCCCGCCGCCCGCCGCCCGCCGCCCGCCGCCCGCCGCCCGCCGCCCGCCGCCCGCCGCCCGCCGCCAAAAACAATATTTACTCTTAATGGGCGGCAATTGTGAACACAGGGAGCAGCTCGGGGGAGGGCGGGGCAGCTCGGGGCAGGAAGGTGGCCGCGGACCAGTTGTGAGCAGCTGGGAACAGCTCTTTGCAGCTCAGAATAGCTCTGAGCTGCTCTTAACAACTCTGAGTAACACGGTGCAGCTTTCAGCAGCTTTGAGCAGCTCTGAACGATATTTCTCCGCTCTGAGCAGGTCTGAGCAGCTCTGAGCAATTCTGAGCAGCACAATGTAGCTCTGAGCAGGTCTGAGGAGTTTTGAGGAGTTCTTAGGAGCTAGGGCAGTTTGGAACAGCTCTGTATATCTGTGAACAGTTCTGAGCAGCTTTGGGCAGTTCTAAAGAGATCGGAACAACTCTAAGCAGTCAAGAGCAGCTCGGAGCCTCCCGGAGCCTACCTGAGCTGCCCGGTACAGCTCTGGGCAGCTAGGGCCAGCTCGTAGCTGACCATAGCTGTTCAGAGCTGTATGGAGCTGCTCAGATCTATTCGGAGCTGCTCGGAGCTGCTCCGGCCCTGCAGGTCACCGTAGAGCTATTGGGAGCTGCTGGGAGCTGCTGGGAGCTGCTGGGAGCTGCTGGGAGCTGCTCGGGGCTGCTCCGGCCCTGCAGGTCACCGTAGAGCTATTGGGAGCTGCTGGGAGCTGCTGGGAGCTGCTGGGAGCTGCTCGGAGCTGCCAGAAGCTACTTTGAGCTGCTCGGAGCTGCTCGGGCCCGGCAGGTGACCCTGGCGCTACTCGGAGCTGCTCGGAGCTGCTCGGAGCTGCTCGGAGCTGCTCAGTCAGCTGACCGTGGTGCTACTCGGGGACTCATTAAACATGCGGGGCTCGTGGTTCCGCAGGCGTGACAGGGCGCAGTCCTCACCTGGCCATCGACCGTGATCCGCGCCATCATAATTCCCATCCCAAGCCAACAGCTAACAGACGTTAAACCCGTGTCCTACATCCCCATTGACTGATGTAACCGCCAGCCAACAGCTAACACGCAGACGTTAAACCCCGTGTCCTACATCCCCATTGACTGATGTAACCGCCAGCCAACAGCTAACACACAGACGTTAAACCCCGTATCCTACATCCCCATTGACTCATGTAACAGCCAGCCAACAGCTAACACACAGATGTTAAACCCTGTGTCCTACATCCCCATTGACTGATGTAACCGCCAGCCAACAGCTAACACACAGACGCTAAACCCTGTGTCCTACATCCCCATTGACTGACGTCACAGCCAGCCAACAGCTAACACACAGACGTTAAACCCCGTGTCCTACATCCCCATTGACTGACGTCACAGCCAGCCAACAGCTAACACACAGATGTTAAACCCCGTGTCCTACATCCCCATTGACTGATGTAACCGCCAGCCAACAGCTAACACACAGACGTTAAACCCCGTGTCCTACATCCCCAATTGACTGATGTCACCGCCAGCCAACAGCTAACACACAGACGTTAAACCCCGTGTCCTACATCCCCAATTGACTGACGTCACAGCCAGCCAACAGCTAACACACAGACGTTAAACCCTGTGTCCTACATCCCCATTGACTGATGTCACCGCCAGCCAACAGCTAACACACAGACGTTAAACCCTGTGTCCTACATCCCCATTGACTGATGTCACCGCCAGCCAACAGCTAACACACAGACGTTAAACCCCATGTCCTACATCCCCATTGACTCATGTAACAGCCATCCAA
The DNA here is from genome assembly GCA_950022655.1 of Alentia gelatinosa. Taxonomy (NCBI): domain Eukaryota; kingdom Metazoa; phylum Annelida; class Polychaeta; order Phyllodocida; family Polynoidae; genus Alentia; species Alentia gelatinosa. The sequence goes on along the minus strand of OX465579.1, from coordinate 178,550,674 downwards.
CAGCTAACACACAGATGTTAAACCCTGTGTCCTACATCCCCATTGACTGATGTAACCGCCAGCCAACAGCTAACACACACAGACGTTAAACCCCGTGTCCTACATCCCCATTGACTGATGTAACCGCCAGCCAACAGCTAACACACAGACGTTAAACCCCGTATCCTACATCCCCATTGACTCATGTAACAGCCAGCCAACAGCTAACACACAGATGTTAAACCCTGTGTCCTACATCCCCATTGACTGATGTAACCGCCAGCCAACAGCTAACACACAGACGCTAAACCCTGTGTCCTACATCCCCATTGACTGACGTCACAGCCAGCCAACAGCTAACACACAGACGTTAAACCCCGTGTCCTACATCCCCATTGACTGACGTCACAGCCAGCCAACAGCTAACACACAGATGTTAAACCCCGTGTCCTACATCCCCATTGACTGATGTAACCGCCAGCCAACAGCTAACACACAGACGTTAAACCCCGTGTCCTACATCCCCAATTGACTGATGTCACCGCCAGCCAACAGCTAACACACAGACGTTAAACCCCGTGTCCTACATCCCCAATTGACTGACGTCACAGCCAGCCAACAGCTAACACACAGACGTTAAACCCTGTGTCCTACATCCCCATTGACTGATGTCACCGCCAGCCAACAGCTAACACACAGACGTTAAACCCCATGTCCTACATCCCCATTGACTGATGTAACCGCCAGCCAACAGCTAACACACAGACGTTAAACCCTGTGTCCTACATCCCCATTGACTGACGTCACAGCCAGCCAACAGCTTACACACAGACGTTAAACCCTGTGTCCTACATCCCCATTGACTGATGTCACAGCCAGCCAACAGCAAACACACAGACGTTAAACCCCGTGTCCTACATCCCCATTGACTGATGTAACAGCCAGCCAACAGCTAACACACAGACTTTAAACCCTGTGTCCTACATCCCCATTGACTGACGTCACAGCCAGCCAACAGCTATCACACAGATGTTAAACCCTGTGTCCTACATCCCCATTGACTGATGTTAAACCCCGTGTCCTACATCCCCATTGACTGATGTCACCGCCAGCCAACAGCTAACACACAGACGTTAAACCCCGTGTCCTACATCCCCATTGACTGATGTAGCCGCCAGCCGCCAGCTAACACACAGACGTTAAACCCCGTGTCCTACATCCCCATTGACTGATGTCACAGCCAGCCAACAGCTAACACACAGACGTTAAACCATGTGTTCTACATCCCCATTGACTGATGTAACCGCCAGCCAACAGCTAGCACACAGACGTTAAACCCCTTGTCCTACATCCCCATTGACTGATGTAACCGCCAGCCAACAGCTAACACACAGACGTTAAACCCCGTGTCCTACATCCCCATTGACTGATGTAACCGCCAGCCAACAGCTTGCACATAGCCGTTAAACCCCGTGTCCTACATCCCCATTGACTGATGTAACCGCCCGCCAACAGCTAGCACACAGACGTTAAACCCCGTGTCCTACATCCCCATTGACTGATGTCACCGCCAGCCAACAGCTAACACACAGACGTTAAACCCTGTGTCCTACATCCCCATTGACTGATGTCACCGCCAGCCAACAGCTAACACGCAGACGTTAAACCCCGTGTCCTATATCCCCATTGACTGATGTAACCGCCAGCCAACAGCTAGCACACAGCCGTTAAACCCTGTGTCCTACATCCCCATTGACTGATGTAACCGCCAGCCAACAGCTAGCACAAAGCCGTTAAACCCTGTGTCCTACATCCCCATTGACTGATGTAACCGCCAGCCAACAGCTAGCACACAGCCGTTAAACCCCGTGTCCTACATCCCCATCGACTGATGTAACCGCCAGCCAACAGCTAACACACAGACGTTAAACCCCGTGTCCTACATCCCCATTGACTGATGTAACCGCCAGCCAACAGCTAACACACAGACGTTAAACCCCGTGTCCTACATCCCCATTGACTGATGTAACCGCCAGCCAACAGCTAGCACATAGCCGTTAAACCCCGTATCCTACATCCCCATTGACTCATGTAACAGCCATCCAACAGCTAACACACAGATGTTAAACCCTGTGTCCTACATCCCCATTGACTGATGTAACCGCCAGCCAACAGCTAACACACACAGACGTTAAACCCCGTGTCCTACATCCCCATTGACTGATGTAACCGCCAGCCAACAGCTAACACACAGACGTTAAACCCCGTATCCTACATCCCCATTGACTCATGTAACAGCCAGCCAACAGCTAACACACAGATGTTAAACCCTGTGTCCTACATCCCCATTGACTGATGTAACCGCCAGCCAACAGCTAACACACAGACGCTAAACCCTGTGTCCTACATCCCCATTGACTGACGTCACAGCCAGCCAACAGCTAACACACAGACGTTAAACCCCGTGTCCTACATCCCCATTGACTGACGTCACAGCCAGCCAACAGCTAACACACAGATGTTAAACCCCGTGTCCTACATCCCCATTGACTGATGTAACCGCCAGCCAACAGCTAACACACAGACGTTAAACCCCGTGTCCTACATCCCCAATTGACTGATGTCACCGCCAGCCAACAGCTAACACACAGACGTTAAACCCCGTGTCCTACATCCCCAATTGACTGACGTCACCGCCAGCCAACAGCTAACACACAGACGTTAAACCCTGTGTCCTACATCCCCATTGACTGATGTCACCGCCAGCCAACAGCTAACACACAGACGTTAAACCCCATGTCCTACATCCCCATTGACTGATGTAACCGCCAGCCAACAGCTAACACACAGACGTTAAACCCTGTGTCCTACATCCCCATTGACTGACGTCACAGCCAGCCAACAGCTTACACACAGACGTTAAACCCTGTGTCCTACATCCCCATTGACTGATGTCACAGCCAGCCAACAGCAAACACACAGACGTTAAACCCCGTGTCCTACATCCCCATTGACTGATGTAACAGCCAGCCAACAGCTAACACACAGACTTTAAACCCTGTGTCCTACATCCCCATTGACTGACGTCACAGCCAGCCAACAGCTATCACACAGATGTTAAACCCTGTGTCCTACATCCCCATTGACTGATGTTAAACCCCGTGTCCTACATCCCCATTGACTGATGTCACCGCCAGCCAACAGCTAACACACAGACGTTAAACCCCGTGTCCTACATCCCCATTGACTGATGTAGCCGCCAGCCGCCAGCTAACACACAGACGTTAAACCCCGTGTCCTACATCCCCATTGACTGATGTCACAGCCAGCCAACAGCTAACACACAGACGTTAAACCATGTGTTCTACATCCCCATTGACTGATGTAACCGCCAGCCAACAGCTAGCACACAGACGTTAAACCCCTTGTCCTACATCCCCATTGACTGATGTAACCGCCAGCCAACAGCTTGCACATAGCCGTTAAACCCCGTGTCCTACATCCCCATTGACTGATGTAACCGCCCGCCAACAGCTAGCACACAGACGTTAAACCCCGTGTCCTACATCCCCATTGACTGATGTCACCGCCAGCCAACAGCTAACACACAGACGTTAAACCCTGTGTCCTACATCCCCATTGACTGATGTCACCGCCAGCCAACAGCTAACACGCAGACGTTAAACCCCGTGTCCTATATCCCCATTGACTGATGTAACCGCCAGCCAACAGCTAGCACACAGCCGTTAAACCCTGTGTCCTACATCCCCATTGACTGATGTAACCGCCAGCCAACAGCTAGCACAAAGCCGTTAAACCCTGTGTCCTACATCCCCATTGACTGATGTAACCGCCAGCCAACAGCTAGCACACAGCCGTTAAACCCCGTGTCCTACATCCCCATCGACTGATGTAACCGCCAGCCAACAGCTAACACACAGACGTTAAACCCCGTGTCCTACATCCCCATTGACTGATGTAACCGCCAGCCAACAGCTAACACACAGACGTTAAACCCCGTGTCCTACATCCCCATTGACTGATGTAACCGCCAGCCAACAGCTAGCACATAGCCGTTAAACCCCGTGTCCTACATCCCCATTGACTGATGTCACCGCCAGCCAACAGCTAACACACAGACGTTAAACCCTGTGTCCTACATCCCCATTGACTGATGTCACCGCCAGCCAACAGCTAACACGCAGACGTTAAACCCCGTGTCCTATATCCCCATTGACTGATGTAACCGCCAGCCAACAGCTAGCACACAGCCGTTAAACCCTGTGTCCTACATCCCCATTGACTGATGTAACCGCCAGCCAACAGCTAACACACAGACGCTAAACCCTGTGTCCTACATCCCCATTGACTGACGTCACAGCCAGCCAACAGCTAACACACAGACGTTAAACCCCGTGTCCTACATCCCCATTGACTGACGTCACAGCCAGCCAACAGCTAACACACAGATGTTAAACCCCGTGTCCTACATCCCCATTGACTGATGTAACCGCCAGCCAACAGCTAACACACAGACGTTAAACCCCGTGTCCTACATCCCCAATTGACTGATGTCACCGCCAGCCAACAGCTAACACACAGACGTTAAACCCCGTGTCCTACATCCCCAATTGACTGACGTCACAGCCAGCCAACAGCTAACACACAGACGTTAAACCCTGTGTCCTACATCCCCATTGACTGATGTCACCGCCAGCCAACAGCTAACACACAGACGTTAAACCCTGTGTCCTACATCCCCATTGACTGATGTCACCGCCAGCCAACAGCTAACACACAGACGTTAAACCCCATGTCCTACATCCCCATTGACTCATGTAACAGCCATCCAACAGCTAACACACAGATGTTAAACCCTGTGTCCTACATCCCCATTGACTGATGTAACCGCCAGCCAACAGCTAACACACACAGACGTTAAACCCCGTGTCCTACATCCCCATTGACTGATGTAACCGCCAGCCAACAGCTAACACACAGACGTTAAACCCCGTATCCTACATCCCCATTGACTCATGTAACAGCCAGCCAACAGCTAACACACAGATGTTAAACCCTGTGTCCTACATCCCCATTGACTGATGTAACCGCCAGCCAACAGCTAACACACAGACGCTAAACCCTGTGTCCTACATCCCCATTGACTGACGTCACAGCCAGCCAACAGCTAACACACAGACGTTAAACCCCGTGTCCTACATCCCCATTGACTGACGTCACAGCCAGCCAACAGCTAACACACAGATGTTAAACCCCGTGTCCTACATCCCCATTGACTGATGTAACCGCCAGCCAACAGCTAACACACAGACGTTAAACCCCGTGTCCTACATCCCCAATTGACTGATGTCACCGCCAGCCAACAGCTAACACACAGACGTTAAACCCCGTGTCCTACATCCCCAATTGACTGACGTCACAGCCAGCCAACAGCTAACACACAGACGTTAAACCCTGTGTCCTACATCCCCATTGACTGATGTCACCGCCAGCCAACAGCTAACACACAGACGTTAAACCCCATGTCCTACATCCCCATTGACTGATGTAACCGCCAGCCAACAGCTAACACACAGACGTTAAACCCTGTGTCCTACATCCCCATTGACTGACGTCACAGCCAGCCAACAGCTTACACACAGACGTTAAACCCTGTGTCCTACATCCCCATTGACTGATGTCACAGCCAGCCAACAGCAAACACACAGACGTTAAACCCCGTGTCCTACATCCCCATTGACTGATGTAACAGCCAGCCAACAGCTAACACACAGACTTTAAACCCTGTGTCCTACATCCCCATTGACTGACGTCACAGCCAGCCAACAGCTATCACACAGATGTTAAACCCTGTGTCCTACATCCCCATTGACTGATGTTAAACCCCGTGTCCTACATCCCCATTGACTGATGTCACCGCCAGCCAACAGCTAACACACAGACGTTAAACCCCGTGTCCTACATCCCCATTGACTGATGTAGCCGCCAGCCGCCAGCTAACACACAGACGTTAAACCCCGTGTCCTACATCCCCATTGACTGATGTCACAGCCAGCCAACAGCTAACACACAGACGTTAAACCATGTGTTCTACATCCCCATTGACTGATGTAACCGCCAGCCAACAGCTAGCACACAGACGTTAAACCCCTTGTCCTACATCCCCATTGACTGATGTAACCGCCAGCCAACAGCTAACACACAGACGTTAAACCCCGTGTCCTACATCCCCATTGACTGATGTAACCGCCAGCCAACAGCTTGCACATAGCCGTTAAACCCCGTGTCCTACATCCCCATTGACTGATGTAACCGCCCGCCAACAGCTAGCACACAGACGTTAAACCCCGTGTCCTACATCCCCATTGACTGATGTCACCGCCAGCCAACAGCTAACACACAGACGTTAAACCCTGTGTCCTACATCCCCATTGACTGATGTCACCGCCAGCCAACAGCTAACACGCAGACGTTAAACCCCGTGTCCTATATCCCCATTGACTGATGTAACCGCCAGCCAACAGCTAGCACACAGCCGTTAAACCCTGTGTCCTACATCCCCATTGACTGATGTAACCGCCAGCCAACAGCTAGCACAAAGCCGTTAAACCCTGTGTCCTACATCCCCATTGACTGATGTAACCGCCAGCCAACAGCTAGCACACAGCCGTTAAACCCCGTGTCCTACATCCCCATCGACTGATGTAACCGCCAGCCAACAGCTAACACACAGACGTTAAACCCCGTGTCCTACATCCCCATTGACTGATGTAACCGCCAGCCAACAGCTAACACACAGACGTTAAACCCCGTGTCCTACATCCCCATTGACTGATGTAACCGCCAGCCAACAGCTAGCACATAGCCGTTAAACCCCGTATCCTACATCCCCATTGACTCATGTAACAGCCATCCAACAGCTAACACACAGATGTTAAACCCTGTGTCCTACATCCCCATTGACTGATGTAACCGCCAGCCAACAGCTAACACACACAGACGTTAAACCCCGTGTCCTACATCCCCATTGACTGATGTAACCGCCAGCCAACAGCTAACACACAGACGTTAAACCCCGTATCCTACATCCCCATTGACTCATGTAACAGCCAGCCAACAGCTAACACACAGATGTTAAACCCTGTGTCCTACATCCCCATTGACTGATGTAACCGCCAGCCAACAGCTAACACACAGACGCTAAACCCTGTGTCCTACATCCCCATTGACTGACGTCACAGCCAGCCAACAGCTAACACACAGACGTTAAACCCCGTGTCCTACATCCCCATTGACTGACGTCACAGCCAGCCAACAGCTAACACACAGATGTTAAACCCCGTGTCCTACATCCCCATTGACTGATGTAACCGCCAGCCAACAGCTAACACACAGACGTTAAACCCCGTGTCCTACATCCCCAATTGACTGATGTCACCGCCAGCCAACAGCTAACACACAGACGTTAAACCCCGTGTCCTACATCCCCAATTGACTGACGTCACCGCCAGCCAACAGCTAACACACAGACGTTAAACCCTGTGTCCTACATCCCCATTGACTGATGTCACCGCCAGCCAACAGCTAACACACAGACGTTAAACCCCATGTCCTACATCCCCATTGACTGATGTAACCGCCAGCCAACAGCTAACACACAGACGTTAAACCCTGTGTCCTACATCCCCATTGACTGACGTCACAGCCAGCCAACAGCTTACACACAGACGTTAAACCCTGTGTCCTACATCCCCATTGACTGATGTCACAGCCAGCCAACAGCAAACACACAGACGTTAAACCCCGTGTCCTACATCCCCATTGACTGATGTAACAGCCAGCCAACAGCTAACACACAGACTTTAAACCCTGTGTCCTACATCCCCATTGACTGACGTCACAGCCAGCCAACAGCTATCACACAGATGTTAAACCCTGTGTCCTACATCCCCATTGACTGATGTTAAACCCCGTGTCCTACATCCCCATTGACTGATGTCACCGCCAGCCAACAGCTAACACACAGACGTTAAACCCCGTGTCCTACATCCCCATTGACTGATGTAGCCGCCAGCCGCCAGCTAACACACAGACGTTAAACCCCGTGTCCTACATCCCCATTGACTGATGTCACAGCCAGCCAACAGCTAACACACAGACGTTAAACCATGTGTTCTACATCCCCATTGACTGATGTAACCGCCAGCCAACAGCTAGCACACAGACGTTAAACCCCTTGTCCTACATCCCCATTGACTGATGTAACCGCCAGCCAACAGCTTGCACATAGCCGTTAAACCCCGTGTCCTACATCCCCATTGACTGATGTAACCGCCCGCCAACAGCTAGCACACAGACGTTAAACCCCGTGTCCTACATCCCCATTGACTGATGTCACCGCCAGCCAACAGCTAACACACAGACGTTAAACCCTGTGTCCTACATCCCCATTGACTGATGTCACCGCCAGCCAACAGCTAACACGCAGACGTTAAACCCCGTGTCCTATATCCCCATTGACTGATGTAACCGCCAGCCAACAGCTAGCACACAGCCGTTAAACCCTGTGTCCTACATCCCCATTGACTGATGTAACCGCCAGCCAACAGCTAGCACAAAGCCGTTAAACCCTGTGTCCTACATCCCCATTGACTGATGTAACCGCCAGCCAACAGCTAGCACACAGCCGTTAAACCCCGTGTCCTACATCCCCATCGACTGATGTAACCGCCAGCCAACAGCTAACACACAGACGTTAAACCCCGTGTCCTACATCCCCATTGACTGATGTAACCGCCAGCCAACAGCTAACACACAGACGTTAAACCCCGTGTCCTACATCCCCATTGACTGATGTAACCGCCAGCCAACAGCTAGCACATAGCCGTTAAACCCCGTGTCCTACATCCCCATTGACTGATGTAACTGCCAGCCAACAGCTAGCACTCAGATGTTAAACCCTGTGTCCTACATCCCCATTGACTGATGTAACCGCCAGCCAACAGCTAACACACAGACGTTAAACCCCGTATCCTACATCCCCATTGACTCATGTAACAGCCAGCCAACAGCTAACACACAGATGTTAAACCCTGTGTCCTACATCCCCATTGACTGATGTAACCGCCAGCCAACAGCTAACACACAGACGCTAAACCCTGTGTCCTACATCCCCATTGACTGACGTCACAGCCAGCCAACAGCTAACACACAGACGTTAAACCCCGTGTCCTACATCCCCATTGACTGACGTCACAGCCAGCCAACAGCTAACACACAGATGTTAAACCCCGTGTCCTACATCCCCATTGACTGATGTAACCGCCAGCCAACAGCTAACACACAGACGTTAAACCCTGTGTCCTACATCCCCATTGACTGATGTCACCGCCAGCCAACAGCTAACACACAGACGTTAAACCCCATGTCCTACATCCCCATTGACTGATGTAACCGCCAGCCAACAGCTAACACACAGACGTTAAACCCTGTGTCCTACATCCCCATTGACTGACGTCACAGCCAGCCAACAGCTTACACACAGACGTTAAACCCTGTGTCCTACATCCCCATTGACTGATGTCACAGCCAGCCAACAGCAAACACACAGACGTTAAACCCCGTGTCCTACATCCCCATTGACTGATGTAACAGCCAGCCAACAGCTAACACACAGACTTTAAACCCTGTGTCCTACATCCCCATTGACTGACGTCACAGCCAGCCAACAGCTATCACACAGATGTTAAACCCTGTGTCCTACATCCCCATTGACTGATGTTAAACCCCGTGTCCTACATCCCCATTGACTGATGTCACCGCCAGCCAACAGCTAACACACAGACGTTAAACCCCGTGTCCTACATCCCCATTGACTGATGTAGCCGCCAGCCGCCAGCTAACACACAGACGTTAAACCCCGTGTCCTACATCCCCATTGACTGATGTCACAGCCAGCCAACAGCTAACACACAGACGTTAAACCATGTGTTCTACATCCCCATTGACTGATGTAACCGCCAGCCAACAGCTAGCACACAGACGTTAAACCCCTTGTCCTACATCCCCATTGACTGATGTAACCGCCAGCCAACAGCTAACACACAGACGTTAAACCCCGTGTCCTACATCCCCATTGACTGATGTAACCGCCAGCCAACAGCTTGCACATAGCCGTTAAACCCCGTGTCCTACATCCCCATTGACTGATGTAACCGCCCGCCAACAGCTAGCACACAGACGTTAAACCCCGTGTCCTACATCCCCATTGACTGATGTCACCGCCAGCCAACAGCTAACACACAGACGTTAAACCCTGTGTCCTACATCCCCATTGACTGATGTCACCGCCAGCCAACAGCTAACACGCAGACGTTAAACCCCGTGTCCTATATCCCCATTGACTGATGTAACCGCCAGCCAACAGCTAGCACACAGCCGTTAAACCCTGTGTCCTACATCCCCATTGACTGATGTAACCGCCAGCCAACAGCTAGCACAAAGCCGTTAAACCCTGTGTCCTACATCCCCATTGACTGATGTAACCGCCAGCCAACAGCTAGCACACAGCCGTTAAACCCCGTGTCCTACATCCCCATCGACTGATGTAACCGCCAGCCAACAGCTAACACACAGACGTTAAACCCCGTGTCCTACATCCCCATTGACTGATGTAACCGCCAGCCAACAGCTAACACACAGACGTTAAACCCCGTGTCCTACATCCCCATTGACTGATGTAACCGCCAGCCAACAGCTAGCACATAGCCGTTAATCCCCGTGTCCTACATCCCCATTGACTGATGTAACTGCCAGCCAACAGCTAGCACTCAGATGTTAAACCCTGTGTCCTACATCCCCATTGACTGATGTAACCGCCAGCCAACAGCTAACACACAGACGTTAAACCCCGTATCCTACATCCCCATTGACTCATGTAACAGCCAGCCAACAGCTAACACACAGATGTTAAACCCTGTGTCCTACATCCCCATTGACTGATGTAACCGCCAGCCAACAGCTAACACACAGACGCTAAACCCTGTGTCCTACATCCCCATTGACTGACGTCACAGCCAGCCAACAGCTAACACACAGACGTTAAACCCCGTGTCCTACATCCCCATTGACTGACGTCACAGCCAGCCAACAGCTAACACACAGATGTTAAACCCCGTGTCCTACATCCCCATTGACTGATGTAACCGCCAGCCAACAGCTAACACACAGACGTTAAACCCTGTGTCCTACATCCCCAATTGACTGATGTCACCGCCAGCCAACAGCTAACACACAGACGTTAAACCCTGTGTCCTACATCCCCATTGACTGATGTAACCGCCAGCCAACAGCTAACACACAGACGTTAAACCCCGTGTCCTACATCCCCATTTACTGATGTAACCGCCCGCCAACAGCTAGCACACAGACGTTAAACCCCGTGTCCTACATCCCCATTGACTGATGTCACCGCCAGCCAACAGCTAACACACAGACGTTAAACCCTGTGTCCTACATCCCCATTGACTGATGTCACCGCCAGCCAACAGCTAACACACAGACGTTAAACCCTGTGTCCTACATCCCCATTGACTGATGTAACCGCCAGCCAACAGCTAGCACAAAGCCGTTAAACCCCGTGTCCTACATCCCCATTGACTGATGTAACCGCCAGCCAACAGCTAGCACACAGCCGTTAAACCCCGTGTCCTACATCCCCATCGACTGATGTAACCGCCAGCCAACAGCTAACACACAGACGTTAAACCCCGTGTCCTACATCCCCATTGACTGATGTAACCGCCAGCCAACAGCTAACACACAGACGTTAAACCCCGTGTCCTACATCCCCATTGACTGATGTAACCGCCAGCCAACAGCTAGCACATAGCCGTTAAACCCCGTGTCCTACATCCCCATTGACTGATGTAACTGCCAGCCAACAGCTAGCACTCAGATGTTAAACCCTGTGTCCTACATCCCCATTGACTGATATAACCGCCAGCCAACAGCTAGCACACAGCCGTTAAACCCTGTGTCCTACATCCCCATTGACTGATATAACCGCCAGCCAACAGCTAGCACACAGCCGTTAAACCCCGTGTCCTACATCCCCATTGACTGATGTCACCGCCAGCCAACAGCTAGCACACAGACGTTAAACCCTGTGTCCTATATCCCCATTGACTGATGTCACAGCCAGCCAACAGCTAGCACACAGATGTTAAACCCCGTGTCCTACATCCCCATTGACTGATGTCACCGCCAGCCAACAGCTAACACACAGACGTTAAACCCTGTGTCCTACATCCCCATTGACTGATGTAACCGCCAGCCAACAGCTAACACACAGACGTTAAACCCCGTGTCCTACATCCCCATCGACTGATGTGATCGCCTGCCTGCGCAGTAAATATCAATGGTGAATGGTTGTGAGTGCACAGGTTAGGCCTGGCGTCCACCTACTACGATTTGGCTCCGATATGGTCTACAATGAACCTCCCGATAAAAAATCAAAATCGCGTCGGAATTTTACCTTATATCGGGGCAGTTGACTACGTTTCTGCGATTAGGCACCCCAAAAAAACATGAAGATGTGTGGTGGATTGGCATGTCAAGATTTTGCACCTTCCCGTTTCCAATATTTGCTTTTCGTATCGGGTGCCATATCAGTAGGTCTAAATTTCTATTGTAGTAGGTGGACACCAGGCCTTACTGTGCGGTGTGTGTAAGCATTTCCCGTTTACTAAATCATTAAATGGATATTAAAAATGTATAAATGCCTACCACTTTATATATACAGCTTTTTGGCAATTTGGCGAGCCCACTCATGAGGCTCTCAACTGGGTTAGTTTTCTTTATGATTTATTTGAGGACGGATCCAAAACTCAGTTATACCATAAGACCGCTACAATTGGTACCTAAATCCTGACTATATGTAACATGGACCTGGCGTGCATGGAGACCAGCATATTCATCATGTTGAGCATTGAGCAGACCGAATAAAAGATTTCTTTTTAAAATAGGCAAGTGGAAATTGAATACCAATAACTAATGTTACAGAACTCATCAATGACTTTTACCACCTGTAATACCAATTGACTTGATGGAATGGGAATAACAACAAGAATGATGCAGACCTTTCCCTATCCTTTAAGTAGTTTCGTTTCGAAGTGGTTCCAATATTAACAAGCCAGTAAATAGGTTCGTAATCACGGGAATATTTTCAGGTCCAGGAGTACTGACAGACTACGGTTTTCTAGTATTTAAATGACATGCCAGACCTCCAGTGGTTCCAGATATAACTGGAGCCTTCTTTCTGAATCTACGTCAGGCAAATTTGAAGATCATTAATTATGACAGAACTCACCAAAAGTGAGTCATTGTTGAGTTTTAGCTTCGTTGGCAGATAAAATATTTCAGATAAAAGTCCATCTTAGACCAGGTATAAATGTGTTATCAATCTGGGAATGGATTGATACTGTGTGTGATTGTTAATACTACGAATACAGAATGACCCAATTGAGATTCCCTTGACTTTGATTTAAAACGATATTATTATATGTATAAAATACTGCCCGCTGCTAGGGGTGTAGTATAAATGGTTTTCGCACCCGCCGTGACAGTGGGCTGTAGTGAATGATAGTGGTTTTCACACAAAACAGAAAATAAAATAGAAACCCGGCATTTTAAACGATTAGGAGGTGTATAGTAATAAGAAAACATAGTTGTCTGTTTCTGGTTTTCTGGTTTATCTTTCAGTGTGTCTGTCTCTGACTCTCTAAATCTGTTCTCTCTCCTCTCCCTTCGACCTTCTACCCCTGTCTGTATTACTCCTTTTGAGTCACTCTCTCTAACTCTTTATCTCATCGCTTGTTCCTTCCCTCGTCTTTATCCTTGTATTTCCCTTTACCTTTCTCTCCCTCTCTTCCTCTCTCTTCTTCTTCTTCTCTTTCTACCCCTATTTCTATCCCTCTCTGTATGTATTCCTCTTAGATACTCTCTCTGCATACTTCTCCCTTCTCTGTCTCTTGTCCTGGATATCCCTGGGGGCCCCTCAGTGTCCCATGATCTGTCATACTCTATCTGTTAATGTCCGCCACCTATCTCCACCCTCTGTCTATTCTCCCATCCCCTGTCCTTCTCTGTGCCCCCTTTATCTCTGTCGTCATGTTTCTCCTTCTTTCTGTCTCCTGTCCCGAACCCTGTCTTCCCCCTCTCTTCTCCCTTCCTATGTCTTTCTCTGTGCCCCCTCTATTTCTGTGCCCCCTCTATGTTCCTCCTTTGTCCTGTCTCTCACCTCTACCTCTGTCTTTTCCCTCTCTCTCTCTCTCCCTCTCTCCCTCTCTCTCTCTCTCCCTCTCTCTCTCTCTCTCTCTCCCTCTCTCCCTCTCTCTCTCTCTCCCTCTCTCTCTATCTCTCTATCTCTCCCTCTCCCTCTCTCTCTCTCTATCTCTCCCTCTCCCTCTCCCTCTCCCTCTCTCTCTCTCTCTCCCTCTCTCCTCTATCTCCTTCTCTTTCTACCCCTGTATCTCTCAGTCACTCTCTCTGCATACTTCTCCCTTCTCTGTCTCTGGTTCTGGATATCCCTGGGGCCCCTCAGTGTCCCATGATCTGTTATACTCTATCTGTTTGTGTCCGCCACCTGTCTCCACCCTCTGTCTATTCTCCCATCCCCTGTCCTTCTCTGTGCCCTCTTTACCTCTGTCGTCATGTTTCTCCTTCTTTCTGTCTCCTGTCTCGAACTCTGTCTCCCCCCTCTCTTCTCCCTTCCTCTGTCTTTCTCTGTGCCCCTCTATTTCTGTCTCTATGTTCCTCATTTGTCCTGTCTCTTTCCTCTACCTCTGTCTTCCCCCTCCTCTCTCTCTCTCTCTCTCTCTCTCTGTCCTCTCTTCCTCTGTCTTTCTCTGTGCCGCTCTATTTGTGTCTCTATGTTCCTCCTTCTTTCTGTCTCCTGTCTCTACCTCTGTCTTCCCCCCCCTCTCTCTCTCTCTCTCTCTCTCTCTCTCTCTGTCCTCTCGTCCTCTGTCTTTCTCTGTGCCCCCTCTATTTGTGTCTCTATGTTCCTCCTTCTTTCTGTCTCCTGTCTCTACCTCTGTCTTCCCCCCCCCCCTCTCTCTCTCTCTCTCTCTCTGTCCTCTCTTCCTTTGTCTTTCTCTGTGCCGCTCTATTTGTGTCTCTATGTTCCTCCTTCTTTCTGTCTCCTGTCTCTACCTCTGTCTTTCCCCCCCCCTCTCTCTCTCTCTCTCTCTCTCTCTGTCCTCTCGTCCTCTGTCTTTCTCTGTGCCCCCTCTATTTGTGTCTCTATGTTCCTCCTTCTTTCTGTCTCCTGTCTCTACCTCTGTCTTTATCCCCTCTCTCTTCTCCCTCCCTCTGTCTTCCTCTGTACCCCCTCCATCTGTATCTCTATCTGCCTCCTCCTGTCAGTGTCCTGTCTCTACCTCTATCCTTCCCCCCTCTTCTCCCTTTCTCTGTCTTTATCTCTATCTATCCGTGTCTCTAGGTACCTCTCCTACACAACCCCGTTTATCAGATGTTGCATATCGTGTTACCTTCAAGTCCCACCGCCCCAGGCCCCACTCGGCCATGTGTCTACACCACAACCACCTCCCGCCTCTACAGTTTTCATCCCGTCTCGGGGGAGATTAAAGGCTCGGTGTTCCCCACTCACGCAATGCTTGAGGCGGCTCTTAATAACCGTTCCCGTTAATGACACTCCGCCCGGGCCCAGTTGGCCGTGGGCCGAAGATACTCATCCGTTATGTAAAAATCACATGTCGAGCGCATCTAACCCACTATGGAGAAGAAAAACTTAATTGAGAGGATTGTTAATTCAATTGCTGCCATCATGCTATGTGTACATTTAGATGATAAAGGCCGGTGCATATATGAATGGATATTCAATTTAATCACTGTATTGGCTTGATTGAGATATGCCTGTAATTAGAAAGGTATCTTTTATGACTACGGGGTCATCATTAAGTACGCAGTGAGGGGGGTGGGTGGGGGGGGGGGGTCAAATAATCTGGAAATACATCCCCACCGTGAGGTGAGGTAGAAGCGGGGTGAGTGCCCAGATTTGAGACATTTTGTGTACATCTTTTCTCTATTTAAAGGCATATTGGACATTTTGGCTTGAAAATTAAAACTGAAAATTTAATATGATGATCTCCAAGTGTTGTGGAACACATACCTAACTTAAAATTCGGGGGGCACCGTGCTAGTTTTTGGTTTATAGATTGATATGATGATCATTTTGTATAAGAATATATAGAAATTCTAAAGAGAAATTGTTGCACATAGTAAAACCCATGTCATTTTCCTCAAATGTTCACATAATATAGTATGTATATATATAGTACTACTTATTTATGTGATAAAAATAGTAGGTCACAGTCCTTGTTTTTGAAAGATTTGAAGAAAACCATATTTGTCAGTAGATTTCCTATGTAAATCAGGCAAATGCAAATTGGCTTATTTTACCTATTGAGTCTGGATAAACTGGACAAAATGTTAAATTTACTCATGTAGAATTAGAAGAAATCACAAGAAACCAGTCTTCAGTAATAATTGACATTACTTAGAAATCACCAGGTGGCGCCACTGTGAATTGCAGGATGTGCCTTTGATTGTGTCAAGTTGGAGACTAGAGATGTGAGGAGAATAAAATATTATCATAAAAGAGAGAAATATGTGGATCGGAACAAATTATTAAAGCTATGTCCAGATCTTTAACACAAAGCCAAAATTTTGCAAGATTTACATAAATCAAACTCTCATTATTCAAATGTACATGATCTCGTATAAAATACGCCACAAGTTGTCGGGGTATTTATATTCATATGCGGTACAGATGTCTTTAACGTATGCAATGCAAAGTGAGTTTTCCTATATTCTCAATCGTCGACCAACAAAGCAATCAGTTAATGCACTACCGTGCACACATTTTACGTTAGGCGCCCACTGCTCCCGACTCACTCCGATATGGCTACGACATGGCCTCAAATCAATACGTGTCGTAGTGTGTCATAGTACGACTCTAAATTCGGCATTGAAGCCGTGTTGAAAGGTTGAACATTCATAGTGTGTCGGTAGCGTGTCGCAACGCTTGTCGTAGTTTGTCGGAAGTTAAAGCCTGCCCCCACCTACCACGATTCTGGTTCCGATTGGCCTTACGACAGCCTTCCCGACACCATTCCGATTGAAGCGTGAGGTCTGGCAAAATCGTGATAGGTCGAACAGGTTTCTGCGATTCCATCTACGACAGCTCACGATAGGCTGCGATTGTAAACGCCAATCGTAGAGGTCCCGATAACTTCCAACATGTTGGAAATTTCGTAGCCTGTCGTAGGGTATTGTAGTGTATTTGAATGGGAAAATATCTCTTGTGGGTGAAATACTAAATGGAAAATTATGAAATTCTAGAATTAGGTAGGCCGTATACAGATATATATTCGGTGAAAATATGATATCATTTGATTAAGGATAAAGGTCTGAAAATAATAGTTTCAGATCGGAATCACGATTCTATCACAGTTATCTTTTTCAATTTGATTGTATTAGAGTCTGAAAAATAACTTCAAATTATGTTGTGAATACCTCTAAAAAACTATTCAGATTCATTTAATGTTTCCAAAATTATAATATATTTCAATATTAAAACTCATATACATTGATACATAGATTGAATCGTGACCATGGTTTATGTTTTTGGTCCTCCAAAGGCGTTTCTACGCTCTACGATTTCAAACCATGTCCACGATTTGAAACTATCGGGGACCTACCGATAGGCCACGATTTGGGCATTTCAAATCGTAGCGATCGGGAAGCATGTCGTGGCCTATCGTGGTAGGTGGGGATCCCCTCTTAAGCAGGCTAAGGGGGGCGTCCACCAACCACGACAAGGTTACGACAAGCACCAACAAGAAAGTTCCAATTGACGCTTGTCGCAGCCTTGTCGTAAGAAGGGGGGCTTTACAACAACGTTGCCGGGGCATGTCAGGAAGTGCACGCTCCACCAAAATTTCCTATAGAAGACCTCTGCAAAACACTCCCGACTCAACATGACACTCTAAGACATGCTCGATGTTGTAGTAGCCTTGTTGGAAAGCTCCCGACAAGCTTCCAATCGTGGCCTTGTCGTGGCCTTGTCGTAGACTCTTGTCAGGAACTGGGGTCCACCAACCACAATAGGGCCTCCAATAGTAGGCCATTTGTGGACCTTGTCGGGAAGCCATTGTCGTAGCCTTGTCGTGGTTGGTGAACGCCCCCTATTAAGGCCTTTAGTACTGGCGATTTAAACATAATCTAAGATAGGAGAAATAGAAATTAAATTATCCTTGTAAGGCTAGTGTGGAGTTTCCATCGCTTCCTGTTGTCCAACAACTCTAAGCTCCTGAGCGCCTTGTGAAAAACGCACCACAAGCTGCTGAATCTACGTGGGAATAATCCAGCTTTGGTCTGGGTTTGAGGTGAAAAAACCTCCCACATGGCGATCTGCTTCAAGAGAACCCACCACAACAACCCTGCCCCTACACGTGAGCGCTGACACTCTCCCAGCGCACCTCCCGCCGTCCGTTTACATACACGACCCCGCAGAGACTCGGCGTGGAGAGCGCACGGCGACGGGTGGAGACCGGACAATGTACAGCCCTCAGATCTCAGTGCAGCTTGATCCCCGACAAATGATTGGCTTTCATATCGCGCATGCGTAGACGGGGATCAATGCTGCGCGCGACTTCAAAGGCGGCCTCCGGAGCGGTGCAGCGACCCGGGCGGGAACACTGCGGCGCTCAACAGGCCGGCCGTAGACGCGTATTGGCAGGCGACGGGGGACCGGGCTGAGGTGTCGCCTCGTTTAGAGATACACGCGGTGGTATGATTGTAGACGGGGGACCCGCAGACTGGGGCGGAGACGGAGGAGGGGGACGGGGGACGGGGGACGGGGTCGACGGCTGGTAGCTGGAGCAGTGATTGGGGTGGTGAGCGGGGATTGAACGAGTGTGGTGTTGTGGGTGTATTGGGGGTTGATGTGGTTGATGGTACTGTAGAGGAAACCTATGAAAGTTTAGGGCCAGAGCTCGTATCCCAACGAGTTTGAATCACGTAGTAATTCACAAGACGAAGCCACGTGAATTACGTAGCGATTCAAACGTGGTCGTATTGGGGTAGTTGGGGTTGATGGTGGCAGTATGTAATCTTGGTGGTGTTGTGGTTTCGGGAGTTTTATCTCACCCCTGTTATTCTTTGGAGAATTATGTCACAAATGTTAGCCAATCAGTCAATGTAAGGGATATGATAAATACAGAAACGTATTAAAGTTTAGGGTCAGAGCTCGATCCCATCTCATTAAATCGCTCGTTATCCAGGTGGCTTCACCTTGTGGACGCTATGTTTCGGTATTAGGGAATGGTTGTGGTCTGACAGAAGTAGGAGTCGCAGCTGTAGTGGTATTGCCACGTCTGGTGGTATAATTGGTGTTGTGGTGGTGGTGTAATAGTGTGTGGTGTTGTTGTGGGGTGGTGTGAGTGTGGTCTGAGTAAGGCGTGTAGAGTGTGGTGACGGTAAGTCTGATGTGGTGGTATGAGTGGTGTTGTAGTGGTGGTGTAATAGTGTGTGGTGTCGTTGTGGGGTGGTGTGAGTGTGGTCTGAGTAAGGCGTGTAGAGTGTGGTGACGGTGAGTCTGATGTGGTGGTATGAGTGGTGTTGTGGTGGTGGTGTAATAGTGTGTGGTGTCGTTGTGGGGTGGTGTGAGTGTGGTCTGAGTAAGGCGTGTAGAGTGTGGTGACGGTAACTCTGATGTGGTGGTATGAGTGGTGTTGTGGTGGTGGTGTAATAGTGTGTGGTGTCGTTGTGGGGTGGTGTGAGTGTGGTCTGAGTAAGGCGTCTAGAGTGTGGTGACGGTGAGTCTGATGTGGTTGTATGAGTGGTGTTGTAGTGGTGGTGTAATAGTGTGGTGTCGTTGTGGGGTGGTGTGAGTGTGGTCTGAGTAAGGCGTGTAGAGTGTGATGACGGTGACTCTGATGTGGTTGTATGAGTGGTGTTGTAGTGGTGGTGTAATAGTGTGTGGTGTTGTTGTGGGGTGGTGTGAGTGTGGTCTGAGTAAGGCGGGTAGAGTGTGGTGATGGTGAGTCTGATGTGGTGGTATGAGTGGTGTTGTGGTGGTGGTGTAATAGTGTGGTGTCGTTGTGGGGTTGTGTGAGTGTGGTCTGAGTAAGGTGTGTAGAGTGTGGTGACGGTGAGTCTGATGTGGTGGTATGAGTGGTGTTGTTGTGGTGGTGGTGTAATAGTGTGTGGTGTCGTTGTGGGGTGGTGTGAGTGTGGTCTGAGTAAGGCGGGTAGAGTGTGGTGACGGTGACTCTGATGTGGTGGTATGAGTGGTGTTGTGGTGGTGGTGTAATAGTGTGTGGTGTCGTTGTGGGGTGGTGTGAGTGTGGTCTGAGTAAGGCGTGTAGAGTGTGGTGACGGTGAGTCTGATGTGGTGGAGGTGGTACTGGGAGTAGAGAGTTGACTATGGTGCTACATGGTGGTGGTGTAGTGTTGTGTTGGAGTGGTTGGTAGAAGTGTGTGGTGATGGTATATTTAATGTTGTGGAGGTGTACTGGGACTATATGTTGATTTCTGTGTTGGGGTGGGGCATTAGTGGTGTAGTGGTGTGTGGTGTGTAGTGGTGTGGTAGTGAGGGTTGTATTTGTAGTGGTGTGTGGTGTGTAGTGGTGTGGTAGTGAGGGTTGTATTTGTAGTGGTGTGTGGTGTGTAGTGGTGTGGTGGTGAGGGTTGTATTTGTAGTGGTGTGTGGTGTGTAGTGGTGTGGTAGTGAGGGTTGTATTTGTAGTGGTGTGTGGTGTGTAGTGGTGTGGTGGTGAGGGTTGTATTTGTAGTGGTGTGTGGTGTGTAGTGGTGTGGTGGTGAGGGTTGTATTTGTAGTGGTGTGTGGTGTGTAGTGGTGTGGTGGTGAGGGTTGTATTTGTAGTGGTGTGTGGTGTGTAGTGGTGTGGTAGTGAGGGTTGTATTTGTAGTGGTGTGTGGTGTGTAGTGGTGTGGTAGTGAGGGTTGTATTTGTAGTGGTGTGTGGTGTGTAGTGGTGTGGTGGTGAGGGTTGTATTTGTAGTGGTGTGTGGTGTGTAGTGGTGTGGTAGTGAGGGTTGTATTTGTGGTGGTGTGTAGTGGTGAGGTAGTGAGTGTTGTATTTGTGGTGGTGTGTGGTATTGTGATATACATGTTTTATCCTACCCCTCTTATAAATCTCCATAGACTTAAAATATAGAACTGGATTGAGAATCGTATAAATACACAATATTCCACTAGTTTGGATGAGCTGCAATTGTCACTAAAGCCGAGTGATGATTACGGCACATCCAAATGAGTGGAGTATTGTGTATTTTACGAATCGAGTGCGGTTCTGGATTTATCTGACCCGTTTCACTGATATTTAGCTAATAACATCAAAATATCAGAATAATTCAAATTACTTTGCAATTTCAGTTGGTCAACAGCATATGAGGTCATCCCACATTCACTCCGCCACGGCCATGGCGTAGTATTGTCCCTTTACCTGGGTGATCGTTGAGTATTTGCAACCAGGGGTGAGTTCTTTGATGGTGAGGGTTGTATTTATGGTTGTGCTCGCAATGCACGCTGGGTAATCATGGAGATCACAGAACGTAAGCCGCTCACGACTGTCCCTAATCCGTGGTTAGAGATGATCCACCTACAGCCTTATGTAGGCTGTAAATCCCTGCTCAAACGACCGCCTACAGTGTAGACCTTACTCCGTACCAGCTAGTCGCTTTACCGAGCATTTCTATAGCTCAAGGGAAGTTTTATTCTGCAGGTTGGGAGATAGAGACTTGGTATCTTTAGAGACCTTGGTCTAACATTTGTCATAAGATAATTTCATAAAGAACTTCATTCCACTATTCATACAATGAGAGGGTATCTTCGTAGGACTTCTGGTATGTGTGTGCATGTGAATATTTACTCTAATAAAATCCTTCTTTATATATGTTACCGTCTTTCAATGGCCAGTCCCTCACTCTCTTCATGGTATTGTCGTATAGTCTTTGTCATTCAGCCTCTCAAGTGACATAGTGACAGAGATCCACACTGTCAGGTGCACACAAACCTGTCGTAATCATAATGTTGTCGTCTCTTGCTATATAACGGTGTCGTAGCTACTCTCAGTGCTATTCACTTTGATATTGAGAACAGAGCAGGGAGACAGTGTCTCAGAGTCTTAGAGGCTGCCCAGCAGACCATGACCAATCACTCAAGACCAAAATACCTCAACACCCACTGGAGCTTGATATTATTGGATCCAAGATAGGCAGTTGCAGAAGTGGAAAGGTGACTGGGTGCAAGTGGGCTACAGAAAACTATCCATAGACTAAATGTAATCCGAATCTCTCGAGGCACACAAAACCTGCCATCAATCAGAATGTCTCTGTATTACTTGAGTGAAGTTAAATAAAAAAAATTGCACCCTCATCCATCAAAGATGAACATTTCATATGCTCCTAGTTTATTATCAATTCTCTCTTGTTACCGAACCCCTGCTCTATTTTTTGGTGGTGTTGGAATTTCTTTGTTATAATCAGTTTTCTATAGTGACTGGTTCCTTGCTCTATATTAAAGTCAATGCTATAGTTTCTTTGTTCTCTACGGTGACCAGTCTCCGGTTCTCTCTAAGGCGATGTTGAAGTGTCAAAGTTACGATGATCGGCCTCTCACTATATCTATGCCAATTGTGTAGTTTCTTTGTTGTCGTGACGTATTCCTTGTTATATTTATGTAGATGTTGTAGTGTCATTATCAATACCAATTTTGTAGTTTCTTTGTTATCTATAGTGACCGATTTCTCGCTCTATTCATGCCAATATTCTAGTCTTTTGTTGTAGTCACTGGTCTCTTTCTCTATCTATGATGATGTTGTCTCTTTGTTACCAGGACCATTCTCACGCTCTATCTAAGCCATTGTTGCAGTCTCTTTGTTCTCTATAATGATCAGTCTCTTGATCTATTCATGCCCTTTTGAAGTGTCTTCATTATAGTCACCATTCTCTCACACTATTGAAGCCTTTGTTATAGTTTCTCTGACCCTATGGAGGACCGCCTCTCGCTCTATTTAAGTCGTTGTTGTAGTCTCTTTATTCTCTATACTGACCGGTCTCTCTCTTTCAAAGTTGATATTGAAGTATCTTTGTTATGGTGACCATTCTCTCGCTCTATTTAAGCCATTGTTGTAGTTTCTCTGTTCTCTATACAGGCCATTATCTCGCTCTATTCATGCCCATATTGTATTTCTTTGTTATGGTGACCCTTCTCTCGCTCTATTCAAGCCGTTGTTGTAGTTTCTCTGGTCTCTACAGTGGACCGTCTCTCGCTCTATTTAAGCCGTTGCTGTAGTGTCTTTGTTATGGAGACCATTCTTTCGCTTTATTTAAGCCGTTGTTGTAGCCCTCTGTTCTCTATACAGACCATTATCTAGCTCTATTCATGCCCGTGTTGTAGTGTCTTTGTTATGGTGACCATTTTCTCGCTTTATTTAAGTCGTTGTTGTAGTTCCTCTGTTCTCTATACAGACCATTATCTAGCTCTATTCCTCTCATTATTGTACCCTCTTTGTTATGGTGACCATTCTCTCATTCTATTTATGCCGTTGCTGTAGTTTCTCTGTTCTCTATACAGACCATTATCTCGCTCTATTCATGCCCACAGTGTACTGTCTTTGTTATTGTGACCATTCTCTCACTCTATTTAAGCCGTTGTTGTAGTTTCTCTGTTCTCTATAGTAATCGGTCTCTAGCTCTATTAATGCCCGCATTGTACTGTCTTTGTTATGGTGACCATTCTCTCGCTCTATTTAAGTCATTGTTGTAGTTTCTCTGTTCTCTATAGTAATCGGTCTCTTGCTCTATTCATGCCCGTGTTGTAGTGTCTTTGTTATGGTGACCATTCTCTCGCTCTATTTAAGCCATTGTTGTAGCCGTCTGTTCTCTATAGAGACCATTATCTTGCTCTATTCATGCCCGTGTTGTAGTGTCTTTGTTATGGTGACCATTCTCTCGCTCTATTTAAGCCGTTGTTATAGTTTCTCTGTTCTCTATAATAATCGGTCTCTTGCTCTATTCATGCCCGTGTTGTAGTGTCTTTGTTATGGAGACCATTCTCTCGCTCTATTTAAGCCGTTGTTTTAGTTTCTCTGTTCTCTATAATAATCGGTCTCTTGCTCTATTCATGCCCGTGTTGTACTGTCTTTGTTATGGTGACCATTCTCCCACTCTATTTAAGCCATTGTTGTAGCCCTCTGTTCTCTATAATAATCGGTCTCTTGCTCTATTCATGCCCGTGTTATAGTGTCTTTGTTATGGTGACCAGTTTCTCACTCTATTTAAGCCGTTGTTGTAGCCCTCTGTTCTCTATAGAGACCATTATCTTGCTCTATTCATGCCCGTGTTGTAGTGTCTTTGTTATGGTGACCATTCTCTCGCTCTATTTAAGTCGTTGTTATAGTTTCTCTGTTCTGTCTAGTGATCGGTCTCTTGCTCTATTCATACCCACATTGTAGTGTCTTTGTTATGGTGACCATTCCCCCACTCTATTTAAGCCGTTGTTGTAGCCCTCTGTTCTCTATAGTAATCGGTCTCTTGCTCTATTCATGCCCGTGTTGTAGTGTCTTTGTTATGGTGACCATTCCCCCACTCTACTGCTGTAATTACAGTCTGTCAGTGCCTGCAGACACGACTCACGGCGCCGCCAGCCGCCAGCCGCGGAGAGCCCCTTTAAATATTGGCGCCGGGAGGAGTTTGTGCTGAGAATTAATGAAACGGGCTCGTATTGAATTGGCTAAATGACTCTTGTCATCAGTCATAACGGGCGGCGGGGCTCACGGCGTTAAGTAGGCGGCTGACGGGGAGCGGCTGGCGCCTTAAAACGCGCGCCGCAGCTGAGTGAGCAGCTCGCTGCGCACTTCACGGAGCGGTTTACTGAGCAGCTCATATTGAAGTTCACAGTACAGCTCACAGTATAACTCACAGTGCAGCTTACAGTACAGCTGAGTGAGCCGCTCACAGAGCACTTCACGGAGCAGCTCATATTGAAACTCACAGTACAGCTCACAGTACAGGTCACAGTACAACTCACAGTACAGCTCACAGTACAGCTCACAGTACAACTCACAGTACAGCTCACAATACAGCTCAGAGCACAGCTCAGAGTACAGCTCAGAGTACAGCTCACAGTACAGCTCACAGTACAGCTCACAGTACAGCTCACAGTACAGCTCACAGTACAGTTCACAGTACACCTCACAGTACACCTCACAGTACAGCTCACAGTACAGCTCACAGTACAGCTCACAGTACAGCTCACAGTACAGCTCACAGTACAGTTCACAGTACACCTCACAGTACACCTCACAGTACACCTCACAGTACACCTCACAGTACACCTCACAGAGCATTGTTATTTTAGAGAGTGTATTATAATACTACCTTATTTTTGTACTTCATCGGATTTCCTTCCAACATACAATATGATCCCTGGCCGAATATTGTAAAGGAAACCCGATATACTAGCCATCAGTGCAATAATCAATTGATATTGACCTACGCGACCTATTCCAGATTGATCTTCCAACCCCTACCGACACATCGTGACCTGAAACTTGAGTTACTCTCTGATTTGCTCCTTAAGCGGGTGTTCCACCAGTACACGCGATCTAAGCCGATCCAGGCCGATATATTGACTCTTACGCCACAGAGACCAAGGGACGAAGTGGGTCAACTTTATTCAACACTTGAGGGAGGCCTTATAGATGGCTAACACTGGTTTAGCGAAAGAACCTAAATATCATAAAGGGGGATGTCCACTAACTATGACAAGGCTACGACAAGCGGCACTTGTCGCAGCCTTGTCGTGAGAAGGGGGGCTTTACGACAGCGTTGTCGGGGCGTGTCGTAGACGTGGCTTGTTCCCGTGAAAAAGATATCCATGCCACTGACACACTACGAGAGTGATATCGAGGAACCCAATCCACTCCACGACAAGGGTCCAGTCATGGGAAAAATCGAACATGTTCAATGTTGTCGTAGCCTTGTCGGAAGGCTCCCAACAAGCTTCCAGTCATGGCTTTATTGTGGCCTTGTCATAGACTCTTGTCTGGAACTAGGGTCTACCAACCACGACAAGGCCTCCAATCGTAGGCCAATCGGGGACCTTGTTGGGAAGCCATTGTTGTAGCCTTGTTGTGGTTGGTGGATGCCCCCCTTAAAGCGATAACCCTTGGACGAGGTACACAAAAGGGTCTTCATGTACAACCCTAGATTATTAAACTGGCCCCCGTCAGAATTGTGGATAACACAGCCGGATTCCGCTGTGATATTCATTCTATGCAAATCTCAATAAAGTCCGGTCCCGGGAAAAAGGTTACTTACCTTTACTTTCCAATTTTATCATTTTATCAGAGTTCTCATCCGATTTCACTATAAAAAGATATGACATTTGCGATGCCTTAAGACGAAAATGCTGAAGTATGTTTTCAACAATTTGAAGTTGATGTAAGAAATTTATCCCACTTCAAATTGCACTTCTCAGACTTGAGGCTCAATGCACACGAGCATTAGGAGCTGCGACTTAAAACACACCTCTTCCCTCCTCATCCTATGTTTTCCGTAAGTTTATTTATAATTCCCATTAGCATTCTTCTTATGCAAATTGATTTAGATCTGGGAACATTCTTTGATGATCCAGATTTCTCCATCAGAAAATAAACAAAAAATATGATGCTTTCGAGTTTAGACGTGGGGAAGAGAAAGGAGACATTTTTTATATTTCATCAGTAGAATGAAGCCACCCTTGAGATTAAGGCAATTTCCATGCAGTATATTTTTCAAGGGGGCCATCATAGGAAGTTTCTTTCCATCATAAATAGTCTCTGTCTGTATAAGAAATACCTGAGATCAAACAAAATGCCTTTCTCATATTCAGGCGCGGTTTATTTAACACAGGCGGGTTTTGCTCTTTTAAAAAGCTGGTTAGAACCTGATCTAACAAAGGGTTGAGTGACAGCCCGCCTAAAACGGGCCTAAAATAGGCGGGCCGCCTAGATTCTTTGATGCACCATGCAGGCCCGGAACTGACAGCCGAGGGTTGACGCGGAAGACGGTTAGCGTCAGGCAGGCGGGCCCTGTTACATAAAATAACTCAGCAGAACTTCCTGATGACACAACGATCCCAGAGAGTTCGCCTCCCTCCTCAGCTGCCCAGATTCGAGGATGTAAAATAGTCCCAGGCCCATCTCTGAGAATTGAACCACATGTGTACTGTTGGTATTCTGGGCGAGGTTTTAAAGTCAAGGGGGAGGGGGTTGCTCCACGTTTTGTGGATCGCAGAATAGCGACCCGAGGTAAAAAATCGTTGCTCCAGATTATTTATGGATCGCATCATAACTATATCGCCATCTACATTAAATTATTAATCTAAAGGACTTTTCATCTATGTCACTGAAAATGTGATGTTGCCAAAACAAACAATACAATGCAGGAATAAGAACAGCACAGGACACGTTCCGATGTTAATACAGCAACACTTTCCCCACATGTCTAGGAGCAATGATGCCCTGGGAAACTAGATTGGGTCGAAGTGGAGAAAATGCTTAAAGGCTTATTATGAGGAACCTGCCCAAGATTTTGGCATTTGTCAAGGTAGGACTCGTAATGACAGCGACCAGGCTATGAATGGGGCTGCTTTAGTTCTGACTCTTTTCACTCTCTACATCAAACCATTGTTGTTTGATAATGGTTAAGTTATTTTTGCATATATCATTTTTAATATTTCACTAGAAACAAAGAATTTATCCTCGAATGTGCTGCATCCTCATTTATGATATTATTTAGCTGTAAAAGGTCAAGTTACTTATATGTGTTCTACAACATTTTGTTATCATCATATTCA
The DNA here is from genome assembly GCA_950022655.1 of Alentia gelatinosa. Classification (NCBI taxonomy): domain Eukaryota; kingdom Metazoa; phylum Annelida; class Polychaeta; order Phyllodocida; family Polynoidae; genus Alentia; species Alentia gelatinosa. Next base: position 178,522,723 of record OX465579.1, on the reverse strand, counting down.
AGAATCTCCTGATAATTGTTATAATAGGTTACCTTCAATTCTCAAGATGTGAGTGAGGGCTACACAATCATTAATGGCCTTAAAAGAGAAGTAAAGCCTGAATGTAGAGAAACAGCACTAAATGACCTCTGAGAATAACCTCAGAACGACCTTCTACTGAGAACCACAGTCAGACGTGACAACCTGAAGGTTAACCTTTAATGGTACAGCTTTCTCTGTGAGTCTGATAAAGTTATGCAATAACTGTGAATTTATAGAGCATTTTCAGAAATTGCACAACACAAAGAAGATATCTTATACTTATTAGGAGTAAAGTCCATGTTGGTCAGTAATCTGCAGTTGTTGGTTTTTTTTATATATATTTTTTTTTATTGGCCAAACATATAAGTACCAGTTCTGCCACTAGGGCATTTCTTCCGCTGGATAGGCTCGTACATCAAGATCAAGAGCAGAAACAGATAATCAAGTTCACAGTGAACGTGGTCTAACCAAGTCCGCCACTCAGTATGAGAGTAATCTGAGCGACCTTTACGAGAGGAAATCACTTCAGTAGTGACCTTTGTGGAAATAATGACCTTCACTTCAACTTTAAAAGGCACTATTACTGATAATGTATAAATTCCCGAAACTGCACTCAGGCAGACCTGCAATATTCACATTAAAAGTCACATTAGGAGATTGCATTACACGAAGGGGATCTGACAAAGATGGTCCTCATTTATAAAGTTACATTCCTTTGACATGTTGAGTAACACAGAACAATCTCCAAGTGGATTTGATAGCCTTTTACTGTCATTTGAGGTACATTGATCAGTGGTTTCGAGTTTAAGTGATTTGTCAGGGTAAGAGTCCTACATCAGTCGAGGATTTACAGTAACAGCTGCAGGGGGTAGAAGAGATCGTAACAGTTGGGATTGGATCTTGAAACTATGATACGATGAAATATTTGATAGACAGTAAAATGAACTGTTGGACTATGTTAAATATTATATGATACTCCCTAAAGGTGGTGGTTATTAGTTACTTATTATTTGTTTGATCCAGTTAGAATACGTTAATAACTATGATGGATCTTGTATTATAGTCGTACGACTATCCCTTTGTAAAACACCTGATGAGAGTGAAGGAGAGTGTCGAAAATAATATTTATAAAAGAACAAATCTTTCAGGACAGTAGACGGCCATCCGACGTTGAACGATCTTGTCTCTTTCTATCTGTCTCCCTGTCTCTCTGTCTCTCTGTCTTTCTCTCTCTATCTCTTTATCTTTCCTACTTGTCGTCAGTCAGTCAGTGGGTGGTAATTCAGGGCAGTGGGTGGTGGGCAGTAGGCGGTGAGAGTTGAAAGATGGGTGGCAGGTAATTGCTTGAGGTTGGTGGGCAGTGGGTAGCAGGCTGAGGGCAGCAGGCAGCCTGCACCAGGTAGCAGGTGATGGGCAGCTGGCGATGGAAGTCGGGCGGTGAGAGGTGGATGGCAGGTAGTCGGTGGAGGGTGGCAGGCAGTGGGCAGCAGTCAGAGGGTAGCGGGTGTTGAGCAGTGGGCGTTGGGCATGGGGCAATGGGCATTGGGAATTGGGCATTGGGTGTTGGGCAGTGTGCAGTGAGCAGCAAGCAGCAGAAGGCAAGTGTTGGGCAGCTGGAGATTGGTAGTGAGAGTTAAGAGGTGGATGCTTGGGAGTGCCGGGCAGTGGATAGCAGGCACATGGCAGCGGGCGGCCTGCAGCAGGGAGCAGGCAGAGGGCAGCAGGCGATGGGCAGCAGGAGGCAGGTGATTGGCAGCTGGCAGTTGGAGATGGGTGGTGAGAGGTGGGAGGTGGATGACGGGTAGTTGATGCCTGACGTTGGGTGGGATGCGGTAGGCCGTGTATGTCAGAAGGCGGGTTAGGGGCAGCGGGAGGCATGCAGCAGGTAGCAGGTGATGGGCAGCTGGCAGTTGGAGGTGGGCAGGGAGAGATGGATGACGGGCAGGTAGCAGGCAGTGGGTAGCAGGCAGAGGGCAGTGGGTGGTAGGCGGTGTGTGGCAGGCAGTGGGCTATATGCAGCCAGAGTTAGGTGATGGGCAGCTGGCAGTTGCAGGTGGGCATTGGCAATGGGCAGCAGTTTGAGGTGGGTGGTGAGAGATGAGAGGTGGACAACAGGTACCTGGCGGTGGGCGAGAGGCAGCAGGCAGCGGGCAGCAGGAGACGGGTGATGGGCAGCTGGCCGTTGGGACATGGACGTTGGAGGTGGATGACGGGCAGCTGGTGGCGGGTGGCGGGCAACTTGCAGTCGGCACCAGGCAGTTAGAGGTGGCGGGTATTTGGTGGCGGGTGGCAGACAGCGGAGAGCAGGCAGTGGGCAGTAGGTAGCATGTAGGGGTCTGGTGATGGGCAGCTGGTAGTCGGTGGCGGGTTGGCATGCGTCGGGTGGCATGTGGCAGCAGAGAGCAGGCAGAGGGCAGCGGGCATCATGCATTAGAGGACTGGTGATGGGCAGCTGGTTTTGGGTGGCAGGCAGTGGGCAGCTGGTGGTCGGAGGTGGGCAGTGAGAAGTGAATGACAGGTAGTTGGTAGCGGGTGACTGGCAGAGGGCAGTAGGCAGTGGGCAGCAGGCATCATGCATTAGAGGACTGGTGATGGGCAGCTGGTGTTGGGTGGCAGGCAGTGGGCAGCAGGCAGTGGGCAGCAGGCAGTGCACAGCGGACGGCGCGCCAGTCTGACTTTGCTGTCCTCGCTCACCGCCTGGGGTCGCTGATTGCACTCTCGGCAGGGGTCGCCACTAGTCGGGGCGGAAATTCTCCGCGAAGCCTGCGACTTCCTGCAGCGTGCCATCTCCAGGGCGCAGGCCTTGTGACGGCACGCTATGGGGGATGAGGAGAACTCGGGTCGGTGAGTGTAGAGAGTGGGAGAGACTCTCCCCCCCGCCTTGTCTCCCCGTCACCCCCCTCCCACCCTCTTCCCGTCCTCTATTATCGCCCGCGCCTGGAGCGTGCCGCGCCTGCGCAGAGAACACCGGAAGTGTCCATGACCAGTCACAGTGCGCAGGCGCGGGGAACAATGATGGACTGGTATTGATTCCGGGTCAGGACGGCGGGGCGGGTCAATCTCCGGGCGGATCCTTGGCACCATATATTGACTGTAACTCGCGGGAAGGTGGTTCATCGTTTAACACCAGGAGGGACCGCGGTATACGTGCAACATGGTCTCTGTCGTTTTTTGTGTTTCTTTTGTTTTGTTTTACAACCCATGTCTACAAATTAGACATGGTAGAGTTTTTACACTCCCCAACCAAATGAAACTTCTGTTTGGAGGATGTGGTGACAGGTACAACCGGTTTCCAGGGCATCCCCAACATTGTTGATTCTTTTCACAATGGTTGCTCCGTTTATAACATAGCAACTGCGTGGTATCAGATCGAATTCTGGTCAAATTCAAGGTAGCGTCAGCCACAGTTAAGGTTTTCTCTCTCGTTCTCCAATGCTCTTTGTTTTGGTGTTCCGCCGTTGTGTAATGCTCTAGAGCTGCACCCTTCCTGATATCTCCGTTTTACAGCCAGAGCTTCTTTCCAGTAAACACAAGACGTAAATTTAAGCATCTCCCAGGTGGATATATATATACGTTTGTTTCCTACCAAACGTGTCTCAAACGGTCTAGATAAATAGACTTTGGTTGTTATTTTTAGAGAAATTCCTAATGTATATCAACCTGTTGGTTTCTACTGACCAGCCTATGACAGCAAGCTTAGATCTAAGTCAGGCCGAGGATACTGAGCGAAAACGTGCGGACTAGCACTGTATTGGTGTCTAATCGAGGTCTTTTGTGCCATAAAATATCTCCTGACACCAGCGGCGGAGGGACATTAGCCATGACATATTACTATATTGACATGGGATATTACTTTATTACAATGAAAGAATGATGAATTTGAGTCATAGTTGACATATGTCATTCAATTGATCGCTGTCTGATTTGAGGTGGTTTAGCCTTGTAAAATCTCTATTCGATGAATCTTATTTCTGTTGACGTATGAAAACAGTCAGCCAGTTTCAGTAAAACACGTAGACTTGCTCAAGTCTTTGATTATGGACATGCTTGAGAAATAAAACTACTTTGAGACATTTGGACTTCCCTTTACGTCTGGTAGGCCTAGGAATCAAAGCGCAAGACACCCAGACACTATTACTAATTGTATCAGTCCCTGTATCCCGGTGAAGAGGGGTGGGGTGAGTGGAGAAGCAGGCATAGGATTGAAGACAGTCTATAAAAGACACACTGTTTTCTCTCTCATCATATGTCGTACCCGTAGAGTATTGGTCGGCCTCTGGGTATAGTATATACTTCTGTCCCTTCTCATTTCTGTTTCAGATTCAAATAAAACTTTCTGAAACGACATTAGAAATTATATTTAACTTAAGAATTCTAGAGTTCAGGGGAAGGAATTTGAAAGAAATGGAACTGACAAGGAGAGATGTATAATCTAATTTATACTCGGTGTATAAATGGAATACGTATTTGTCATGTAGTACTGTGTGTGGTAGTGTGATCACTCTCCAAGCAAAGATCCTGCGCTCTACTTCCTGCGGTTGCATGTATCTCTGACCCAACCTACCTTTTTGGGACAAAATCTGTCTTTCATATACCCTAAATTCTGAACACTTCAAGGTTATTTTGTGTTTTACTTGTCAATAGAGATGTTTATATCTATTTGGTAAATAAAATACATTCATTCCTGTTATTTGTCTGTCAAACCAGACATAGTCCTAGGGATTACTTTCATAAGTGGAAAGAACTTCATGTGTTGCAGGGTTTTGTTTGACAACATGTCACATGTGCTCACTAGAAAGGGGTAGTCTTATCAACTGTGGATTCACATTATACAGTGGTTTAGAGCTGTGAAAGAAACAACTGGATAGTCTGTTAAGCTGCTATATTTCCCAACTGATAGTATATGAGTTGTTTGTGTGTCATTGCCTATGACAGTTGCCCTGTTTTGAATATACTGGATCTATAGGGCACATAGCCATTGTGCTATTGAGGCGGTCATCTTGCCCCCTGACACCATTCAAAACAGTAGGTGGCGGGACCAATTATCAAAGGACTTTATAAGAAATATTTTTTGGGGCTTGTCACGAGGGAATGTTAGCCTTGTCAAAATAGTATCTATAGCTTATAACAATTGATAACAGTGGTAGTCCCCCGACTACAGTGGTGCTATCTTACAATTTCCTGTCGGATGGCAGAATTAGCAATCACTCTGTGCCCTATACGTATATGGCACTGTGTCAGAGGCAGGGAGAGTGGATCTTTATCTCTTTATATCTTTATTGGCTTAGCATTGGGAACTCGTTCTCCATGCCCCTAGGAGTATTGCAATCAGTTCCCAATGGTCTATATCCTGTCCAGTGTGTACAGGGATGAGATAGATACAGAAAACAACTCGTTTTGGTCAAAGTGGTTGTTCTCCAACTAGTTTCAATGCTACGTGATATTCACTCGGCTTTGCCTCGTTCATATCACTCCACATCAAACTAGTAGAGAATGACAACTTTGACCAAACCTTGTTGGTGTCTTCCTAAATTACGTACATAGAGGCTGCGACAGAGTGAGGCAGACTGGGTCTATAGGTACGTGGCACTGTGACAGAGGCAGGGAGAGTGGGGCTATACGTACATGGCACTGTAGCAGGGAGAGTGGGTCTATACGTACTTAGTGGCTGTAACAAAGGCAGGGAGAGTGGGTCTATACGTACGTAGCACTGTGACAGAGTCAGGGAGAGTGGGGCTATACGTACGTGGCGGCTGTAACAGAGGCAGGGACTGGGTCTATACGTACATGGTGGCTGTAGTAGAGGCAGGGAGACTGGATCTATATGTACATGGCACTGTGTCAGAGACAGGAAGAGTGGGTCTATACGTACATGGCGGCTGTAACAGAGGCAGGTGCTGGGTCTATACTACATGGCACTGTGACAGAGGCAGGGACTGGGTCTATACTACATGGCACTGTAGCAGGGGGAGTGGGTCTATACGTACATGGCACTGTGAGAGAGGCAGGGAGACTAGGTCTATACGTACATGGCGGCTGTAGTAGAGGCAGGGAGAGTGGGTCTATACGTACGTGGTACTATGATACAGGCAGGGAGAGTGGGTCTGTACGTACGTAGTACTGTAACAGAGCCAGGGACTGGGTCTATACGTACGTGGCGGCTGTAACAGAGCCAGGGACTGTGACTATACGTACATGGCGGCTGTAGTAGAGGCAGGGAGAGTGGGTCTATACGTATGTGGCGGCTGTAGTAGAGGCAGGGAGAGTGGGTCTTTACGTACATGGCGGCTGTGACAGAGCCAGGGACTAAGACTATACGTACGTGGGGAGTGGCGCACACTGCCCGGGGACCCTCTCCGCGCGTCACTTTGTTGTGTTCTCCAATGTCTCAGCGCGCTGTTAGCCGAGAACCCAATCAATGCCGACTTCCCAGCCCCCACTCTGCCCCCCACTCAGTCTGCCCGCCGCCAGGGGGCCCCACAGGACAGTCCCGGATGAGGTTAGCAGCGCCGCCATGTTGGAATCAGAACGAGACTTCCGGTCTGAGCTAACTAGGTCAGGAACCTCATTCTAACTTCAGGTTGAGCCTTGGGGCCATCCATAAAGTATGAAGGCACTGGAGGCGGGTTGAGGGGTAAAACAATAAGGAAATTTTGCGTATGATACTTCTTCGTTTTATTGCGTAAAGGATTAGGTGTTGGGGGGAGGGGGTGGGGTCAAAATCTTCCGAAATTCTGCCTACATACATTATGGATGGCTCCATTTATTACTGGATAAAGTTTGAAGCAAGTAAACCCTTGTACGTGTTTGAAACTGACGTTTATAATCGGATTAATTTTTCAATTTGAGCTGAGCTCTCTTTATTTTAAGTATTTTTCCGAAGATTGTGTTATACATGTGACTAGCCCTCATAATTTACAAGTGACTACCCCACATAGTTCAAAGATGAGATCATCAATTAGATATATCTTTATTTCTTAATATTTCAACTGCTGCCCCAATTGTGGCCTCACATAATGTATTTTTGTGTCTCTAACCTCAACTGAACGGGCAAAAGAAATCTCCTTGGAGCAACACGCATAAATAATAATATTCATCTAATAACAAAGGTTTATATTATGTCTAAAACCAATTACTTATTGGAATTTGTCAAAAAAACATTTTTAAGCAATCTTTTATTTTCGAATATACTGGATTTGTAGTAGGAGGGGCACGAGAATCTGACTTGCCTACACTACAACGGGCTCAGAATCGAGGCCTTCGAGTTGTGCAAGGGTACCATAAGCATAGACAATCGATAGAAAATCTGCATGAAAGCCAGGATGTACAACCACTATGGAAGCGACGAACCATTAAGTTAGCAATGGTTATGTATAAACTGTCACGTAATCCTGACCTAATCGACCATAGAAAACTGTCTACAAGGGCAGCAAGGAAAATACGTTTTGTAAACTACTATCATAAAACTGGCAAGTATACAAAATCGCCAATGTTCCGTGGTATACAGATCTGGGATAGCTTAAATGGAGACATACAGGGGCTGAACAGTTTGGCAGCATTCAAAAGAGAGGTCAAGAGTATGTATAAATGAATGGTTTTTTGTTTTGTTTTTTGTTTTGTTTTTTTGAGTTTTTTTTACCTAGTTAAGTGTTGCGCTATAAGGCGCCAAATGTGTTAGTAATACTGTACAGAGAGTTGTCTCATTGTCAAATGGAAGATCTGGATGTATACAGAATTTGATCAATAAAAACTTTAACCAAAAAAAAAAAAAAAAAAAAAACCCTTTCCATATGTCCATACATCTTACAACTTGCAGCTCCGTAAAATAACTCTCCGTGTATTTTCCACACCATAGCTTCAACACATTAACCTTGTGTGCTCTTCCCATAGCTCCTTTTTTTAATTTTTTTTTTATGATATATTTTCAAACATCTAATATCTCTTGGTATAACGTTTTCTCATCATATCCTTAGAATATTTTTAAAGTTGTCTCTAATTTTCGGAGAACATTGTTTCTCGGTATAACTGAGGATATATAAAGTTTGCCCTCTGAGATCATTCCACTCGATGACCCGACCAGAGGTCTGCCCTGACACGGACAGACGAGACTGAGTTGGAGTTTTACGACTGGTTCTTCTGACAGGTCGTTTACCGTGTTTTATAGATACCGGACTCAGAAACTAAATACGCCCCCGAGTTGACAAACGATCCACTATAATACGTTATAAACACTCATTTCACATGATTCCTACGTGGGGTTTATTGATAAGGGGAAGTGCCATCAATCACATCGGTGCACATTAAATAAACAAATATGTTTAGTAATTGCAAAAAAATGAAAAAGTGGGCGGGTTTTCTTGTACATATTTCTTCCTTGCTGGAATACCCCACGTTTATTATAGGGATGTGTCACGTGTAATCTCTTATCTGTAGAGAGTTAACTTTATGTCACCCTGAGATCTGTCTATAAATGCCCTTCTATCTGTTTCAAGTTACCTACATATAGTTACCCCATATCTGCCTAGAGACTTTCAGATCTGTCTATGGTTATCCCCACACCTGTTTAGGCTACCCCCGGATCTGTCTGTATTTACCCTCAGATAAAGCTACCCTTAAAATCTGTCCATCGTTAACCCCAGAAAAGCCTTTAAATGCCTTCAGATCTGCTTTTAGGTACCCTTATATTTATATAATTACTCCCAGATCTGCCTATAATTGCACTAGGATCTACAAATCATGGTTACCCTTATGAAATCTATAGTCAGTCCCAGTTTGCCTATAGTTTCCCAAATACTCTTTATAATGCAGGGGTTAGGTCAGTCAAGCAGTGGTGGTAGGGTATAATCTCACCGCCGGGATAGATCTAATCCGCAGGTAGGGCTCCAGAAAGGCTATTATTACATACCTATAGCCGAACGTCAGTGAAATACTACCCGCTCACGGGGGTGTAGTATATCGTGACTACGGCCCACTATGGTGTGCTTCTTCATACTGCAAGATTCTAACATGCATGTAGCCTAGTCTGTGCTATTCGATAGGCTTGCATAATCAACGTCATCGCGACCAAAAACAACATGGCGAACGACGTCGAATCGCGACTTTAACCTCGTGATACACGCCCCCGTATCATCTAGAAGTGCGTATTGACCATTCCTCGAGGTAGCCAATGTTTGGCTCTCACCTAACACAGTTTAAATAGCTCAAATATGCGAAATTCATCGATAACAACAACACGATCCGCAACGGGGGACACACAGATAACTTACGCTGGTTCCTGGCATATCCGCCTCCACACACACCTAACACTCTCCAATCGTATCTTCTGCTAACCGCACGTGTACCAAATAGCAGCCAAACATCCGCTGGGCGAGTGACGGCCTATCGCGCATGCGCGACACACAGATCCTGCGCAACTTCCGGTTCGTAGCAGACAGTGTCAACATGGAGCGGTTGTGACTTAGGAACTCGATAAATGGCGTCTTTCTGATCGAATTAAGGTATGTAATAATAAGAAAACATCCATACTGTGGCAAGAACTATGTCTCAGTTCTCGGTCACCTGTGTCGGACATTTGCCCCCTCCGCATGCGGCGTCAGGGCGAATGTCCGACACAGGTGACCTCGAACTAAGACATAGTTCGGCCACAGTCTGGACATTTTCTCCTAGAACCGGTGGACCGCTACAACAGTTACCAGAGGAGGTGTGAAGCGCAGCGCCCCCTATAGGGACCCAAATCATATATGCCATCGTGGCAGGGTTCAAGGCGCCGCTTTCAAACCTGGAAGCAGAGGGGAAGGAGCTCTTGACAATGGACTGTGTGAGGCTTGTAAGCCATAGCCTATGTGAAATAAGGCTGTATTCAACGATACCAAACAGCCATAAAACGTGGAGCTCTATTGAGCTCTATTGTGGTTTGGAGTACATTAGATATCACTCTATCAATATCTGAAAAGATTTTTGATAGAGCTCTAACAGTTTGTATGTAGTAGACGTTACTAGTTAGCCTATTTTAGTATAGGAATCTCCATTCAGCTGTCATTTGAGACCATGCCAAAATGATAGGGGGCGCTGCGCTTCACACCTCCTCTGAACAGTCACCATCAAATATGTCTATAGTTACCCTCAGACCAGTAGGTAGTTACCCTGCTCTCTGGTTCTGTCTTAGAGACTCTCTTCAAGCCCCACTCATCTCTCTAGTATAACTGATTGTGTTGCTCCCGGTAACCAAAGACACAGGAGACACCCCATCCGCACCCAATCACACACGTGCACACAATCACGCACCAGCTTAAATGCACCCCTACACACAACCGCTCCAAGCAACACACCCCTACACAGAACAGCTCTAAGCAATACACCCCTACACAGAACAGCTCTAAGCAACACACACTCACACACCTCCAACTCACACACCCACACACCCACATCTACACAAACACCAACCCACACATCCCCTCCTATCTCCTCATCTCCCAATGCGCAACGCAAACACTGACAAGCGGAGCATGTTGCTCATTTTACCCCGGCACTGCACCGCTCCTCACAGCCCCTTTGAAGCTCGCTCTTTTTTGTCCGCTGAGTGTCGCCACCGTATGATTCATTTCTAAATTATAAAATGGCCGCCTTTGCCGACACGGCCGCCGTCTTAATTACCCGGCGTATGATTGCTTTTGAGCGATCATCATTCAGTTTACAAACCATTTTTATGTATCATTAATCAGGCTGTTGGGGGCTGAGATTACTGTCATAGTCCTGACAATTGTAGCCGTGTCCGCAGCCTTTAATCTTCTCCTTCCCCGATGTGGTATTGTCACATCGTTTTACGTACACCACCCCGGCATAGCGAGGAATCGTTGTACCTCTCGCTGTTTTTATCGCTCAGTAGCGAGACATCTGTTCGCTGATCATATTCTAGTTAAATCATCGTTCGCTGGTAACTAACTGCTAATTAAGGGCAATTAAATATTCAACACGGAACTATTCCCCGCAGCGGGATTGTGAAGTGTCTGTTTTAATGATGGCGTTGGAATGTAAATGTAAGCACCTGCAATGTTTTGATTTAAGGGAATGAGTGGAGGCCAGTCATTGCCAAACGTGAACTATTTTCGGATGTGTTGCTTGTCAACCGGTCAGCTGGCACCCCTCTCATAAGATCTCACACTCTCTAAGTGGTATTCTGTACAATGTTCTCACTACGCTCTATGAGGGAAGAATTCTTAACGAACTAGGCTTAGAGCCTTGAGAATCATTGGCCCACAGTATTCCCGCTAGGTGGCATCATTGAGATTATATGAATGTGTGTCTTTAGCACGGGAGGCAGGCCAGTGGATTCTCAAGGCTCTAAGCCAAATTCGTTAAGAATTCTTCTCCTATAGAGCAGGGTGAGAGTACAGAATACGACTTAAAGAGTGTGAGATCTTATGAGAAGGGTGTACCATGTTGTCCTTGATTTGCTCATTTGCTGCAGGTAGGAGTCGAACCTCCGGCGGTGGGTGGATTGGAGGAGAGGAGGGGGGGGGGGCTGGGCCCTGAACCTAAAACAAATCTCGAGAATTCCCTGTGAAAAATTGTTATTTGGGATTTTCCCCAAATGCAATTTAAGCTGCAGAAGTTAGGGATGTATTACTACATTCATTGTCCACCTAATAGAAAGTGTCCATAGAAAAAACATGGGCAGCGTGTATCTACATACCCGGAACATAAACATATGTTGTATGTTCCAGGCTGCAAAACACGGCGCATACCGAAAATAGTGCATATGAAAAAATAGTGCATAACTAAAATGAACTAATGCGGGTATCCTAAAGGTGGATGATAAATACAATATAGATCGGTTTAAGATGAAAGCCGTTGTATGCTCCTCTCCGCAGTATCCTGGCATGCGTTCGGATATTATGGAGAAACCAAACAAGAGTTAGTCGTGTTGTTGTTTATTGCACGACGGCAAGATCACATATTACTGTGCGAGGGGAAGCCGAGAGCAGTAATATGCGATCTTGCCGGAGTGCGATGAACATTAACACGACTAATTCGAGTTTGGTTTAGAATTTATCCTACCCCGCCTGTCTAAACTACTTCTACATTATTTCGCCATGACGTCATTTGTCAAGTGTATCCCACTAGAGCGATATTTTTCATTTCTGAACTCCAGACTGAATACAGTGACACAATGTTAAGCCTAAGGAGTTTTTTATCAGGGGTAGGATAATACTACGCGTCAACTCCTCGAAGCAACAACCGCTTGTATCTGAAACCAATAAATATTGTGTATTTAATCCTATAAAAATCCAATAATCTAGTATATATATATATATGTGTTGCTGCGAATAGACAGGCTTTAACCATGATAAAAGCAGCACATCTGAGGAGGGTGAATCTGGCGACTAGTTTCAGGAACCCGGCTGAGGTGTGGAGCAGCATTGACGATTCTATAGACCGCGTATCCGTCCCATGATGCATCACCAGCCTCCCGATCACAACGCCGACGCCGCTACGTCACACCGCTACGTAAAAACGTTTACGTGCCCACCGGAAGTGACTGAGCGGAAGTGGCGATTGATTGCATCGATCTATCGAGGCGCTGTGCCGGGGTGGAGGGGACGAGGGGAGGGGAGGGGGTGGAGAGGTTAGGAGAGAAGGGGAGTAGTGGAAGGGAGGAGGGGAGGAGAGGGAGGAGAGGGAGGGAGGGGGAGGAGAATGAGGAGAGGGAGGGAGGGGAGGGGAGGGAAGGGAGGGGGAGGAGAGGGGAGGAGAAGTGTGGGGAGGGAAAGGAGAGGGGAGGCAAGGGGAAGAGAGGGAAGGAGGGGGGAGGCAAGGGGAGGAGAGGTGAGGAGAGGTGAGGAGAGGGAGGGAGGGGAGGGGAGGGAAGGGAAGGGGAGGAGAAGGGTGGGGAGGGGATTGGAGGGGAGGGGAGAGAGGAGACGGGAGGAGAAAGGAGGAGAGGGAGGAGAGGAGAAGGGTGGGGAGGGAAAGGAGAGGGGAGGCAAGGGGAGGTGTTATGAGAGGCTGAATATAAAGTTGTAGCTGGGCAGTGGGTATCGAGTGTTAACCATTGAGTTGCGTATTAATTCTTTGGACTCCAATATGGTGAGACATTACTATCATTTATTATCCACCGAATACAAAGTGCCCATAGAAAACACATAGGCAGCGTGTATGGACATACCCGGCGCATACGGATATATGTTGTACGTTCCGGGTGGCGCATACGGAAAAATAGTGTGTATGGAAAAATAGTGCATAACTAAAATGAACTGATATTGACATGCCACTTTTGCAGAAAAGGTGGATAATAAATACAATATAGTCTGGTTTCAGATAAAAGCGATTGTATGGTCCTCGGAGTTCACTTTACACAATATCCTCGCATACGCTCGGATATTACTACGCGTCAACTCCTCGGAGCATACGGCCGCTTGTATCTGAAACCAGTCAGTATTGTGTATGTAGTGTACCTGTAGCCTATACATAATAGCCTGTCACTGAAAAACTCGCTTTCTGTGAGTTTGCGAATGATGAATAAAACAAAAATGGATGGTGGTGTTCGGCACTGGGTGGTGTAACAGTAGGTGGCAGGTGGTGGGTAGTAGGTAATAGATGGTGGGACTGTAGGTGGCAGATAGTGGTTAGAAGGTAATAGATGAAGGGTGTTTGGCATTAAGTGGTGGGACTGTAGGTGGCAGGTGGTGGGTAGTAGGTAATAGATGGTGGGACTGTAGGTGGCAGGTGGTGGGCAGTAGGTAATAGATGGTGGGACTGTAGGTGGCAGGTGGTGGGTAGTAGGTAATAGATGGTTAGACTGTAGGTGGCAGGTGGTGGGCAGTAGGTAATAGATGGTGGGACTGTAGGTGACAGGTGGTGGGCAGTAGGTAATAGATGGTTGGACTGTAGGTGGCAGGTGGTGGGCAGTAGGTAATAGATGGTGGGACTGTAGGTGGCAGGTGGTGGGCAGTAGGTAATAGATGGAGGGTGTTGGCCATTCAGTGGTGGAACTGTAGGTGACAGGTGGTGGGCAGTAGGTAATAGATGGAGGGTGTTGGGCATTTAGTGGGGGGACTGTAGGTGGCAGGTGGTGGGCAGTAGGTAATAGATGGTTGGACTGTAGGTACCAGGTGGTGGGTAGTAGGTAATAGATGGTTGGACTGTAGGTGGCAGGTGGTGGGCAGTAGGTAATAGATGGTGGGACTGTAGGTGGCAGGTGGTGGGCAGTAGGTAATAGATGGTTGGACTGTAGGTACCAGGTGGTGGGCAGTAGGTAATAGATGGTTGGACTGTAGGTACCAGGTGGTGGGTAGTAGGTAATAGATGGTTGGACTGTAGGTGGCAGGTGGTGGGCAGTAGGTAATAGATGGTTGGACTGTAGGTGGCAGGTGGTGGGCAGTAGGTAATAGATGGAGGGTGTTGGGCATTTAGTGGGGGGACTGTTGGTGGCAGGTGGTGGGCAGTAGGTAATAGATGGTGGGACTGTAGGTGGCAGGTGGTGGGCAGTAGGTAATAGATGGTTGGACTGTAGGTACCAGGTGGTGGGCAGTAGGTAATAGATGGTTGGACTGTAGGTACCAGGTGGTGGGTAGTAGGTAATAGATGGTTGGACTGTAGGTGGCAGGTGGTGGGCAGTAGGTAATAGATGGTTGGACTGTAGGTGGCAGGTGGTGGGCAGTAGGTAATAGATGGAGGGTGTTGGGCATTTAGTGGGGGGACTGTAGGTGGCAGGTGGTGGGTAGTAGGTAATAGATGGTTGGACTGTAGGTGGCAGGTGGTGGGCAGTAGGTAATAGATGGTGGGACTGTAGGTGGCAGGTGGTGGGTAGTAGGTAATATATGGTGGGACTGTAGGTGGCAAGTGGTGGGCAGTAGGTAATAGATGGTTGGACTGTAGGTGGCAGGTGGTGGATAGTAGGTAATATATGGAGGGTGTTGGGCACTCAGTGGGGGGACTGTAGGTGGCAGGTGGTGGGCAGTAGATAATAGATTGAGGGTGATGGGCATTTAGTGGTGGGACAGTAGGTGGCAGGTGGTGGGTTGTAGGTAATAGATGGAGGGTGTTGGGCACCGGATGGGAGGACTGTAGGTGGCAGGTGGTGGGTAGTAGGTAATAGATGGAGGGACTGTAGGTAGCAGGTGGTGGGACTGAAGGTGGCAGGTGGTGGTAGTAGGTAATAGATGGAGGGTGTTGGGCATTCAGTGGTGGGACTGTAGGAGGCAGGTGGTGGGCAGTGGAGGCTCACAGTTGGAGGGTTCAGGTTGGAGGTATCGCTGACTCGCTTAGCGGGGGGGGGGGGGCGATATCACTGAAGACGGCGGGTAGCGGATTCTGTCAGGTTATGGGTGGGTACTAGCGGGCGGCCTGTCAGGTTATGGGTGGGAACTAGCGGGCGGCCTGTAGGTATCAATAGAAGCACACAGCGGGGGGCCGTATCACTGAAGGCGGCAGGTAGCGGATTCTGTCAGGTTATGGGCGGGTACTAGCGAGCGGCCTGTAGGTATCAATAGAAGCACACAGCGGGGGGCCGTATCACTGAAGAGGCAGGTAGCGGATTCTGTCAGGTTATGGGCGGGTACTAGCGAGCGGCCTGTAGGTATCAATAGAAGCACACAGCGGGGGGCCGTATCACTGAAGAGGCAGGTAGCGGATTCTGTCAGGTTATGGGCGGGTACCAACGGGCAGCCTGTAGGTATCAATAGAAGCACACAGCGGGAGGCGGTATCACTGTAGACGCCTGATAATGATCGCCATCAACGCCCGCCGTTTATTTCTGATTCAGTGAGCAGCTCAGAGTGAGTGAGTTTATTATCACGGTTCACCTGGCGCTGATCACTTCACCGCCTGCCCCAACCACCCCCCAACCAGCTCCCAACCAGCCCCCAAACCAGCCCCCCGACCAGCCCCCCGACCAGCCCCCCGACCAGCCCCCAAACCAGCCCCCCCGACCAGCCTCCACCAGCCCCACTCACACTAACACTACCACCCCGGCTACCACCCCCGCTACCACCTCCCACTCCCATCCTAACCCCGACCAGCCCCACTACAACTAACACCCCCACTACAAACTAAATCCCACTCCCATCCCTACCCCCAATGCAAGCCCCAGTCCCACTACCTGCCCCAGTCCCACTACCTGCCCCAGTCCCACTGCCTGCCCCAGTCCCACTGCCTGCCCCAGTCCCACTGCCTGCCCCAGTCCCACTACCTGCCCCAGTCCCACTGCCTGCCCCAGTCCCACTACCTGCCCCAGTCCCACTACCTGCCCCAGTCCCACTACCTGCCCCAGTCCCACTACCTGCCCCGGTCCCACTACCTGCCCCAGTCCCACTACCTGCCTTCCTCAACCGCACGACACTACCACCACTACCATCCAACTCCTATCCCAACCCCTACTGCCTCCCTAACCCCTACTGCCTCCCTCACCAATAATGCCTCCCCAACCCCTACTGCCTCCCCAACCCCTCCTGCCTCCCCAACCCCTACTGCCTCCCGAACCCCTACTGCCTCCCCCACCCCTACTGCCCCCCAACCCCTACTGCCTCCCGAACCCCTACTGCCTCCCCAACCCCTCCTGCCTCCCCAACCCCTACTGCCTCCCGAACCCCTACTGCCTCCCCCACCCCTACTGCCCCCCAACCCCTACTGCCTCCCGAACCCCTACTGCCTCCCCAACCCCTACTGCCTCCCCAACCCCTACTGCCTCTCTAACCCCTACTGCCTCTCCAACCCCTACTGCCTCTCTAACCCCTACTGCCTCCCTCACCCCTACTGCCCCCCAACCCCTACTGCCTCCCCAATCCCTACTGCCTCCCTCACCCCTACTGCCTCTCCAACCCCTACTGCCTCCCCAACCCCTACTACCTCCCACTACTATTACTACTACTCCCGTCTCCATACCTCCCTCACCCTACTTCCTCCCCAACCTCCTCCTCACGTACACAACCCCCACAGACAACAAAACCCCTGCTGCCTCCCCAACACCTACTGCCTCCCCTACCCCTTCTGCCTCTCCAACCCCTACTGCCTCCCACCACTACTACTACTTCAACCTCCACCCAACTCCCGTCCCCATACCTCCCTCACCCTACTGCCTCCCCAACCCCCACCTCACGTACACAACCCCCACAGACAACAAAACCCCTTCTGCATCCCAACCCCACCTCACGTACCCAGTCCCCACAGACACCAAAACCCCGCCGCCCTCTGACTCCGCTCACTGTGGATCAGTATTCAGGTCCGTTACCCTAAATCTGCCGCGTAACGAGCAGCTCAGTGTTAAGTGAGTCATTCAGGAACGGCTCATTCTCGCTTTGTTTAACGCTAGCGTACCCAGGTGGACTTGTATCATAGCCAGTTTACCAAATCTCCTGAATCTAACTCCCACTGAGCGGCTCAGTGTTCAGTGTTAAGTCTAGGTAGAAACTGCTCATTTAGTAGTAACAAGGTACTATAGCAGGCTACGGCTAACTGCATCTCCTCAATATACTCCACAATGAGCATCTTAGTGTTAAATGAGTCATTTAGGAACTGCTCATTTAGTAGTAACAAGGTACTATAGCAGGCTACGGCTAACTGCATCTCCTAAATATACTCCACAATGAGCATCTTAGTGTTAAATGAGTCATTTAGGAACTGCTCATTTAGTAGTAACAAGGTACTATAGCAGGCTAAGGCTAACTGCATCTCCTAAATATACTCCACAATGAGCATCTTAGTGTTCAGTGAGTCATTTAGGAACTGCTCATTTAGCAGTAAGCCGGTACTATAGCAGGCTAAGGCCAAGTACATCTCCTAAATATATATCAATATGTGGAAGACAAGGCTAAAAGTCCAGTGAAACCGAACGTAAACACTACCACAATGACGCCGATCGCAGTCTCTGTCCGCTATGGCTTTGTTCCTGATGCCTCAATCTGATTGGTCGAGCGAAAAGAAATTTCTCGTCGGACGCCACCGAACGGTTGGCGAAAGCGAAAAAATCTTTTTCCAAACATCTCCTAAATATACCCCACAATGAGCAGCCTAATGTTGAGTGTGTCATTTAGCTGTAACTTGGTATCATAGCCCGCTAGCTGCATCTCCTAAATATACCCCACAATGAGCAGCCTAATGTTAAATGAGTCATTTAGCAGTAACTTGGTATCATAGCCCTCTAGCTGCATCTCCTAAATATACCCCACAATGAGTATCTCAGTGTTCAGTGAGTCATTTAGGAACTGCTCATTTAGCAGTAGCCCGGTATCATAGCCCTCTCACCCTCAGCCGACCGTGGGTGATTATTTACACACACTAGATGGCGCTCGCGTCAGTGATCATGGCGCGGTCGATACGACACACAGCGCCCCCTACCTGCCTCGTTCTGAGTTCCACCAGTTTCCGGTTAAATGATCGGCCGCCGTTCGGCTTTGATCGACCGTGGCCCGGGACAGGTAGCTGCCATAACACTCCCTCCCCCCCCCCCCCCAGCACCTCCCCACCCCACCCCACCTTACTTCACCAATAAGTGTTGGATGGTGTACTCCTAGTGACTCCCTTAACTAGGCCTGGTTTCATTTCACACCATCGATAAGTGCTAGATGTTATATGCTCCCTTAAAGGGTGGTTCAAGTATTTCTGATATGAGTAGACTACAAAAGGTTCAAAACAGAGCCCTGAAAGCTGTGATGAAAATTCATAACCCTCGCCAATCTGCCACACAGCTACACAGCCAACTAGGCTTAGATACATTGGCCACTAGGAGAGATATGCAGTTGCTAAACCAGTTGTACAAGATCTCGAGAATGCCATGGAGAACAGACCGAGTGCGAGAGTAACGCGCAGCTCAACAAAAGTCAAGTTTAAACGCGCGCCAATCAAAACTAGCCTGTCGTACAGGTCGCCTATGAACAGAGGCAGGCGACAACCCAGAGGTTGGAGGGTCTCAAAGATTTCAAAGTAGTGGTGAAACAATCCTTCTCGATATTTGATTGGGAGTCTGTTGGGGTTTACTAAGTCATCTTCACCATCCTCATCACTGATCTTGATGTATCTAATATGTAATTTGACTATATCCGATCCCACGCGACAGTGAAAGATTTGCCTGCGAGCAGAACTGTTGTCTTCCTTAATAAAAAAAATAAACTAAAAAAAGGTATGTCCTACAGTTCACAGTGACATCAGCTGGTGCTTTTTAGACATTGTCAATTATCAGTTGAAATTAGTACTTTGTGACTCATCCTGATTCCAAATGAGCAAATCTAACGTTTTGTCCAGTTTATCCAATCTTATTAGGTAAAATGGACCAATTCACATATGCTTGTTTTGCATCGGAAATGTACTGGAATATAAGATCTTCTTCAATTGCCTCAAAAATAAAGGACGATGTCCTATGATATTAAACTTACATTTGTAGTATTATACTTTTTCTATATTTTGTGAAAATGACATTATTTTATAAGATTACAACAATATTGATCTCTTGATCAAAAACAAGAGCCGTACTAATAATATGTTCTATAATATGAGCGAATGTGCATCAATACATTATCATATTATAGGACGGTCTTTAATAAACACTGACCACGAGAACACTACAAAGATCTTAATAAGCTTGATTGATTTTTATAGTATCAGTGTATGGAGAGTTGTGGTGATTGATTGTTTTAGTATCAGTGTTTAGAGAGTTGGGGTGATTGATTGTTTTAGTATCAGTGTAAGGAGAGTTGGGGTGATTGATTGTTTTAGTATCAGTGTAAGGAGAGTTGGGGTGATTGATTGTTTTAGTATCAGTGTAAGGAGAGTTGGGGTGATTGATTGTTTTAGTATCAGTGTAAGGAGAGTTGTGGTGATTGATTGTTTTAGTATCAGTGTAAGGAGAGTTGGGGTGATTGAGTGTTTTAGTATCAGTGTAAGGAGAGTTGGGGTGATTGATTGTTTTAGTATCAGTGTAAGGAGAGTTGGGGTGATTGATTGTTTTAGTATCAGTGTAAGGAGAGTTGGGGTGATTGAGTGTTTTAGTATCAGTGTAAGGAGAGTTGGGGTGATTGATTGTTTTAGTATCAGTGTAAGGAGAGTTGGGGTGATTGATTGTTTTAGTATCAGTGTGTTGAGAGTTGGGGTGATTGATTGTTTTAGTATCAGTATGTGGAGAGTTGTGGTGATTGATTGTATAGTATGAGTGTAAATAGAGTTGTGGTCATTGATTGTTTAAGTATCAGTCTGTGGAGAGTTGGGGTGATTGATTGTTTTAGTATTAGTGTTGGGAGAGTTGTGGTGATTGATTGTTTTAGTATCAGTCTGTGGAGAGTTGGGGTGATTGATTGTTTTAGTATCAGTGTTGGGAGAGTTGTGGTGATTGATTGTTTTAGTATCAGTGTAAGGAGAGTTGGGGTGATTGATTGTTTTAGTATCAGTGTTAGGAGAGTTGGGGTGATTGATTGTTTTAGTATCAGTGTAAGGAGAGTTGGGGTGATTGATTGTTTTAGTATCAGTGTGTTGAGAGTTGTGGTGATTGATTGTTTTAGTATCAGTGTGTTGAGAGTTGTGGTGATTGATTGTTTTAGTATCAGTGTAAGGAGAGTTGTGGTGATTGATTGTTTTAGTATCAGTGTAAGGAGAGTTGGGGTGATTGATTGTTTTAGTATCAGTGTAAGGAGAGTTGGGGTGATTGATTGTTTTAGTATCAGTGTAAGGAGAGTTGGGGTGATTGATTGTTTTAGTATCAGTCTGTTGAGGATTGTGGTGATTGATTGTTTTAGTATCAGTGTCAGGAGAGTTGGGGTGATTGATTGTTTTAGTATCAGTGTCAGGAGAGTTGTGGTGATTGATTGTTTTAGTATCAGTGTTTAGAGAGTTGGGGTGATTGATTGTTTTAGTATCAGTGAGTTGAGAGTTGGGGTGATTGATTGTTTTAGTACCAGTCTGTGGAGAGTTGGGGTGATTGATTGTTTTAGTATCAGTGTAAGGAGAGTTGTGGTGATTGATTGTTTTAGTATCAGTGTAAGGAGAGTTGGGGTGATTGATTGTTTTAGTATCAGTGTAAGGAGAGTTGGGGTGATTGAGTGTTTTAGTATCAGTCTGTGGAGAGTTGGGGTGATTGATTGTTTTAGTATCAGTGTAAGGAGAGTTGGGGTGATTGATTGTTTTAGTATCAGTGTAAGGAGAGTTGGGGTGATTGATTGTTTAAGTATCAGTGTAAGGAGAGTTGTGGTGATTGATTGTTTTAGTATCAGTGTAAGGAGAGTTGGGGTGATTGATTGTTTTAGTATCAGTGTAAGGAGAGTTGGGATGATTGAGTGTTTTAGTATCAGTCTGTGGAGAGTTGGGGTGATTGATTGTTTTAGTATCAGTGTAAGGAGAGTTGGGGTGATTGATTGTTTTAGTATCAGTGTAAGGAGAGTTGGGGTGATTGATTGGTTTAGTATCAGTCTGTGGAGAGTTGGGGTGATTGATTGTTTTAGTATCAGTGTAAGGAGAGTTGGGGTGATTGATTGTTTTAGTATCAGTGTAAGAGGAGTTGGGGTGATTGAGTGTTTTAGTTTCAGTGTAAGGAGAGTTGGGGTGATTGATTGTTTTAGTATCAGTGTAAGGAGAGTTGGGGTGATTGATTGTTTTAGTATCAGTGTGTTGAGAGTTGGGGTGATTGATTGTTTTAGTATCAGTATGTGGAAAATTGTGGTGATTGATTGTTTTAGTATCAGTGTAAGGAGAGTTGTGGTCATTGATTGTTTAAGTATCAGTCTGTGGAGAGTTTGGGTGATTGATTGTTTTAGTATTAGTGTTGGGAGAGTTGTGGTGATTGATTGTTTTAGTATCAGTCTGTGGAGAGTTGGGGTGATTGATTGTTTTAGTATCAGTGTTGGGAGAGTTGTGGTGATTGATTGTTTTAGTATCAGTGTAAGGAGAGTTGGGGTGATTGATTGTTTTAGTATCAGTGTTAGGAGAGTTGGGGTGATTGATTGTTTTAGTATCAGTGTAAGGAGAGTTGGGGTGATTGATTGTTTTAGTATCAGTGTGTTGAGAGTTGTGGTGATTGATTGTTTTAGTATCAGTGTGTTGAGAGTTGTGGTGATTGATTGTTTTAGTATCAGTGTAAGGAGAGTTGTGGTGATTGATTGTTTTAGTATCAGTGTAAGGAGAGTTGGGGTGATTGATTGTTTTAGTATCAGTGTAAGGAGAGTTGGGGTGATTGATTGTTTTAGTATCAGTGTAAGGAGAGTTGGGGTGATTGATTGTTTTAGTATCAGTCTGTTGAGGATTGTGGTGATTGATTGTTTTAGTATCAGTGTCAGGAATGTTGGGGTGATTGATTGTTTTAGTATCAGTGTCAGGAGAGTTGTGGTGATTGATTGTTTTAGTATCAGTGTTTAGAGAGTTGGGGTGATTGATTGTTTTAGTATCAGTGAGTTGAGAGTTGGGGTGATTGATTGTTTTAGTACCAGTCTGTGGAGAGTTGGGGTGATTGATTGTTTTAGTATCAGTGTAAGGAGAGTTGTGGTGATTGATTGTTTTAGTATCAGTGTAAGGAGAGTTGGGGTGATTGATTGTTTTAGTATCAGTGTAAGGAGAGTTGGGGTGATTGAGTGTTTTAGTATCAGTCTGTGGAGAGTTGGGGTGATTGATTGTTTTAGTATCAGTGTAAGGAGAGTTGGGGTGATTGATTGTTTTAGTATCAGTGTAAGGAGAGTTGGGGTGATTGATTGTTTTAGTATCAGTGTAAGGAGAGTTGTGGTGATTGATTGTTTTAGTATCAGTGTAAGGAGAGTTGGGGTGATTGATTGTTTTAGTATCAGTGTAAGGAGAGTTGGGGTGATTGAGTGTTTTAGTATCAGTCTGTGGAGAGTTGGGGTGATTGATTGTTTTAGTATCAGTGTAAGGAGAGTTGGGGTGATTGATTGTTTTAGTATCAGTGTAAGGAGAGTTGGGGTGATTGATTGGTTTAGTATCAGTCTGTGGAGAGTTGGGGTGATTGATTGTTTTAGTATCAGTGTAAGGAGAGTTGGGGTGATTGATTGTTTTAGTATCAGTGTAAGAGGAGTTGGGGTGATTGAGTGTTTTAGTATCAGTGTAAGGAGAGTTGGGGTGATTGATTGTTTTAGTATCAGTGTAAGGAGAGTTGGGGTGATTGATTGTTTTAGTATCAGTGTGTTGAGAGTTCGGGTGATTGATTGTTTTAGTATCAGTATGTGGAAAATTGTGGTGATTGATTGTTTTAGTATCAGTGTAAGGAGAGTTGTGGTCATTGATTGTTTAAGTATCAGTCTGTGGAGAGTTTGGGTGATTGATTGTTTTAGTATTAGTGTTGGGAGAGTTGTGGTGATTGATTGTTTTAGTATCAGTCTGTGGAGAGTTGGGGTGATTGATTGTTTTAGTATCAGTGTTGGGAGAGTTGTGGTGATTGATTGTTTTAGTATCAGTGTAAGGAGAGTTGGGGTGATTGATTGTTTTAGTAACAGTGTTAGGAGAGTTGGGGTGATTGATTGTTTTAGTATCAGTGTAAGGAGAGTTGGGGTGATTGATTGTTTTAGTATCAGTGTGTTGAGAGTTGTGGTGATTGATTGTTTTAGTATCAGTGTGTTGAGAGTTGTGGTGATTGATTGTTTTAGTATCAGTGTAAGGAGAGTTGTGGTGATTGATTGTTTTAGTATCAGTGTAAGGAGAGTTGGGGTGATTGATTGTTTTAGTATCAGTGTAAGGAGAGTTGGGGTGATTGATTGTTTTAGTATCAGTGTAAGGAGAGTTGGGATGATTGATTGTTTTAGTATCAGTCTGTTGAGGATTGTGGTGATTGATTGTTTTAGTATCAGTGTCAGGAATGTTGGGGTGATTGATTGTTTTAGTATCAGTGTCAGGAGAGTTGTGGTGATTGATTGTTTTAGTATCAGTGTTTAGAGAGTTGGGGTGATTGATTGTTTTAGTATCAGTGAGTTGAGAGTTGGGGTGATTGATTGTTTTAGTACCAGTCTGTGGAGAGTTGGGGTGATTGATTGTTTTAGTATCAGTGTAAGGAGAGTTGTGGTGATTGATTGTTTTAGTATCAGTGTAAGGAGAGTTGGGGTGATTGATTGTTTTAGTATCAGTGTAAGGAGAGTTGGGGTGATTGAGTGTTTTAGTATCAGTCTGTGGAGAGTTGGGGTGATTGATTGTTTTAGTATCAGTGTAAGGAGAGTTGGGGTGATTGATTGTTTTAGTATCAGTGTAAGGAGAGTTGGGGTGATTGATTGTTTTAGTATCAGTGTAAGGAGAGTTGTGGTGATTGATTGTTTTAGTATCAGTGTAAGGAGAGTTGGGGTGATTGATTGTTTTAGTATCAGTGTAAGGAGAGTTGGGGTGATTGAGTGTTTTAGTATCAGTCTGTGGAGAGTTGGGGTGATTGATTGTTTTAGTATCAGTGTAAGGAGAGTTGGGGTGATTGATTGTTTTAGTATCAGTGTAAGGAGAGTTGGGGTGATTGATTGGTTTAGTATCAGTCTGTGGAGAGTTGGGGTGATTGATTGTTTTAGTATCAGTGTAAGGAGAGTTGGGGTGATTGATTGTTTTAGTATCAGTGTAAGAGGAGTTGGGGTGATTGAGTGTTTTAGTATCAGTGTAAGGAGAGTTGGGGTGATTGATTGTTTTAGTATCAGTGTAAGGAGAGTTGGGGTGATTGATTGTTTTAGTATCAGTGTGTTGAGAGTTGGGGTGATTGATTGTTTTAGTATCAGTATGTGGAAAATTGTGGTGATTGATTGTTTTAGTATCAGTGTAAGGAGAGTTGTGGTCATTGATTGTTTAAGTATCAGTCTGTGGAGAGTTGGGGTGATTGATTGTTTTAGTATTAGTGTTGGGAGAGTTGTGGTGATTGATTGTTTTAGTATCAGTGTAAGGAGAGTTGGGGTGATTGATTGTTTTAGTATCAGTCTGTGGAGAGTTGGGGTGATTGATTGTTTTAGTATCAGTGTAAGGAGAGTTGGGGTGATTGATTGTTTTAGTATCAGTGTAAGGAGAGTTGGGGTGATTGATTGTTTTAGTATCAGTGTAAGGAGAGTTGGGGTGATTAATTGTTTTAGTATCAGTGTGATGAGAGTTGGGGTGATTGATTGTTTTAGTATCAGTGTAAGGAGAGTTGGGGTGATTGATTGTTTTAGTATCAGTGAAAGGAGAGTTGGGGTGATTGATTGTTTTAGTATCAGTGTCAGGAGAGTTTGGGTGATTGATTGTTTTAGTATCAGTGTTTAGAGAGTTGGGGTGATAGATTGTTTTAGTATCAGTCTGTGGAGAGTTGTGGTGATTGATTGTTTTAGTATCAGTGTAAGGAGAGTTGGGGTGATTGATTGTTTTAGTATCAGTGTAAGGAGAGTTGGGGTGATTGATTGTTTTAGTATCAGTCTGTTGAGGATTGTGGTGATTGATTGTTTTAGTATCAGTGTCAGGAGAGTTGGGGTGATTGATTGTTTTAGTATCAGTGTCAGGAGAGTTGTGGTGATTGATTGTTTTAGTATCAGTGTAAGGAGAGTTGGGGTGATTGATTGTTTTAGTATGAGTGTAAATAGAGTTGGGGTGATTGATTGTTTTAGTATCAGTGAGTTGAGAGTTGGGGTGATTGATTGTTTTAGTACCAGTCTGTGGAGAGTTGGGGTGATTGATTGTTTTAGTATCAGTGTAAGGAGAGTTGTGGTGATTGATTGTTTTAGTATCAGTGTAAGGAGAGTTGGGGTGATTGATTGTTTTAGTATCAGTGTAAGGAGAGTTGGGGTGATTGAGTGTTTTAGTATCAGTCTTCGGAGAGTTGGGGTGATTGATTGTTTTAGTATCAGTGTAAGGAGAGTTGGGGTGATTGATTGTATTAGTATCAGTGTAAGGAGAGTTGGGGTGATTGATTGTTTTAGTATCAGTGTAAGGAGAGTTGTGGTGATTGATTGTTTTAGTATCAGTGTAAGGAGAGTTGGGGTGATTGATTGTTTTAGTATCAGTGTAAGGAGAGTTGGGGTGATTGAGTGTTTTAGTATCAGTCTGTGGAGAGTTGGGGTGATTGATTGTTTTAGTATCAGTGTAAGGAGAGTTGGGGTGATTGATTGTTTTAGTATCAGTGTAAGGAGAGTTGGGGTGATTGATTGGTTTAGTATCAGTCTGTGGAGAGTTGGGGTGATTGATTGTTTTAGTATCAGTGTAAGGAGAGTTGGGGTGATTGATTGTTTTAGTATCAGTGTAAGAGGAGTTGGGGTGATTGAGTGTTTTAGTATCAGTGTAAGGAGAGTTGGGGTGATTGATTGTTTTAGTATCAGTGTAAGGAGAGTTGGGGTGATTGATTGTTTTAGTATCAGTGTGTTGAGAGTTGGGGTGATTGATTGTTTTAGTATCAGTATGTGGAAAATTGTGGTGATTGATTGTTTTAGTATCAGTGTAAGGAGAGTTGTGGTCATTGATTGTTTAAGTATCAGTCTGTGGAGAGTTGGGGTGATTGATTGTTTTAGTATTAGTGTTGGGAGAGTTGTGGTGATTGATTGTTTTAGTATCAGTGTAAGGAGAGTTGGGGTGATTGATTGTTTTAGTATCAGTCTGTGGAGAGTTGGGGTGATTGATTGTTTTAGTATCAGTGTAAGGAGAGTTGGGGTGATTGATTGTTTTAGTATCAGTGTAAGGAGAGTTGGGGTGATTGATTGTTTTAGTATCAGTGTAAGGAGAGTTGGGGTGATTGATTGTTTTAGTATCAGTGTGATGAGAGTTGGGGTGATTGATTGTTTTAGTATCAGTGTAAGGAGAGTTGGGGTGATTGATTGTTTTAGTATCAGTGAAAGGAGAGTTGGGGTGATTGATTGTTTTAGTATCAGTGTCAGGAGAGTTTGGGTGATTGATTGTTTTAGTATCAGTGTTTAGAGAGTTGGGGTGATAGATTGTTTTAGTATCAGTCTGTGGAGAGTTGTGGTGATTGATTGTTTTAGTATCAGTGTAAGGAGAGTTGGGGTGATTGATTGTTTTAGTATCAGTGTAAGGAGAGTTGGGGTGATTGATTGTTTTAGTATCAGTGTAAGGAGAGTTGGGGTGATTGATTGTTTTAGTATCAGTGTGATGAGAGTTGTGGTGATTGATTGTTTTAGTATCAGTGTTAGGAGAGTTGTGGTGATTGATTGTTTTAGTATCAGTTTTAGGAGAGTTGTGGTGATTGATTGTTTTAGTATCATTGTAAGGAGAGTTGGGGTGATTGATTGTTTTAGTGTCAGTGTAAGGAGAGTTGGGGTGATTGATTGTTTTAGTATTAGTCTGTGGAGAGTTGTGGTGATTGATTGTTTTAGTATCAGTGTGAGGAGAGTTGTGGTGATTGATTGTTTTAGTATCAGTGTTAGGAGAGTTGTGGTGATTGATTGTTTTAGTATCAGTTTTAGGAGAGTTGTGGTGATTGATTGTTTTAGTATCATTGTAAGGAGAGTTGGGGTGATTGATTGTTTTAGTGTCAGTGTAAGGAGAGTTGGGGTGATTGATTGTTTTAGTATTAGTCTGTGGAGAGTTGTGGTGATTGATTGGTTTAGTATCAGTGTGAGGAGAGTTGTGGTGATTGATTGTTTTAGTATCAGTGTAAGGAGAGTTGTGGTGATTGATTGTTTTAGTATGATTGTGTTGAGAGTTGGGGTGATTGATTGTTTTAGTATCAGTGTGATGAGAGTTGGGGTGATTGATTGTTTTAGTATCAGTGTTTAGAGAGTTGTGGTGATTGATTGTTTTAGTATCAGCGTAGGGAGAGTTGGGGTGATTGATTGTTTTAGTATCAGTGTAGGGAGAGTTGGGGTGATTGATTGTTTTAGTATCAGTTTGAGGGGCTGTGATTAGGAGATGCACACATATCATAAAACAGTGACAGTGGAACACGGTATGGAGTCCTCACACGCGAACGCACCATCACCACACCCGCCTCTCCACCCCACACCGCCGCTCGGTCATCACTTAAATATCGCCCATTGTCTAAGATCGTGACAGACTCATCCTGTATGCCTGTAAACGTACATTACTGCTTCAGGGAGGAGTGCTTATTAAAATTTCAGAAAAGGTGTCTTGATTAGATCATCCGTCATTAAAGGCAACTCCAGGGATGTGTGGGTGGTGTTCCCAGACTCCCGTAGATGGCGCCACGTGCTCCAGGCTTTTTTCACTTTTTTTTCAATGTATGTTTATTATTGTTAATGATTAAGAATATGCACATTAAAAAGGAACGATGATTAATAAAATTTACGGAAACTGGCTTACTGTCTTCGTACGTCAAAAATATGCGGTAAAATTATTCATCAGATACAACCAAATGACGAAGTTCGGGGGATGTATCTGATTGATAAGTTTACCAAGTATTTTGACGTACTAAGACATTTAGCCAGTTTTCGTATCATCCTAAAAATGGCGAAATTTTAGCTAATCACTTGATGTCATACCCCGTACGTCACAGTGTGACGTTCGGCTAAATATATGTCATGGGTAGCGCCGGTCAGTACGATTGGCTAAGAACGCGTCACATGGTCAACCTTGATATGAAAATACCACACTTATATGAAAACTTTATACGAAGAGTAAAATTATCATATACTGAGCAGTGTGATAAAATCATGGCTGTAGGTTGATTGATGCTTAAACCACTTGACCTTCTCATACAATTTGGCAACAACCTGTTTTTGACTCATATGTATCATCTATTATATAATATACATCTCATATTCCTATTTCCTAACCAATCCATGGATTGTGAAAACGAAATGTAGAACATTGTTATGATATAGTGGTGGTCACACTTTAAAACCGACTACATTGTCGAAATGTGTCCAATAAATAATCTAAAAAAAGGTATATTCACAATATGACCATGATTTTGATCTGAGTGGCCGTATTCTCTGCGTTGTTGACCCGTAATAAACCTCCGAGCAATAGCGAGGAGTATTATGTAGTGTCAACTACAAGGAGAATACGGCCACACAAATTAAAAACATGTTGAATTAATTACCCACCTTTCTACTAATTATTGGAAAGAAAAGTAAATCTTGAAATTATTAGAAACTCAACGTAAGCGCAGTGCATTGTTCATACAAAATAGTTCCTAAATTGCCTGTGAGGTGGCAGAAAAAGCCGTACGCTACTGAGTAAAATACAGCTTTCCGTATTCTACTCAGCAGCGATCCGTGGGCTCCGTAGGATCAGTATGGCGACTCTGTATTATGTAGCTAATACAAAATCATCTCCTCAGATAGAAGGCTGACAGACATTGTCAGATGATAAATCCTCTAGTTTGTGTTTAGGTGATATTTTCTTACCGCTTGGAGTGTGAGATAATTGCGGCGTTACCTGTCAAAGTTAATCATTACAGGTAAGTCGAGTCTAAAGCAGACAAAGAGCAACTACTTTCTCCCCCCCCCCCCAGCACGCACGTCCATCTACCTGCAGGAGAGCCTTGACGGAGAGTAGATTGTGTGTGTGCGTTATGAGGGGGGGGGGGGGCTGGTAGATTAGCTTCATTTTAGTTCCACCTTGATCCTTGGTCACCGTCTATAAAAACAAGCTCTACACAGGTATGGTGGATGAGGAGAACAATGTGGCGCTACTTATTTAGTGTACAGGTGAATCTGCCACTCTGTCTCCTTCATCTCCTCCGTCATTTTATTTTCCTTCTTCTAATTCTCCTTCTACCTCTTCTCTCTACTTCTTCTTCTTCTTCTTCTTCTTCTTCTTCTTCTTCTTCTTCTTCTTCTTCTTCTTCTACTTCTTCTTCTTCTTCTTCTTCTTCTTCGCCTTTTCCTCTTCCTCTGTTCTTTTCTTTTCCTTCTTCTACTTCTTATTCTACTTCTTCTTTCTAATTCTATTTTTTCTTCGTCAACTTTGTCTTCTCTCTACGTCTTATTCTGCTGCCGCTCCTCCTACAACTTCTTCTTTGTCTCCTTCTTTTCCTCTTCCGTCGTCCTTTTCCTTTCCTTCTTCTTCTTCTCCTCCGTCTTCTTCTTCTTCTTCTTCGCCTTCTTCGCCTTCTTCTTTCTACTTCCTCTGCTTCCTCTACTGCCCTTCCTCCGAATACTTCTCCTTCTTCTCCTCCCCATCCTCCGTCCTTTTTCTTTTCGTTCTTTGTCTCCTTCTTCTTCTTCTTCTTCTTCTTCTTCTCCTTCTTCTTCTTCTTCTTCTTCTTCTTCTTCTTCTTCTTCTTCTTCTTCTTCTTCTTCTTCTTCTTCTTCTTCTTCTTCTTCTTTTTCTTCTCCACTTCCTCTTTCTCCCCCTCCTCTATCAACAGGGGGCTCTGTGAACCACTCTAGGTCAACGACATAATACTCTCGCTAGTGTTTGTGTATTACTACGCGTTAACCTCTCGTGGTTTACGGCAGCCTGTCTATGAAACCGTTGTTTATTGTCTATGTGTGTGTTCGTTATTTGGAGAGATCCGTGTGCTGGTATATTAGCATCATTTTAGTCCCACCTTGATCCCTTGGTCACCGTCTATAAAAACATCCTCTATACAGGTATCGATTCTCTCACGGCCCTGGGCGCTGTTTTTATGTTGGTTTTATCTGATGGTGGATCAGGGATGGAGACTGGAGATTAGAAAACATCTTCAGGTGTGTTAAACTTTGATCGGGGGCTGGGGTCTGATTGGTTGGATGCATGTCTAACGTGTGTATTGTGTACGAGCATCGTGCACGAACTGAACAACGCGGGGGTAGTTATTTAGTGAACAGGGAATTCTGCCTCTTCTCCTTTGTCTTCTCCTCCTCGTCCTTCTCTTCTTCACCCTCTCCTCCTTCTCCTCCTTCTCCTCCTTCTCCTCCTCCTTTTTCTCCTTCTCCCTCTTCTTCATCTTCTTCTTCCTATTATCTTCTCCTTTCTCTCCTCTCTTCCTTCTCCTCCTCCTACTTCTGCTCCTTCTTCTTCTCAATCTTCTTCTTCTTCTCCTTTTCTCCTTCTTCTGCTCCTCATTCTTCTGTTTCTTCTTCTTCTTGTTCTTCTTCTTCTCCTTATTCATCTTCTTCTCCTTCCTCTCCTCTTCCCTCTTATTCTTCTTCTTCTTCTCCTTCTTCATCTTCTTCCCCTTCCTTTCCTCTTTCTTCTTTTTTCTACTTCTTCTCCTCTTCCTCCATTTTGTTGTTGTTCTTATTATTATTATTATCATTGTACTTCCTCCTTCTTCCTCTTTTTCTTCTTCCTCTTCTTTTTCTCTGTTTTCTTCTTATAGTCCTTTTTCTTCGTCTGATTGCTTTTATATTTCTTTCTTTCTTCTTCTTCTTCTTCTCTCTTTCTTTCTTTTTCTTTTTCTTCTTCTTCTTCTTCTTCTTCTTCTTCTTCTCCTTTTCTTCCTTCTTCTTCTTCTTCTTCTTCTTCTTCTTCTTCTTCTTCACCTTCTCTTTCCTTCTTTTTCTTCTTCTTCTTCTTCTTCTTCTTCTTCTTCTTCTTCTTCTTCTTCTTCTTCTTCTTCTTCTTCTCCTTCTCTTTCTTTCTTTTTCTTTTTCTTCTTCTTCTTCTTCTTCTGGCTCTGTTCCTCCTGGCTTCTCTCTCTCTCCCAACCTTTGGTTCCTTTCTATTTCAATATTAGTATCTTTATTATTACTGTTTTTTACTATTATTACATACCTATCAGTATCTCGGGCCCTATCATTGCTTGTGTTCACATAGTTTCCCGAGTAGACGGAACTGATGTAATCACGTTTCTGTACGTATGAGCTGTGGAAATCGGCCAGTGGTGGGACGCAACATCTTTATGTATACGGACTTCCTGAATAATAATTTAAAAATAAAGTCATAAGAAATGGGCCATCACTCCCAAGCAATGTACAATGAACCATCTACTGAGAACTCATCGCTGGATTCTCCACCGCAATGGCTCCTGCTGCCCGCTCCCTTCACGATTACGCAGTTAGTCAACGGTGGTACCGTAACGGAAAGGGTATGAAACGGACACTTTCTTTGATGCTCTGGATCTCATTTTACATTTTTATAGATTGTACAACTGTATTCTGCATCAATAAAGACATTTTTGAACGATTCAATCCTGTTATGACCCCGTTCAGAATGATACAGTGAAAAAATACCATTTGCTCTCCGTTGTTTCTTCCTCCTTTCCCTCCAAGCATTCATTATCTATGTCCAGGACCCAATCAAGTCAATATTACGGCCCTACAATACGACTGTGAGTCTTTATTAATGCTTGGTTGTGGGTTTAATGTTCCTCTTATGTTTTTCATGGAGAATTGTTTGAAATGATTGTTGATAAGGGGAAATAAGAATTAGTTAGTGACAAAGGCACTTCGCCCTGTACAGAATGACGCGATGTGTCTTCAGACCTTCCTAATCACGACCTCCCTGCTGCCTAGAGGCGCTCCCAGAGTAAATCATGTTCATGTCCTGGCATTGATTGAAAAGATTGCTGTTATAAAATTTTCTGAAAGTTATCAAGGTTAATCATATCCAATTCCTTTGGAGAACGTGGGTAATATTGGCAAATGAACTTACCTTAAAGCAGTTTTTCCTTCCTGCCCCTTTCTTTCGGGTACAATGCCACTGTATTGGCGTTCATACCTCTTATGAATATTCAAAACATACATTTTGTCCAGGATTGTCAGTTCCAGTTATATAAAGATTAGGACTTACTCCTGAAGAGGTTACGAACTATAACGAAACGTCGACCAGTAGTCCAGTATTACCTGATTGCCTTTGAAATAAAGATCTATCTAACAGTACTTTCGCGGAGTTGTGGTGTTTATACACTAAGGCCCGGCGTCCACCTACTACGATATGGCTCCGATATGGTCTACGATGCGCCTCCCGATACAAACTCAAAATCGTGTCAGAAAGTCACCTAATATCGGGGCAGTTGACCACATTTCTGTGATTAGACACCGATAAAAGCCCCATACAATGCATGGTGGATTGGCATGTCTAGACATATGTCTACGATTTTGTATCTTCCCGATATGGCACCGATTTTGACATATTGTATCGGTGCCATATCAGGAGGTCTACGATTCTATCGTAGGAGGTGGAAGCCGGGCCTTACCGTAATTTATATAAAAATTCCCATTCGTATATTTCATCGGAAAGTATGCCTTAAAGATATTCCCCTCCTAAAATGTATAAACTTTGATAACTTTCCTCCATTTACTGTGCAGCACAAGAGAATCGCTGAGCTGATTGTATCCAGCCCCTCGTGAGCTCATTTCCCCTCTCCTTATTGAATTTCTAATAAACATTCTTGTTACAGTTTGTGAAAAGGAATAATCCTAGTGATTCAAATTGTGTGATTATGTGTTCAACTCGTTGTCTCTACAACAAACACATTTTTACCAGCGCCATCGAGGACTATCTCCATTGATCGGGCCCTCCGCTGCTCTGTTCTGAATGTGTGACAGTCTAAAAGGATGCTTTGTTTGGTATTCAACTTTTTTTTAAATTTGCTAATTCTGATGCGGAATATTCAAATCCAAACCCGCCGACTACTCACGGAACGTGCCGATAAAAACGAACCCTTCAGCGGATTCACATTAGACCGGGTTTCGTGATGTTCGCTGCATTGATCCAAGATGGCGGCTCCTTGCCTCGCGCCTCACCACTCTCCCAGCCGAGATCTTGCGTTTTACTTCCTGTGGCCGATTATATCTCACCCCCAACCTGCCTGTTTGGGCTCAAATCTGGCGCATACGCCACATTTCAAAATATCCTAAATTCTTAGTGCTTCAGGGACCTGTTTCACAAGTTTTGTGACATGTCTGTAACACCATACAGACATTGGGGTTGTCTAGTTTCATGACAACACAAGTAGCTGCCCTTAGGAAAAGACAGACCCCAATCATAAGAATTAGACAAATCTACACATCATGGACCTGTTTCACTAGTTTCGTGACAAAAGTGTTAGACAGATATGAAAAGCGGCACCAACAGTGCAAGCAAGAAGGGACAAAACGAAGTCTTATGTCTAGTTCTTATGAAACCGGACATACCATCTAAACGATCAAGACATGTCACGAAACTAGTGAAACAGGTCCCTACTCATAGGGATTACTTTCTTCATTGGAAGGCACCTCATGTGTTACAGGGTTTTGTTTGTCAACATAGCACATGTGCCCACTTGAAGGGACAGTCTAATCAACTGTAGATTCGCAATCTAAAGTTGAAAAGGAAAAAGCTGAATTGTCTGTTACCCCATTTAACAATTCATATATTTCCTAACTCATGATATGTGAGTTACTTGACTTTCATGACTTTTGACAACTGCCTTGTTTTGAATCCGAAATGTTGGCTGGTTCCCCCTGTCATTAGTGGATAGCCTGGGAACCAGCGTATGACATCGCTGGGTTGGGGCAAAGATTAAGCCAGCGTTAGCGCCGCGAAAGATCTGGGAGGAGAGTGGCGCCAGACGCCGGGTATTTGCCTCGTTTTGAACGGCCGTGTTTGTCGTCGATACAGATCCCTTCAATTATCGGCGGGAAGTGGGGCAATGCCATTCAGTGACAGTGTTTTGCGACTTAATTAGCAACAACGACCAGGTATTTATATTGCTGATGGTATGGGAGGCTTTTTTAAAATGGCGCTCGGAACGATGCATAATTCAATATAGAACGCGGGAACGCAGCACGCGGAGCCCGGACGAAAAGTCGTCTGCTGCGACCATTCCAAATATTTACCCCCCGAATGTTTCAATACGTTGTGCTTAAAGGCATATCAGACAATTCAAGGTGGCGCCACCGGGTGATTTTTTAATATTGTCAATTATCAGTCAGAACTGGTTCCTTCTGGTTTATTCTAATTCTAAAAGAGTAAATTTGAGGTTTTGTCCAGTTTATCCAGTCTTACTAGTTAAAATAGGCGAATTTCCATTTATTTTATTTATATTGGAAATGTACTGAGAAATATTGTTTTCTTCAATTTTTTCAAAACAAAGATGGTAACCTATGAATATGAAACTCAACTGTATGGTGCAACCCACCTTTTGTATTCTGTGAGAGTTTGAAGAAAATGACATGGTTTTTCTATGTGAAAATCAACTGTTAAAATTTCTACATATTCTTTAATGAAATTATCATAATACTGACCTCTTAATCAAAAAAAAGCAAAATAAGCCCCGAATTCTAAAGTTCGATATGTGTTCTACAGCAATTAGTGATCATTATATTCAATTTTCAGGAAAATGACATGGGTTTTAATTTTCAAGTCAAATTGTCTGATATGCCTTTAAATCTCTCTCTTTGTGACTGTGTTTCGTGAATTAATGTTCACTCTCATTAAAGATCAATGTTTTATCCCAACGTAATGCGGGGATATCCGCAAATACGTCACGGGTTTCGATTTTCTCCCATACTGAACGACCAAACTGCTCTTTCTAGGCACACACATAAAATTGTATTTCTTTCCTTTTCTTGATCTGCAAAAATGTTTCATAATAATATTGAATATTGTGTTGATATGGATACTTGTAGCCGTTACGAAAAACTGTGTTACCAGCGAAGCTATTGAATTAGTACAGGTTTAGGTAAGTGGAGTACTTATTCAGCTTTACACAACTGCAAAAGAGCACCTGTTATATTCCCAGCAGATGGGGAGAAGAAAAAAGAGAGAAATGATAGACTAAGAAAGTAGTTTGGGCAATCAAAATAAATTGTTACCATGAGGGGGCGTCCACCAACCACGACAAGGCGACAAGAGAGTTCCAATCGCAGCCTTGTCGCAGCCTTGTAATCGTGGCCTTGTCGTAGACTCTTGTCGGGAACTGGGGTCCACCAAACATGATAAGGCCTGCAATTGTAGGCCAATCGTGGACCTTGTCAGGAAGCCTTGTCATGGTTGGTGGATGCACCCCTTAAAGACATCAAGATACTTGCGAATTTTAATTTGCTTGCGACCAGCAGGGTAGTTTCAAAACTAAGAACGACGGAATAATTGATCTAAACGTGGACTGTGTTGCATGTGAGGAGTTTGAGTGAAAAGGAAGAAAATGATAGAAAAGAAGGGGGGGAAAGTGGATTAAAGAGAAAGGAAGGAAAGTGAGAGAAGAGACTGACTGAGAGAGGCGTGAAAGGGAAGGGAGGATGGCGAGAGAAGGGGGTGATTATAAGTAATGTGAGGAGTAAGGGAGAGGAGGAAAGTGAGAGAAGAGGATGAATGAAAGAGGCGTGAAAGGGAAGAGAGGATGGCGAGAGAAGGGGGTGATTATAAGTAATGTGAGGAGTAAGGGAGAGGAGGAAAGTGAGAGAAGAGGATGAATGAAAGAGGCGTGAAAGGGAAGAGAGGATGGCGAGAGAAGGGGGTGATTATAAGTAATGTGAGGAGTAAGGGAGAGGAGGAAAGTGAGAGAAGAGGATGAATGAAAGAGGCGTGAAAGGGAAGAGAGGATGGCGAGAGAAGGGGGTGATTATAAGTAATGTGAGGAGTAAGGGAGAGGAGGAAAGTGAGAGAAGAGGATGAATGAAAGAGGCATGAAAGGGAAGAGAGGATGGCGAGAGAAGGGGGTGATTATAAGTAATGTGAGGAGTAAGGGAGAGGAGGAAAGTGAGAGAAGAGGATGAATGAAAGAGGCGTGAAAGGGAAGAGAGGATGGCGAGAGAAGGGGGTGATTATAAGTAATGTGAGGAGTAAGGGAGAGGAGGAAAGTGAGAGAAGAGGATGAATGAAAGAGGCGTGAAAGGGAAGAGAGGATGGCGAGAGAAGGGGGTGATTATAAGTTATGTGAGGAGTAAGGGAGAGGAGGAAAGTGAGAGAAGAGAATGAATGAAAGAGGAGGGAAAGGCAAGAGAGGATGGCGAGAGAAGGGGGTGATTATAAGTAATGTGAGGAGTAAGGGAGAGGAGGAAAGTGAGAGATGAGAATGAATGAAAGAGGAGGGAAAGGGAAGAGAGGATGGCGAGAGAAGGGGGTGATTATAAGTAATGTGAGGAGTAAGGGAGAGGAGGAAAGTGAGAGATGAGAATGAATGAAAGAGGAGTAAAGAGAAAGGAAGAGGAGAGAAGAAAATGGGAAAAAAGGGAGGGAAGAGGAAGGGAGAGGAGAGAACAGAAAAGAGGTGTGAAGAAAAGGGGAGGAAGATAAGGGAAGAGAAGGGAAGGAGCTATAGTGAAAAGAAAGGGAGAGGAGGGTGAAGAGATGATAAAGAGGAGTGTAGAGGAAGGACGCTAAATGAGGAAGAGAAAAGGGGGAGAGAACAGAAAGGGAGAACGGATATAAGAGGTGGAGGAGAAGGTCAGGTAGAGAGACGTAGGAGGTAGAGAGAGAAAAGAAAGAGAATATCTGACCAGCCGGGGGGTGTTTTTAACGTTTTGCAGATTATTTGCGTGTTGCAACATAAGGCCTGGCGTCCATCTACTACGATATGGCTCCCATATGGTCTACGATGCACCTCCCGATAAAAAATCAAAATCGCGTCGGAAGGTCACCTAATATCGGGGCAGTTGACCACGTTTCTGCGATTAGGCACCGAAAACTCCCCCTTACAATGCATGGTGAAGTGGCATGTCTAGACCTATGTCACTGAAAATGTGGTGTTGTCAAATGTAGCGATACAACGTAAAACTAACGACACGATCCGATCCTCCTGGGGCAACGCTTTTCCATTATTTCTCGGAGCAACAAACCCCTGATACATAAAAAGCTATAGCTATTTGCGTAGACCTGGCTTGAAACTTGAAATGGTCCTAATGGAAATATCCACTTTCCATTTTATAAAACAGTAACAAGGCAAAGCGTTATTTCACTACGTAACCAGACTACGGCCTCTCTACGTGACCTAGACTTGCTCAAGTCTTTGATTATGAACATTCATTAAATGATTAATCACAATCAGAATAAAGTTCATTTAAGTATGTATCCTTCTCTGACTGGCCCATGAATCAAAGACTTATCCACTATGAACAGAATCTACTGTTTATGGCCCGTAGCCACTCCCTGTAACCCTATACCTCCCCCTACCCCTCCCCCTCCCCTTCTCCAGTTCCCTGGCCGCCTGTGTTGTCATAGTAATAAGTTTAGCCTACTCTTGACTGTGACTCGATTGAGATCAAAGTGAGAGGGTATCAATCTCCCAGCAGATATCCTGAACAGTAGCCAGGATATCTGTATGGAGAGTGTTGGAAATACTGGCGCTAAACAGCGCCAGAAATCTAACACCATTACTGATTGTACCAGTCCCTGTATCCCAGCGAGGAGGGTAGCCATAGGATGCAGGGACTGGAGCCAGTCTCCTGTATCCCAGCGAGGAGGGTAGCCATAGGATGCAGGGACTGGAGCCAGTATCCCAGGGAGGAGGGTAGCCATAGGATGCAGGCACTGGAGCCAGTCTCCTGTATCCCAGCGAGGAGGGTAGCCATAGGATGCAGGGACTGGAGCCAGTCTCCTGTATCCCAGCGATGAGGGTAGCCATAGGATGCAGGCACTGGAGCCAGTATCCTGTATCCCAGCGAGGAGGGTAGCCATAGGATGCAGGCACTGGAGCCAGTCTCCTGTATCCCAGCGATGAGGGTAGCCATAGGATGCAGGGACTGGAGCCAGTCTCCTGTATCCCAGCGAGGAGAGTAGACATAGGATGCAGGGACTGAAGACAGTCTTCTGTATCCCAGCGAGGAGAGTAGACATAGGATGCAGGGACTGGAGCCAGTATCACAGCGAGGAGGGTAGCCATAGGATGCAGGGACTGGAGCCAGTCTCCTGTATCCCAGCGAGGAGAGTAGACATAGGGTGCAGGGACTGGAGCCAGTCTCCTGTATCCTAGTAAGGAGGGTAGCCATAGGGTGCAGGGACTGGAGCCAGTATCCTGTATCCCAGTAAGGAGGGTAGCCATAGGATGCAGGGACTGGAGCCAGTCTCCTGTATCCCAGCGAGGAGGGTAGCCATAGGATGCAGGGACTGGAGCCAGTCTCCTATATCCCAGCGAGGAGGGTAGACATAGGATGCAGGGACTGGAGCCATTCTCCTGTATCCCAGCGAGGAGGGTAGACATAGGATGTAGGGACTGGAGCCATTCTCCTGTATCCCAGCGAGGAGGGTAGACATAGGATGTAGGGACTGGAGCCAGTCTATACGTGACCCTACAAACAGGAGAACCGTGGAGAGGGCAGCTGTGTGGACACATATCAGGCTCTCATCATCGATCTCATGTCAATTTATCACCAATGATCTTTGTTTAATGCGGCCATGGATTTGAATAATAAGCACACCTTTCTCAGCTGTTTACACAGTAGAGACAGATTACGGTCTAATGCATTGTGAAGTACATTCAACAGTTAGAAGACGAAGGTGGATGTCAGATTAATTAATGAGAGGTCGTTCAGTCAGGGTTGTTTGACTAAAGTACTACCGGGAAACTATGTTCCGGTGAGAAAAAGTTCAAAGTTACGAGGTGAGGACCGGAAAAATTACTGCCCAAGGTGTCAGCCGCGGCAGTAATTCTTCCGGTCCTCATCCAGTAACTTTGACTTTTGCTTACCGGTATTTGGTTCCCCTATTCCTATATATCTTCAAATATTGATGAAAATAGTTATTTCTTTACCTATGATGACCCCAAGAAAAATGGCCACCCTTATCAAGTAACTGCAACAGCTATGTTTTCGTCCCCGAGCTCTTTATATCACGTGGTCAACCCGGGACGAAAACACCAGCCCGGGACGAAAACATCATCCTCACCACATAACTCATAATTACCGGTAGAATGGACACATGTATTCAAAAGGAGCGAAGCTGGTACTAGAAAATAAATTAAAAGAAAACCACCTAGTATTCAGAGAGCGTCACTTTTACTGTATAAATATCCAATTGAAATTAATATATAAAATAATTATAAATACATGAACCGGTCGGAAACATTAGAAACTAGCGGTAAATTTGGTTGAAGCAGGAAATAAATACTATTTATAGACAGTGTAATATGTATTACAACAAGTGAGCCGCTGGCAGAGAGGTACTTACTCTTTCTGATCCAACAACTCGAGGGCTGTGCTGATAATCCAATCCTCTTCAATATACATGGCGATCATAAACCGACGTAAATAGCACAGACTGCCGATACACGGTACAGAGCCTACCCTGCTTCACGGCCATCCGTTTACAGGCGATCATAAACCGACGTAAATAGCACAGTCTGCCGTTACACGGTACAGAGCCTACCCTGCTTCCCGGCCATCCGTTTACAGTTGATCATAAGCAGACGTAAATAGCGCAGTCTGCCGATACACGGCACAGAGCCTACCCTGCTTCCTGGCCATCCGTTTACAGGCGATCATAAACCGACGTAAATAGAACAGTCTGCCGATACACGGTACAGAGCCTACCCTGCTTCCTGGCCATCCGTTTACAGGCGATCATAAACCAACGTAAATAGAATAGTCTACCGATACACGGTACAGAGCCTACCCTGCTTCACGGCCATCCGTTTACAGGCGATCATAAACCGACGTAAATAGAACAGTCTGCCAATACACAGTACTCATATAGAACTGCATCGAGAATCGTGTAAATACACAATACTCCACGAGTCTGGATGTGCCCGAATCGTTATCGAGGCGAAGTCAAGTGACGTTTATGGCACTTTGAAACTAGTTGAATATTGTCTATTTTACAATTCGTTTTGCGGTTCTTGATTTATCTCACCCCTTTCTATGACGTTAGATAGTATCAGAATATCAGAATAGTTGGAATATACTGGTAAATCCATATGACGTCATCTCACAGCC
Source organism: Alentia gelatinosa (assembly GCA_950022655.1). Taxonomy (NCBI): domain Eukaryota; kingdom Metazoa; phylum Annelida; class Polychaeta; order Phyllodocida; family Polynoidae; genus Alentia; species Alentia gelatinosa. The sequence continues at coordinate 178,482,101 of OX465579.1, read as the reverse complement.
ATGGCGTAGTATTGTCACTGTATGGGATGGATCGTATTTTGTCCTTGTGTGATTTCTATGGCGAAGCTTGTACCAGGGGTGTGATAAAGAGCCTATAATGGTTCCCAGACATCCGTTTTCAGTTGATCATATCTCTACTGAAGCGTGACCAGTATCATGGTAGTGTTTCATTCTCGGACTAACATGTGTGTGAATATCTATGTATATATGTTTATAAATATACAGTAGAACCCCGCGTAAGCGGACGACCTCCGTTCCGGACCAAAGTGTCTGCTTACGCGGGGTGTCCGCTTACGTGAGATTAAAACAAAGATCCAATAGAGGGAACTGTTCCAAGCAAAGGTGTCTGTTGGCCGCTTACACGGGGTGTCCGTTAGGCAGGGTTCTACTGTACATATATATTTATCAAAACTGGATAAAGAATCATATAAATACACAATACTCTATGAGTTTGGATGGGCAGCAATCGTAATTGAGGTGAAGCTGAGTGAGTGACGATTAAAGTACATCCTAATGAGAAGAGCATTGTTTATTACCCACCTATTACAGAGTCTCCATAGGAAATGTATCGGGCACCTGGAATTAGCTACCCGGAGATTCTGGCATGTCAGAATCTCCTGCAGGAGATTCAGGAAAAAAAGTCCCTGCCAAAATGAGGTCAATTCATAATGCACTTCAAAATAAGTTTATTTGATGTTCATTCAATATTATTTAGTTATAATCAGTCACAATAATCTCATTTACCATTTTGTAGGTGGATAATAAATACAATAACGACTGGTTTTGTATACGAGTGTCCGCAAATAGTTGACGTAACATCGCTATACGCTCGGATAATACTACGCGTCAACTACTCGGAGATTACGGTCACTCGTACACAAAACCAGTCATTATTGTGTATGTATTTTACGCTTTTACCCCTTTCACGCCCATTGGAATAGCATCACAATATCAGAATAATTCAAATTACTTCGGAAATCCAGTTCGGGATGTTTAAATCTCCATGTTGATGTCTTGTATGTACTTCCAGATATCTTGGCCGTTGATTGGCCAGTTCCTTATGACATCATCTCACATTCACTCCACCACGACCATGGCGTAGTATTGTAACTTAACGATGGTGATTGTTGTTTTTCTAAAGTTTTTCCTATGGCTAAACTTGTACCAGGGGTGAGATTGATATAAAGTATGGGTCAGTAATTAGAAGGAAACTCACGAGAGAAAAATGATTTAATCCTTACTCCACTAAGTTTGACTGTAGAGTAATTCTTGAAGCGAAGCTGAGTGAATTACGTAGTGATTCGAACTCGATGGGTTACACACTGTGGCCCTAAACAGAAAATGTTTCTGAACTAATCTCACCCTTCATATGGACTAATGGGCTAACCTTTGTGACATGATCCCCCATGGAGTATTTTTTTCTAAATACTCAATGGGCGTTGGATACTTGGTATTTTTTCTCCATAGACTTTACATTGGGAACTCGTATCCAACGCCTGTGAGATATTTAGGAAAAATATCCAATTGGGGATTATGCTACCAATGTTAGCCCATTAGTCAATGTGAAGGGTGAGATAAATTCAAGTCTAGGCTCAGAGCTCGATCCCATTTTGTTTGGATCGCTACATAATTCATACAGTTTCGCCTTGCGAATTACTACGCGATACAAACTCGACGGGATACAAGCTCTAACCCTAAACTTTCATTGGTTTCCTCTATAGTGTTGATGCTGTTAGGCCTGGCGTCCACCTACTACGATAGAAATTTAGACCTACCGATATGGCACCGATACAAAAATCAAATATTGAAGACATATCGGGAAGGTGCAAAATCGTATACATATGTCTAGACATCGCATTTCACCATGCATCTTTAGGTGTTATTTTTGGGGTGTCTTATCGCAGAAACGTGGTCAACTACCCCGATATTAGGTGAACTCTCGACGTGATTTTGATTTTTTATCGGAAGATGCATCGTAGGCCATATCGGAGCCAGAAAAAGAAATCTTAGTAGGCCGATGCCGAGCTTTAATGGTGGCAGTGGTGGTGGCAAAGGTGGGTGGTAGGGGGTGGTGGTGTTGGTGGTGTTAGTGGTGGTGGTGGTGAAGGTGGTGGTCGGGGGGTGGCTGCGTCTGAGTGGCTTCCCCCTGGAGCACCTCTCCAGGGGGGACAGTGTGCAGGCGGCGGCCCTCTCTCCTCCAGTGACACGCACTCAGCCCGGAGAGAGAGGTGAAGCCGCGCTGAGAGGCGTGATTTATACGGCGGTGATATACGAGCAGAGACAGGAGAGGTGAGCCTTATCTCCCACCGCCTGGCAGCTCCACAAAGGTCGCCTTATATAACCACAGGACCGTACCTGACTCATACACACACCTCACACACTCGTCTTATCTACTTTATTTGATGGGAAACTGCAATGTAACCTTCTCTCTCTCATTCACTGACACTGTGATCCGGGGATATGCCTGATCTCATCTTCAATGTAACCCTCTCTCTCTCTCTCCCTCTCTCTCTCTCTCTCCCTCCCTCTCACACTCACTCACTCACTGACACTCACTCACTGACACTGTGATCCGGGGATATCCCTGATCTCATCTTCAATGTAACCCTCTCTCTCTCTCTCTCTCTCTCTCTCTCCCTCCCTCTCACACTCACTCACTCACTGACACTGTGATCCGGGGATATCCCTGATCTCATCTTCAATGTATCCCTCCCTCTCACACTCACTGACTGACTAACACTGTGATCCGGGGATATATGCCTGATCTTATCTTCAATATTATCGTAAAACTGGATGAGGTTTAATCTTGTCCACCGTATTCCACGACTGGAGTTTGGCAAAGTGACTTCATGAGGCGAAGCTGAGTGAAGTCCGGAGCCAAAACTTCAGGAGTGGAATGCGGTGGCCAAGATTAAAACGAATCAGGTTATAATTTTATCCTACCCTTTCTCCTCGATTTTGGAATATTATGTGATAACAATGCTGTACGCCACTAGTGGCATATAAAACTCCATATGCTAGTCAGCGTGGCATACGAAAACCCAATGTTAAGCCTATGGGATTTTATATTAGGGGTAGGATAAAACCCTGTCTCACTCTCTCTCTCTCTCTCTCTCTCTCTCTCTCTCACTCACTGGCACTGTGACCCGGAAATATGCCTGATCTCATCTTCAATGTAACCCGCCTCTCACACTGACTGACTAACACTGTGACCTGGGGATATGCCTGATCTCATCTTCAATGTAACCCGCCTCTCACACTCACTCACTGACTAACACTGTGACCTGGGGATATGCCCGATCTCATCTTCAATCCAAAGCCCAATACAAATCTACCGATTTCAGAACATTGATGTACCTTTGTAAATTTTGTCAGCAATAAATGTATGGTAATTTGTCTCAGGCGAGCCATCCTGACAAAGTCAGCCCTGGTCGGTAGATGTAGGAAATCTAGTTAAGGGTCAGCCAACTATTAGGGACCCCTCTTTTTTGACATGTCCTTTTGTGGCCGACAAGTTGTTGTTCGATGTTCCGAAATCATTCACCAAAAGTTTATCAACATGTTGATAAATCAAGTCACTGACAACAGAACGTTGGTAAATGGCCCCTGATTGGGTGGCCAACACGGGCTGAGGGATAAACTGGACAAACCATTAAATATAATCATTCACAATTAGAGGGATCCCAACAAACCCGTTTTGCCTGATAATTGACAATATTAACCCTGATTGGCTAACACAGGCTGAGGGCTACATAATCTGCCCGCAACAAGTTCACCGACTTCTATACGATTTGGGAACTAAATGTTTAACCCTGAATCCGTAGATGTGTATTGGGCTTAAAGTCAGATGCACATCTATTATAATACCTATAGAATATCAAAATTGGATAAACTGGACAAAAATTAGATAAACTCATTTGAAATTAGAATGAAATCCCAATAAAGCCGTTTTTACTGATAATTGACAATATAAAAAAAATCACCAGGTGGCGCCTGCGTGGATTGTCCGATATGCCTTTAAGATCAACGCCTGATCTCATCCTATCTGTTTTTCTATCAGCGTATTGCTGTTGCCTTCAGGATCGATACGAGCTCGGCGCATAGAGTAGCGGATCGATGAGTTTAAACCGTCACTCGGCGGGGTTTAACACAGACAGACCGCGGGCTCGTGTCGGGGCCTGTTATTAAAGACGGGGCGGTGTTGTTGTAAAACAATGCATCCTCTCATCACGTAACGCGGCGCTTTCATCTCCCTAAGTGGGCGCAGCAATCGTAAAGTGAACCTGTCATCAGCAAATCACGTCTTGTAATCAGGCTGATGATTTATGATTACCAATAGCGGGGATCGTATGGAAGAATGTAATTGTTATTAAAATGTGTAAGCATATGTATATATATATATATATATATATATATATATATATATATATATATATATATATATATATATATATATATGTATTTATCCTACCCCTAATATAAAATCCCATAGGCTTAACATTGGGTTTCCATATGCCACGCTGACTGGCATACGAAGTTTTATATGCCACTAGTGGCATACAGCATTGTTATCACGTAATATTCCAAAATCGAGGAGATAGGGTAGGATAAAATCAAAACCTGATTCGTTTTAATCCTGGCCACCGCATTCCACTCCTGAAGTTTTGGCTCCGGACTTCACTCGGCTTCGCCTCATGAAGTCACTTTGCCAAACTCCAGTCGTGGAATACGGTGGCCAAGATTAAGCCCTGGTATTTTTTTCCACAGACTTAACATTGGGAAACTTTCATAGGTTTTTACTATCATTATATACCTATGGCTGTATCAACTACGTATACTGCCCGCTCCTACCCATGGCGTGTTTATATCCGTACGGCGCACTGTGACGTACGGGGTATGTGATCACGTGATCAGGTAAAATTTCGCCATTTTTAGGTATTTCCATAAAACATCGTTGCTTTCTTTGTGGATGTCCTAAATGTTAACGTTTAAGTGTGAAACAGTGTATCTATAAACTTACAAATCGTACATAATATGAGTGAATGTAGAATATAAAATAGTTGTTTTTTATTTGTTTGTTTGAAGTGTTTATCTAACTTTTGACCAGGGCCATGCAGTTTTTACAGTTTAACATTATAGCAGCGACCGGTACAATACGAGCAACATTGCGTCTTTATACGCAGGGGGAAAAAATAGAAATTAAAGCAAGAAAAACCCACAACCCTTGGATAACCCCAATTAATAACCTGACATTTAAAGACAATGAGTCCTTGCTTCTACATGGAATACCACTATATCGTTTTTACTGTTTTTCAAGTATAGACATTATGTTTTATGGATATTTTTTGTTTTTGCCGAAGATCGTTTATGGAAATATTCATGCAATTCCTTTTTAAAATTAACATTGAATGAAAGAAAATATAGATAATTTGTATTTTAATTTACCATTTTGCCTTGATTTACAATGCTACCATTATGATATGCCCTGCTAACCCTTGCACAGACCTGTACGGGTTATCGGTTTTATCATCAACATCAGTTCTATTTCCAGTTATCCGTTCATGACTTATTTCCCATTGTTTAAATTCACAGACAACTCTTCAGCTAAAAGCAAATCGAAATAGTTCCATTAGAAACGTCATCACCCAACTGCATCGAAATCATTTACATAATTGAGCTTATTAGCATAAACATCGAATATTGCTCCTGAAATGCAAAACAGACAAAAAGCACTATTCGATTACGTTGTATAAATAGTGGGCATGGCGTGAGTAAATTTGAGCAGAGTTATTGTATTTAACGACCCGACCCTGACATGTGTCGGGCGCTCTCATTGGCTACCTGAAACGCGCTGTCTTTTGTTGGCCGAGTCCAGCTGTCACGAACTGAAATTATCATATCAATATAAACTAAAAGATAAAATTCATAAAATGAGCGTCAAACTAAAAATATCTTCAGGTGACAGATCCATTCTGGTCTCTCGACTGAAACTACGTAATTGAAAAATGGCAATGAAGATGTTAAAGCAAGAGAAAAGATAGATTAAAAGCAAAGTCTACAGAGACTGTGGATAATAGATTTTTAATAGAGGGATGTTACTATAAACAAATACTTTTCACCTTGGGTGGCAATCTATAGACAAGACATGAGTGAGAAATAGCTAAGGCTATATCAGTAAAGACGTCATTATGTGACCAAAATAAAACAATAAATTAGTCAACAAATTAAAAGGCCACAATGCAACATAATATATAATACGGATCTGAATGCCCAATATACCAAATGTACAACAGGAAGAACTGACTAATGTCAGATGTTGACAATAAAAAATTTAGAAAATTAAAAATTAAATAAATGTAGAGACTTCTCCGAACGAGAGAAAACTTTATCAAAAACATAAACGCACTTTTATTGGTTAAGGACCCGCACACTAGTTGACCCCTTCATAAATTCCTTGAGGTAGTTGGCACGTTGGTAAACTCCTGTCCGTTCCCAGCAGCTGATCGGGGCTCACTCAATCTCTTATCTACAGTGGATCGTCATAAAACCACGATTACAACTTACTGAGTCAAACCTGCATGGCTGGAGAATTTATAAAACATTCGTGCAAGGTCCAGATTTATTTTTTTAAAACTTTTTTATTTAAGCTGGAGGTAAACGGTAGGTTAAGTAAAGCCTATTTCCACGTTGCTCCAGACACAAGTATTCCCGGAGCACAGTGTGAGAAAAATATCGGTCTAATGAATATACTTTGGATTAGATACCAGTAGGCCAGCAACATCGCAGGCACACTGCATCCATAGTCTTAGAACTAAGTCATACACATTCGGTGTATCCCAAATGTGGTACAATTGATAGTATTAGCAACATCGATATCATAAGTATAAATGTCATTCATCAAAAAATACGAATTAATCAAAAAAGAATGAAAGTTGAAAAGTTGGAGAGATGGAGGGCAGATAACAAGTGCAAGAAATTCATAGTCCCTTCGATCTGCTAATGATACTTATTCTTTTGACAGAACTTTTTCCATCTCAGAAATGATGTAGAGAGGAAAACATGACCACAGAATAGCCCATATACATGAGGAGAATAACCATTCAATAGAGGAGGGCAGTGGAAGAGAGGGAGTCCTTGCACCAGACTTCTCTGTGGAGAGAGAAGTGCTCCCGATCAGAGGTGGGTGTATCCCAACCGCTGCTCAACCAATGATTTCTTCAACCTATATTTCAGGCTCTCTTTGGTTGCTGTATTTCTGAGTTCAGCCGGTTGGCTATTCCAGACGGCAGCTGATTTATAAATAACAGAACGCTCAAAACTAGCAATACGTGGGGTATCCATCGACGTTGGAGATTGTTATACACCTACGGCCGAACATCTGTTAGGGGTGTAGTATAACTAATGTTCGGGCTCACTGAGACGAAGTGAATGAGCTATGAATCGATGATATATAAGTTTATAAAAAGGAGTCTCTTAGGTGTATTATAACGATAAGGAAACGTAGTGACTGAGATGTAGGGATGTCATTCTGGGCCTTTTGTAAGGCCCGGCGTCCACCTACTACAAGAGAATCGCAGACCTCCAGATATGGCACCGATACAAAATGTCAAAATCGGTGCCATATCGGGAAGGTGCAAAATCGTAGACATATGTCTAGACAAGCCAATCCACCATGCGTTGTATGGGGTTTTTATCGGTGTCTAATCGCAGAAACGTGGTCAACTGCCCCGATATTAGGTGATCTTCCGACGCGATTTTGATTCTGTATCGGGAGGTGCATCGTAGACCATATCGGAGCCATATCGTAGTAGATGGATGCCGGGCCTAACATATATACTCCTACGTATTTTATATCATACAAAAAGTCTCGAACGTCCATCTCTCGTAGGTTGACTGTGTCGTCTTCGAGGTTTGTGTTAGCGTGTTGAAACACTGTTGAAAACACACGAACACAAATTATGCAATTCCCATCTACCAAATCAATATATCACAAAATATATAGGCGAATGAAGAACAGGATGGATTCATTTTGAAGAAAACAAATCCCAGAAACTCGACGTTGGGGATTTATAATCAATGATATTTGTTCAGAGAGAAAGTGTCACTTCATTAGATGATATTATTTTGAACTATCCAAGGTTTGCTCAGAATAACGTTGTTATAATAGAGTTTCTGTAATATTGATTTATATATACACAAATAAATCTGGGTAAATTCCTGTGTTATAAGAAAGTTCGTTCTATCGACGTTTGACCTTAACCCGGCGTTTACACTAGACGACTAAATACTTGGTGACTGTAGATCTCCAGCCAATAGTCTCCTGGGCCCTGTTGAATAAAAAATTTCACAAATTTCACAAAAAATGATTCAATCGTTAGTAAATGCTGAAATTTGGTATACATGTATCAAATAACAATAGAAATATCTGTTGACAATATATTTTAATTTGGAATGGATTTAGTGCATGAAAAACGAGTTAGACATCGGCTACGACGCCGAAAACGTGGTCGTCCGCGAGGAGACTTGAACGATAAATAAACGATATTTTCAAAATGAACGATTTTTTTTATTCAACACCACTCACGATCGTTCATTTTATCCTCTCTTCCAATGCTCGTCCGCCTCCACGATAGTTATTTATACTACAGTTTGCCACCGACGAGACTTGGAAGATACTTTTGTTATCGTTAATTTTTGTATTCAACGGGGCCCAGGTAGTGGCAATGTCCACCGTTAAAGTCGTCGAGCTCAGAATACTTAAGCAGAACTGTCTTTAGAAACGTTTTTTGAACCACTACGCCACGAGTTTGGATGCGTAGTAATCGTCACGAGGCGTAGCCACACCCAGCATTTACACTGACGAGTGTCAGTTTTCACAGAATCGCCGCCCCTGTAGACGACTAATTCAAGCCCGCTTGAATTAGTCGGGGGCGTCAGAACATGTCCAATAGTCGGAAAGTGGTGCCGAATAGAGTAACATGATATAATCAGACGATCTACAGTCGCCACACGCTTAGTGTTAGACGACTTCTACCATTTTACTTCTGAAAGTCGTCAAGTGGTGCAAAATGCCAGAATCGCCGACAGAATCGTCGAGTGTAAACACCGGGTAACTCCAGACAGATGAGGTCGAGAGAACATCTCCCGAGACCGGTGGCCTCAGGAGAACCACTCTAAAAGATGCACAGTGCCACTCTACAGTGTGGATAGTGTGACAGGGAACGACCATCAGATTTCACAAACTCCTCACCGCAGGGATACACGTTGAGAAAACCTCACAGAAACAATGATTCCAATAAGTGTAATACTGTGTTGTTTCCCAATAGGTGTGATAGTGAGGTGCATTGCAATAGCTGTAACTATTACGATGTGTAATATTGAGTTGTGTCCAATAGGTGTAATATTAAGTTGCTTTCTGCTAGGTTTGATATTGAAGTGTATCGCAATATGCATGATATGAAGGTGTATTCCGATAGGTGTAATAGTAAGATGAGTTGCAATAGGTGTAATTCTGAATTGTCCCAATATTGAGGTCTGTTACAAATTCTGTAATGTGGAGTTGTTTCCCAATAATTGTAATTTTGAAATCTTTTCCAATAGGTATAATAGTAAGGTGAGTTGCAATAGGCGTAATTCTGAGGTGGTCCAATATTGAGGTCTGTTTTACTAGCTGTAATATGGAGGTGTATCCCACTACCTGTAATATTAAGTTGTGTTCTTATAGGTGAAATATTGAGTCATTTCAATATTGAGGTCTGTTTTACTAGCTGTAATATGGAGGTGTATCCCACTACCTGTAATATTGAGATGTATTCTTATAGGTGACATATTGAGTCATTTCAATATTGAGGTCTGTTTTACTAGCTGTAATATGGAGGTGTATCCCACTGGCTGTAATATTGAGATGTATTCTTATAGGTGACATATCGAGTCGTTTCAATATTGGGTTGTGTTTTACTAGCTGTAATATGGAGGTGTATCCCACTACCTGTAATATTGAGATGTATTCTTATAGGTGACATATCGAGTCGTTTCAATATTGGGTTGTGTTTTACTAGCTGTAAGATGGAGGTGTATCCCACTGGCTGTAATATTGAGATGTATTCTTATAGGTGGCATATTGAGTCATTTCAATATTGAGGTGTGTTTTACTAGCTGTAATATGAAGGTGTATCCCACTACCTGTAATATTGAGATGTATTCTTATAGGTGACATATTGAGTCATTTCAATATTGAGGTGTGTTTTACTAGCTGTAATATGGAGGTGTATCCCACTACCTGTAATATTGAGATGTATTCTTATAGGTGACATATTGAGTTATCTCAATATTGAGGTGTGTTTTACTAGCTGTAATATGAAGGTGTATCCCACTACCTGTAATATTGAGATGTATTCTTATAGGTGACATATTGACTCATTTCAATATTGAGGCTGTTTTACTAGCTGTAATATGAAGGTGTATCCCACTGGCTGTAATGTTGAGATGTATTCTTATAGGTGACATATTGAGTTATCTCAATATTGAGGTGTGTTTTACTAGCTGTAATATGGAGGTGTATCCCACTGGCTGTAATGTTGAGATGTATTCTTATAGGTGACATATTGAGTTATCTCAATATTGAGTTGTGTTTTACTAGCTGTAATATGGAGGTGTATCCCACTGGCTGTAATGTTGAGATGTATTCTTATAGGTGACATATTGAGTTATCTCAATATTGAGTTGTGTTTTACTAGCTGTAATATGGAGGTGTATCCCACTGGCTGTAATGTTGAGATGTATTCTTATAGGTGACATATTGAGTTATCTCAATATTGAGGTGTGTTTTACTAGCTGTAATATGGAGGTGTATCCCACTGGCTGTAATGTTGAGATGTATTCTTATAGGTGACATATCGAGTTATCTCAATATTGAGGTGTGTTTTACTAGCTGTAATATGGAGGTGTATCCCACTGGCTGTAATGTTGAGATGTATTCTTATAGGTGACATATTGAGTCGTTTCAATATTGAGGTGTGTTTTACTAGCTGTAATATGGAGGTGCATCCCACTGGCTGTAATGATGAGATGTATTCTTATAGGTGACATATTGAGTCGTTTCAATATTGAGGTGTGTTTTACTAGCTGTAATATGGAGGTGTATCCCACTACCTGTAATATTGATGCGTCCCACTGGCTGTATTAATACGTGCGTGTAATATATGTGGGATATATTAAGGTGATAGTGAGTGGTCAGTGCTGTTATCTCCCTTATAGAGTGCCCTTATCTGTACGGACCGTTATGACCGGCCGCATACCGCCACACGGGGGGGGGGGGGGGCGGGGGGGAGGGGGCGGCGTGTGGGTGGGTATGGGCCTGGCTCTATAGGTCCCCTCAACATGTTACAAACATGGGCTAAAGGTACCACCCATAGAGTACGTGCGCAGTAAGGAGATGGGGAAAATGTTTTGGGAATTGTGCATACGTCACTTCTTTAATCTAATGCGTACAAGATAAAAAGAGGTTGGGGTGGGGTATATATCTATCGGAAATATTTTGTACGTAGTGTATAGATGGCCCCAAAAACAATGGTGGATAAATGTAAATCTCTGAATTCAATGTTCGCAGCTATTAAGGTGTGGTAATTGGAACATGAATTTACTTGACATTCAGGAAGATCTCAATTAATCATTGAAATATCCCTCATTGCAAGATATCTTAATAATCGTATCAAGTCTCTATATAGTAAATATAAATGTATGATATCATAAACCTATTTTGATAACCTTATTCGGCGATTACTATTCTAATGTAAAATTAGATATTTAGAATCTCTGTAACCAAATCCCGTTATTCTATCAATTTGTTTAGTGGTATATCTAACCTGTGGTAAAAACACAGTAAAACACTTTAATAAAATACATGATAATAGAGTGTTACTATATGGTGTTATCAGCTATAGATAAGACCCTATCTGGGTTGTAATCTCCGTGGATGACGGTCAGTATACGCACCTCACTGACCACTTCCCTGCCCGCCGCCGTCCAACTCGGACACGGACCATTTCGCCGTGGATCACAATCCTAAAGTGATCCTGAGACTTATAAAAAAAACACATCAAAGTTTCAAGGTTTCGACCGTCACCCGGACCTCATCAGGACTTAATTTTACATTTTCTGGCTCCCCAACCCCGTGATGGACTCCGTGGTAGCGCTGGTCAGTGCCGGGGTGCCGGGGGTATCCAACCGGAAAGACGACGACACGGTTGACCGCCTCAGTTCGCGTTACACCGTGGTGATGATCCTCGTCTTCGCTGCTGTCATCACCCTCCAGCTCTACCTTGGCTCCCCCCTGGTATGCTGGGCCCCTGTGCACTTCACCGGGTCGCATATGATGTACGCCAACTCCTATTGTTGGGTGAAGAACACCTACTACCTGCCCTTCGACAAGCAGATCCCCAAACCGGATTCCCCCGAGCACAACGCCCGCCAGGTGGTGCCCTACTACCAGTGGATCCCCTTCATTCTGCTCCTCCAGGCCTTGTTCTTCTACCTGCCCAGCGTGGTGTGGCACGGACTCAACCAGCAGGGGGGCATCGACGCCGACAACATCCTCCAGGTGAGAATATTACTAATGTGTGTAGTACAGTAAAGTAGTACCCCGCTTATAAGGTATACCCTGTGTAAGGGTGCCCCATGTCAGTAGAGCAGCGTAAGGGAACATCCTCCAGGTGAGAATATTACTGACAAGATGTGTGTAAAAGTATAATAAAACCCTGCATATGAGGTGTACCCTGTGTAAGGGTACCCCATGTTAGTAGAAAAGTTTAAGGAAACATCCCACAGGTGAAAATATGACTGACGAGATGTGAGTAGGGATAGAGTAAAACCCGCTTGTAAGGTATAGCCTGTGTAAGGGGGCCATGTCAGTAGAGCGGTGTAAGGGAATATCCTACAGACCTGTGAGAATATGACTGACGAGATGTGTAGAAGTTTAGTAGATCCTCGGTTATAAGGTATACCCTGTGTAAGGGTACCTCATGGAAGGGGGTAACCTACAGGTGAGAATATTACTGACGAGATGTGTGTAGTACAGTAAAGTAAAATCCCGCTTGTAGGGTGTACCCTGTGTAAGGGATCACTCTGTATCCTACAGGTGAGAATATGACCTGGCTTAGAGAGGGCACCTCGCGTAAGGGGGCACTCTGTGTAAGGGGGCATTTTGTGCAACGGGGCACTCTGTATCATACAGGTGAGAATATGATTAGCGGGATGTATAGAAGTGTGTAGTACAGTAAAGTAGAACCCCGCTTATAAGGTATACCCCGTGTAAGGGTACCCATGTCAGTAAAGCAGTGTCAGGGAATATCCAGGTGAGAATATGACTGACGAGATGTGTATAGTACAGTTCAGTAGAACCCCGCTTATAAGGTATACCCTGTGTAAGGGGTCACTCAATATTCTACAGGTGAGAATATTACTGACGAGATGTGTGTAGGGGTATAGTAAAATCCCGCTTATAAGGGCCACACCATGTAAGGGGAACCCCATGTCAGTAGAGCAGCATAAGGGAATATCCTGCAGGAGAGAATATGACTGACGAGATATGTGTAGTACAGTTTAGTAGAACCTCGGTTATAAGGTATACCTTATAACCGAGGTTCTACTAAACCCCGTGTAAGAGCCCCGTGAGAACAGGACCCCGCTTAAAGAGGGCACCTCGCGTAAGAGGGCACTTTGTGTAAGGGAGCATTTTGTGTAAGAGGCCACTCTGTATGATACAGGTGAGAATATGACTGGCGGGATGTATAGAAGTATAGTAGAACCCCGCTTATTAGGGAAACCCGGTGTAAGGGTTCACTCTGTGTAAGGGGTCACTCCGCGTAAAGGGGTCACTCCGTATTCTACATCTTTTTTTTCTTCTTTTTTTTGGGCAATTTTTACTAGGGAATATTGATTTCACAATCACCGAATTCGGCTATAGAGCCGTTCTTCCACTCGGGCCCTTACCCCTACTCCTCATTCTAATGGCGGGTGTAGTAAAGTAGAACCCCGCGAATAAGGGGCACCCCGCGTAAGTGGACCATTGTAAGGGGGTATCCTACAGGTGAGAACGTGACTGACAAGATGTGTGTAGAAGTATATAAGCACCATGTGTAAGGGTTCAGTCAGTGTAGGGGCACCCAGCGTAAGGGACATCCTACAGGTGATACTATTATTACTGATACGACGAGTTTAGAAGTATAGTAAAAACCCTCTTAGAAGGGCCACCCCGCATAAGGGCCCCTCATAATGGGTCACATGGTGGGATTCATGTACACCCCGCGTAAGGGATCCCTCTTCAGGGCACCCAACTTAAGGTTGTATCCCAGAGGTGAGATACTGATTGACAGGTCTCGTGTAGAAGTACTTATCTTGTGTCCGTCTTGCACTGTTTATTAGAGCGTGCATCAAAGAGGTAACCTTGTGTTATGTTTATCATTAGAGGGGAGGAAGGGAGATTCATGATACGTCTGATGAAGCATTTTATGAAAAAGCTTAATAAACATTCAAAGATAAAGTACAAAAAACATAAAGTACAAAAAACCCAAACAATTAAATGAGCTCGAGCATGTAAGACATCGACACGCCCATTATCTACAATCTTACTCTTCTTGGTGAATTAGTTTGATCTGTTTCATAAGAGCATTAGACCTTTTTCCATGCGCATTATCTTCTTGGTTATGAAATTCTTCGCCCTTACACAACATCATTTAGCATCGATGTGTGCATGGGTTGGATACGTTCATATCATGGTGCACCCCTCTCATAAAATCTCACACTCTCTAAGTGGTATTCCGTACAAGGTTATCCCTACGCTCTATGGGAGAAGAATTCTTAGCAAACTAGGCTCAGATCTTTGAGAATCCACTGGGGCACAGTATTCCCGCTAGGTGGCATCATTGAGATTAAACGAATCTTTGGGATGCATTGATGTACGTGTTTAACAGGGAGGCAGGCCAGTGGGTGAATGTCTCACTTTTTTTTTTTATGGACGTCTTCATTGATTTCTATTTAAAAAATTGCTCTCCCAATACAATAGTCGACTGAACAGAACAAAACAAAAGTGAGAAAAATTGATGATATCATACAAAGAGATATCTCTAACTACATACATATCTTTCCATTTTACTGACCTGTGGTACAGATGGGGGTCACTGAGTGACGAAATAATATTCATATGTCCTTCTGTATCATGTGACCACTGTATATAATAATATAGCGACATAATGAGTGTACCTGAATTCCATTTATTTAGAGATTACTTTGGTCGGAAACACTTACCTTATTCTTCTAACTTGGTGAATATTTCCGACCAAAGTATCTCTAAACGAATGGAATCCAGGTACACTAACGATATTTCCATGTAATTTCGGCTTAGATTATCTCCAGAAATAGGTCAGCATCGCATCTTATGCTATGGTAATCCCGCTGCTATGAGATGTGTTAAACATGCATGTGGCCTCAGGTATACTGTAGATATGGTTTAGATAACACAGGGACCCCACACCTGGCTGTACAACAACCCATTGACAGGCCTGGCTATAACTTACCTACCTCCATTCCCCACGAAAAAAAACACAACACCACAAAGTATAGAGGGAGCGTACCACAACAGACACCCGCCCAGCACACACAAACTTAAATACTCTACCATGTAAATCACTCACAGTTAACACTGAGTACTCCAACAGAGTAAAACAAAACCTAAACTAAACCTCACCTAGTCACAAAGGTGCCTGATGAGCCAGGTATATCTAGGCCTACAAAGTTGTTTACAACGCTTGTGACACCAGTGCCGGGTCAAGGTTGACCAAACAGGTCATTTCCACCGATTTGACAAACCATAGGCCTAAAAAACAGTACAATTAACCACAGATAACCATATTGATGATACATGTACACAATATTTTGGCTGGTTTCAGATACGAACGGCCGTATGCTCTGAGCAGTTCACGCGTAGTAATATACGAGTGCATGGGAGGATATTCCTTAGATTTAACTCCGACTTCTATCTGAAACCACTCTATATTATGTTCATAATCCACCTCTTCTGGACAAGTGGCATGTCGATATATCAGTTCGTTTTAGTTATGCACCATTTTTTATTGCGCACTATTTTTCCTTTTGCGCCAAACGGAGGTGCGCTGAACGCAAACTCATCTATATCCCAAAACTATAATCATTAAGTGCTTCCCGATACAATTGATCTGAATTCAGATATTCTCAATGAAATTCAGCATCGTATTCTTACAGCTACACCCCGACCCGATCTATATTGTCCCTTATTTTTCTGTTAAATACGTTTATTCGCCGCTATTATTTGTATTAAATGAGAAATCATTACGGATTAGTCACATCCAGTTTCAACATTTGGAGGATGTCAAGCAGGCCTCTAATTGGACCAGGAATTAAACCATTGAGATGTAGGAGGGCCTCGGAAGGTCTCCGGGAACCTCTCCATTGTAATTAACATGGGACGTGGGGTGTGTGGGAACGAGGGATGGAACCCGGGGGGACCGGGGGGACCGGGGGGACCGCGCCAGATCTAAATATCAATCCTCCAGAGGAAACTTGTTTGGGATAATTTGCTAATATATATATCACCTCCTATACGAATTGGGGAATGTCTTTTTATCTTAGCCTGGTATGAAGGTCCATAGGTTGGGAACTCTTACTCAACAGGCTTGTGAGTACGGTAACTCATACTAAGTGGGTGATGAACAACTAAATATTTCCATGTTTAGAGGGGGCGTCCACCAACTACGACAAGGCTGCGACAACGGCTTTCCGACAAGGTCCACGACAGCTCTACGATTGGAAGCCTTGCCGTAGCCTTGTCGTGGTTGGTGGACCACAGTTCCCGACAAGGGGCTACGACAAGGCCACGACAGGCTGCGACATGAAGCTTGTCGGGGACCTGTCGGGGGCTTTCCGACTAGGTTACGACAAAATCGAACATGTTCGATTTTGGAGCCGTGTTGTGGCGTGTCATGGCGTGTCGGGAGGTTGTCGCAGAGGTCTACGATAGAATATTTAGGTGGAGCGTGCACTTCCCGACAGGCTGCGACAAGGGGTCACGACAGCTCCCCTCCTCACGACAATACTGCGACAAGGCACCGATTGGAATTTTTTTGTTGGCGCTGTCGCAGCCCTGTCGTGGTTGGTGGACGCCCCCTCTAAGATACAATCGGAAACGTATGTATGCGTTTAGTCTGAGCCCGGATCGCCATCTCTTTTGGAGAGCATCGGAATATTCATTGAACTATCGCCTTGTTCATATTACTTTGCGCCCCAATTCAATTTCTTTATCAATTTGTCACCAGAATTTGAGAGTGTGTGTCGGCAAACATTGGGAACTCATGAAAACATATTGTGCAATTAAAGGCCAACTTCCATTGGCCGACGTAAACGGCGGAGAATGTCTGTCGGTGGTGCCACCGACTGTGTGTCGGTATCAAAAAGTCGGCGAGGGTAGTAGATTTCACTCAGTGACCAAGCTTTCACTCAGTGGTCGGTGGTGCCACATTGCATAATCTAAGCAGAAAAAATTGTGGGTCATTTCACAGCTTGTTCGTTTCCATAGACCGCTTTGGGGTCAGCAGTGCCAAAGGTCTGTCAGTGGTTCCTGACTGTAGATCGGTGACGGGAAATCGGCCAATGGAAACAGGTCTTAACAGTGACGCCACGATAGCTAGTCTTTTTTAAATAGTGACAGATAACAGATAAACACGATTTACTGCGACTTATTCTAATAATCTAATACAACCCATTTAGATAATCTCATTAACATTCAGGAAACCGCAATAGGTTTTATATTCTGGACGATAATTGCATTTCAACTTAGTCTGGTATAAACGTCCATTGGGTAAACATTAGAAAGTCATCATGTAATTTTTTCCGTTCCGATGGATGGTTAATTCCGCGGTTGGGGAAATTTTTTTTTATTAGAAACTCATACTCAACAGGAATGCGAGTACGGTAACTCATACTCGATGGGTGATAGATGAAAAATAGTCCCTGGCTAAGATAAAATAAGAAACATATTCGTGTTTCAACTGTGTCCCCGATAGCCGTCTTGTTCGAAGCGCTACAGAATATTCACTCGGCTATCACCTCGTTCATATCCCTGAGCGCTCCAAACTCGATGGCGTATGGAGAAACACACCAAACACTCATCAGTTTCTTTCATAATATTCGGGTGAGACAAAATCCTAATACTACTGGGAATTATCAAATCTTTCGTGCTTTTTTTAATCCTTTCACCACCCTTTCCTAATTTGCATATTTCATGCTTCGTAAATATTGCCTGTTATTTTATCGGCTAGTGGAAACGCACCTAAAGATTTTAGATACTTTATGTGACAATCTCTGTGAGATACAACTAGGCCTGAATAAATAAAGGACCCCAAAAACATCGCAAAATCGTTGTCCTCAGTCATACAGTTGTCTCGACTTTTTCTATTGATCAATAAAGACCTGACTAAATTACTACCTAGACTTGTCTACTGAGTTACGGGCGGAGAGATCTACGAGGAATAAACTGGGTATCTATCTCTGCTCCTTTTAGATGGTTTAGTCTCCATCAGATGAAATAATCTCCTTTAGATCCTATCAAGACAGGAAATAATGGGACTACTTGATTGATTGTTTAATGGGCGCGTGACTGGGCTGTGTCTTCCACCGCGACAGAAAGTAGTCCCTCATCGATGATGTATTCGTGAGCGGCGTGGGACGCGCACTATTTTATGTCGTTTAACTTGCGTCTTTTTGTTACTCTTTTCGTATCCTCACAGGCTTCTGCAAGCTTCTCAGGATGTGTGTGCTATAGTATAGTTTATCTCACCCCTGGTATTTTTTTCGAACATAGACGTAACATTGGGAACTTGTATCCATCGCCCATTAAGTTTTCAGAAAAATACTCAATGGGGGATTATGTCACAAATTTTAGCCGATTAGTTAATGTGAAGGGTGAGATAAATTTAGGAAAATATGAATGATTAAGGTCAGAGCTCAATCCCATCTCGTTTGAATCGCTACTTTATTCACGCGACTACTCCTTGTGAATTACAAAATCCTTTGTCTGCAAGACAATTGATTTATAAACAATTCTTTGTCCACAGTATGATTTATACATTGCTCGATTAAAATCCTTTGGTTCTCTTTATAAATTAAGAGCCGTGCATTTCCTGTTATCTTTAGGGAACTCCCGCAGTGTCTTTGGTGAAGCGACAATTGGAGACTTTCTGGGGCCGGTTTGATAATCTAGAATCGTACATGAGGACCCATTTCTGTACCTCGTACAAGGTTTATCATTAAATAACATTTACGTTTGTTCACTAAGAGAGTATTTGCCGTCCATAAGGTTGCCCATAAGTGTAGAATAAAGTTGACAACATCGTCCCTGGGTCTCTATGGCACACAGAAAAGGGTCTTCATGATGTAGGATCCTAGATTATTAAACAGCCCCCTGGACGATGTGTGCACTTCATGAACTCTATATTAACATGTTATCAAAACAAGGCATCACATCTGAGATATATATACATAATATTAGTTTCAGATACAAGCGGCCGAGGAGTTGACGCTTAATCATATCCGAGCGCATGTGAGGATATTGTAGAGTCACCTCCGAGGTGCATTTTAAATCTGAAACCAGTCTTTATTGTATTTATCATCCACCCTTTCCTGAGTGGAGTACTGATATAAGTTCATTTAGGTATGCACTACTTTTTCATATATACTATTTTTCTGTTAGACTTGCTCAATTCTTTGATTATGAGCTTTCATTAAATGATTAAACACAATGAAAATAAAGGTCAGTATAGTATGTATCGAGGAGAGGAGGGGTGGGGTAGGCGGAGGGAAACGGACTGGGGCCAATCTATTTTTCTGTATGCGCCGGCTTTTGCAACCCGGTGCATACAACAAATCTGTATTCTCCATGTAGGGTGATACACGCTGTCTATGTGTTTTCTATGGACACTTTGTATTAGGTAGATATATCTGTATGCTCTGGGTATGGTGATACACACTCCTTATGTGTTTTCTATGGACACTTTGTATTAGGTGGATATATCTGTATGCTCCGGGTATGGTGATACACACTCCCTATGTGTTTCCTATGGACACTTTGTATTAGGTGGATATATCTGTATACTCCGGGTATGGTGATACACACTCCCTATGTGTTTCCTATGGACACTTTGTATTAGGTGGATATATCTGTATACTCCGGGTATGGTGATACACACTCCCTATGTGTTTTCTATGGACACTTTGTATCAGGTGGATATATCTGTATGCTCCGGGTATGGTGGTACACACTCTCTATGTGTTTTCTATGGACACTTTGTATTAGGTGGATATATCTGTATGCTCCAGGTATGGTGATACACACTCCCTATGTGTTTTCTATGGACACTTTGTATTAGGTGGATATATCTGTATGCTCCGGGTAGGGTGATACACACTCCCTATGTGTTTTCTATGGACACTTTGTATTAGGTGGATATATCTGTATGCTCCGGGTATGGTGATACACACTCCCTATGTGTTTTTTATGGACACTTTGTATTAGGTGGATATATCTGTATTCTCCGGGTATGGCGATACACACTCCCTATGTGTTTTCTATGGACACTTTGTATTAGGTGGATATATCTGTATGCTCCGGGTATGGTGATACACACTCCCTATGTGTTTTCTATGGACATTTTGTATTAGGTGGACATATCTGTGTGCTCCGTGTACGTAGCTATACGCTGTATCTTCTATGGATACTGTGTATTAGCTAGGTGAATAATAAAACCGAAGGAAACATGGAATTTTCATTTCGTTAAAGTATTAACGTTGCCATTTTGAATATTGCTGCTTATCTTGAATGTCAATTTCCTTTTGTTTATGCTAAAGGTTATTAAGCCAAGGAGTTTCAATTCAAGCTAAGTTGTTATTGCATTGTTTTGATGTGTGTTAAATGTTTCTGAGCCTCAGGTTTATATTACTTTACTTGATACTTAGGACGAACATGATTCGGATTTGAATACCATAAAATAAAAAAGATGATGATAATTTGATTTAACAAACGATTAATGCTTTTAATCATGTTGATGTGCCTTTAAAGGCATAGCCTATAGTTGGCAATTATCGATCAAAACTAGTTCCTTGGGATCCATTTTACTTTCAAAATATATATAACATCGTTTCTAGTTTGACCAATTTTATCTAGTAAATCAAGCAAACGTACATACGATTTAAACTGAAACTATGATTTTTGTTAATTCTCTCTCAAAAAAAGGCGGTGACCTATGTTAAAAGTGTGAAAAGCTACTTTTTAGAATTTCTATATATCTTATTATGATATCAATCTAGATAAAAAGACTAGCTCGGTACTGATCCCCGCTTTATTAGTTAGGTATTTTTCCTACAACACTTTGAGATGGTCATATTCAGCTTTCAGAGAAATGATATAAGTTTTAATTTACAAGATAGATTATCCAAGAAGCCTTTAACCCTTTCCCTGCAGCACCAAGTTCTCTAGCGGAGCATTACACTGCAGACATTGCCTGTAGAAAAAGCCCTGCTACAGCAGGCACCTTTTCTGGGAAATAGCAATGTCACATGTGTCACACGCTTTGATGATATTTTCACGTCAAAGTCTGATATGCCCCTTACACTTTGTCAAAAAGATTTTTAGTTAAAACAATTATTTTCAAATTTATTGAATGTTGTATCAATGCCTCTAAGACGCCTGGGGGCATCATGCTGCCGTAGCCAGGGGAATGCCTGCAGGTATCATGCTGCCGTAGCCAGGGGAATGCCGGGAGGCATCATACTGCCATAGCCAAGGAAATGCCTGGAGGCATCATGCTGCCATAGCCAGGGGAATATATGGAGGCATCATGCTGCCATAGTCAGGGAAATGTCTGCAGGCATCATGCTGCCATAGCCAGGGGAATATATGGAGGCATCATACTGTCATAGCCAGGGAAATGTCCGAGGCATCATGCTACAGTTACAGGATTAACACATTATATCTAATTTGAATGTGAAAGAATGCTTGGCAAATAAAAAAAAGAAAAAGAAAAATTAAGAAAACTAAATTCAGAAATTGCCATTGCTTCTTTCAGGCGGCGACTCTGCTCACTAAAGCCGACAGGGAAGAACAGCGAGAGGGACTCACCAGACTGCTGACCAATCAGATGGACCGTTTCTTAGGGACTCGGCAGAACCGGCGTTTCCACACTCACGAGGAAGAGAACATCTTTAAGAAGGCATTCAGCGTGTGCTGTGGTATCTGTGGGCGCAGGTAAGGAACCAGCCAACATCTTTCATTAAATGTCGTCTGCTTAGGTTAATCTTCGTGAAAATTTCAGTTTACATATGTTTACGTTCTGCGTATACAGGCGTAAATAAGCTGGTCCTATTTGGTATCATATTTACGCCTCATTTTGGACGTATCGCTCCCTAGATTCAAAATAGCTCATAGCTTAGCAAATTGATGATTAAGTCTTGCTTTATGATGATTTTATTCTAAAAACTACACACAAAAGGAAATAGCAAGATGGTAAATTAGCTTCGAGGTTTTGACTAAACACACTCTCCAAGCAGTACGAAAAATCTGGTAGGAGAGTAAGAAAAAGGTCCCACTGTTGGGTCAAGGAGGCCGCTTATTTAACACGACCAGAGCTTACTTTGTGGAGCTCTGGTTGCCAGTTCATCGCCATTCAAAATAGTCACTAAATTTTGCACGCAGTGAGATACATAAATGTTGTTTTTGTTGTTTTTTTGCCTCGCACCAATTGATCCAGTGTTTTCTTGTATTGTTACCCTGTATGTACATAATGTTGCGCTGGAGGGCGCCCTGTGATATTCATTGTACAGAGAGTTACCTGCCTGTCAAATGGAAGAACTGGACTCGTCCAGAATTTGATACTAAACGAAATTAAAAAAAAAAAAAAAAAAATCCCACCTTGTGAATTCCACTTAGATATCTTGAATCTAAGTAAACCTGTGAGGTACATCGTGTGTATTCTACTTCACGGCTAATCGCCCGCTATTTACAGGGATATCCTGCAATTTACAGGGATATCCAGGGATATCCTGCAAAATTCACAACCCTGCATCTCACTGGGTGCAAAATCACAGGAGATTCCCTTTCATGTTAGGGGCAAATGTGTTTTTCTGAGACAAACCTGCTGAGTTTCTCTACTGGAACACAAATTTATTCGTCTAAATTGTACATTCCCTAAGGCATGTATTATTCCCCTGCAATTGTTGGCGACCAACAGCACCTAAAATTGGTTGTACCAAAATAATCAATTACCATTTCCCAGTAATCGTGTGTAGGTAGACGTGGCTGCTACTGCGACTATCAAGCAAGTGACCGGCCTAGCGCCTCTCGGGCGCTTCCCTGAGGTTCATGAATATTCATGAATTTGTAAATTCCCTACAGAGGATGACCCCCATTGGTCCACTCGATCACGTGGTCTTTTTCCAGGTTTTTCATTGGCTGTTTGTACAGACAAAGAGAGGCGGGAAAACCTTAGAACCAATGGTTACGGTTGTTGTGTGTGGGTATGACCGGGTGGGTGACTGTGTCTCCCTCTGTGGTTAACCTACACTCAGTATAGATCGCCCCCTCTGGTGTGTGAGGTGCGAACTGCTGTGTGGGAATTCATATTTGGACTCATACGTTGTGTATTTGTCTTACTTGCTTGGTAGTTTCGACCATGCGGTCTCATCAGGTAATTTGTAGCTAGCCTTTGGGTCTTTCTTGATAATCCAGGGTTTTTAAATCCCCTGGAAACCCGCTTTTACTATTTTTAGTAGGTTTTTTTATAAAAAAAACCATGTACCTCGGTTGGGAGGCCAGTCACCTTTCGGAGTCACTGGGATCGGACTGTTGATTAATGTGTGATATTTCTTCTGGTGAGTTCGATACGTTGATATCGCGGGTATCTTGGTATCTACTGTGAGACATGTGTCTCTTTTCCTGAAAAATTTTTTGACGTGGCATTTAAGGGTCCAATTACCCATACTTGCTATCCATGGTGTTCATTCCATAGGGTGCTTGTGACTTCAGCCTATGGATCCAGTTATACTCAATTTTATCTCTGAGTATTCCTGCCTGTTTGCTGTCTGGATGTCTGTGTATATAGTCTAGAATATAGACACTGACATCTTCCACCCCGTGGTGTCCTGGCAAATTGAAATGGCCTGGGACATCACTAATTTGTGATTTTTTTTAGATTGATCTCAGATGCTCTGAGATTCTTTCCTTTATTTTCCTTTTTGTTTGCCCAACGTATTGGGCCCCACATTCTTTGCACTCGATACAATAGATCACGTTTGAGCTATTGCAGGTGACCTTGCTTTTGCATCTGTGCCTTGTTTTTTTCACTTTTGATTTTATCCTGTCCTTTTTGGTCAGGAGTTTGCAGTACTTGCAGTTGCGTTTGTTACACTGGTTGACATTTGTTTGTCTTTTCGTGTTTTTCTTTTCCGGATGGTAGGCTGTTCTCGCTCTAACCAGGTAGTCTTTGAGATTCTTAGGGCGTTTATATCCCTTTACCAGTTTCTTTTTGTACAGTTCTTTGGTGGTGACTGACTTTCCCAGTATTTCCCAGTTTTTTTCTACGACTTCGGGAAGTATATTGTTCCCCTGTCTAAAGGTACTGATCAGGAATAAATCCTGGTTTTGGGATTTCTCCCGTACCTTCTTTTTCAAGGTGTCTTGTCGTTCGATCTTGTCGACTTTCTCCTTGCATTGCGAAAGAAGCCTTTTCGGGTATCCTCTTTCCCGAAATTCTTTGATTTTGTTGCTCGCTTTCTCTCGTAGTCGCTTTTGTCACTACAGAGTCGCTTGACCCTTAGCAGTTGAGAGTACGGGATGCTGTTTTTCTGTGCCGGTGGATGGGCCGAGTCGAATCTCAGGTAGGTATTCTCGTCGGTGGGTTTGTTATACAATTTGGTGTATAACTTCCCATCCCCTCCTCTATACACTGTGGTATCTAGGAAATTCACTTCTCTCTCTGAGATTTCCATTGTGAATTTGATGGTTTTGTGCTCTCTGTTCAGATATTGCAGCCATTTCTGCAATTCTTCCTTCCCATCTTGCCATATGAAGAAGATATCATCAATATATCTCCACCATACTGTTGGTTTGATTGGGTACCCCTCTAGGAGTTTTGTCTCTAGACTTTCCATAAACAGATTGGCGTACGACGGGGCTAATCTGGTCCCCATCGCCGTGCCGCTGATCTGTAGATAGTTTTGACCATTGAACTGGATATTGTTCATTTTTAGGACCATTTCTAAAAGTTCGCAGATACTCTCTATACTTGGATTGGACTTGTGCCCATTCCTAGTTTTTATCAGGGTTTTCCTGATGGCCTCTATCCCTTCCGTATTGGGGATATTGGTGAATAAGGCCCCCACATCCAGGGTGCCTAATATCGTGTCGTCTTTCAGTTTGTCAATTTCACTAATTTTCGTTAGAAAGTGGTTCGTGTCCTTGATATAGGACTCTATTTTCGGAACTTCTGGTTTGAGAAAGGTATCGACGAATTTCGATATTTTCTCGGTAGCACAGTTGTTGGCAGAGACAACCGGTCTACCTGGAGGGGGTAGTTTACCCTTGTGGATTTTAGGGAGAAAGTATATTTGAGGGGCCTTTGGTTCATCATTGGTCATGACTGCTGCTATTTCTCCTGTGATTTCATCGTTTTCAACCATTGTCTTTATTTTGGCATTGATTTTCTCATTGAACAAACATGTTTGGTCTCCCTTTTTGGGTTCATAGACTTTAATATCATTTAGTTGTCTAAGTGCCTCGTCTATGTAGTCTACCGTGTTCATTACCACCGTAGCCCCACCCTTGTCGGCTGGTTTGATGGTTATGTCTTTATTCTTAGACAAACCTTTTAAAGCAGCCTTTTCATCCCTAGAGATGTTGGGTTTGGGCTTTCGGATGTTTTTGGTTTTACGATTTAAACTCATTTCATTTATACTTATGAAACCTTCTAGGGTGGAGGACCCTTGTGGGGCGAATTTACTGACTTTCGTTTTGAGGTCTTTGACTAGATTTTTCGTCTCCAAAAGGTCTTGGTTTACCCCCTGACGCAATATCATTATCCGTAGTAACCGGTGTGGGCGGTTTCTGTACCCTATTTTTATCAGGAAAAGAGACACATGTCTCACAGTAGATACCAAGATACCCGTGATATCAACGTATCGAACTCACCAGAAGAAATATCACACATTTCCCAGTAATCTTTCACTGGTAGTGCTAAATAATCATTCAGTGTCTGCAGATCGCTCAGTGGAAAGTGGAAAGAGGTCTATGTTTTAATTAACATTCCGTGCTTGTTTCACAGCATCACTTGAGGATCAACATGTAGTTATATCAGCCTCAGCTTGCCTCCATCCTATCCTCTGGTGCTTAAAGAATACAAGTCTCTTCGTTACCGACAAGTGGCAGACAGAGAGAGACACTTCAGACATATTTACACTCACACAACGCTGATAAACTCCACCGATAAGAGCTCGAGGTGCGATACGCGAGGCGGGGGATGAGGGAGCTGGGAATTTATTGTTATATTTTTGTTGACTGCTCACATCTCATGTTCGACATTTTGTAAGTAGCGCGGGGCGGGGAGTTGTGTCGTTCATTAGTAAACCCGGGATCATTAGAGAGGTGTTAATGAAGGTACAGGATGGCGGCTAATTGTGGGGGGTCTCTGAGAGGACCTAATCATGAACCACGCTCCTACAACTCCGAGGATCCACAAGCAACTCTGCCACATGAAGCACCCCCTATAACACCTCCCAGCAACCCCCAAAACACCCCTCTACAACCCCGAGAAACACCTCCTAGAACTCCGAGGATCCACAAGCAACCCTGCGAAATGAAGCACCCCCTACAACACCCCCAGCAACCCCCAAAACACCCCTCTACAACCCCGAAAAACACCCCCCTACAACACCCCCCAGCAACCCCCAGAACACCCCTCTACAACCCCGAGAAACACCCCCTACAACTCCGAGGATCCACAAGCAACCCTGTCAAATGAAGCACCCCCTACAACACCCCCCAGCAACCCCCAAAACACCCCTCTACAACCCCAAACACCCCAACCAACCCTGCCAGCCAATAGTAACCCCGGGAAACACCCCCTACAGCCCCGAACAGCCCGAGCAACCCTGCTAGCCAATAGTAACCCCGGGAAAAACACCCCCACAACTCTGAACACTCCCCAGCAACCCCCAAAACACCCCTCTACAACCCCGGGAAACACCCCCTAGAGCCCCAAACACCCCGAGCAACCCTGCCAGCCAATAGTAACCCCGGGAAACACTCCTACAATTCCGAGCACCCGCAAACAACTTTGCCACCCGTGTGCTACCCTGCAAAATAAAGCACCCATCCACCTCCTACAATCCCAAACACCCCAGCAACCCTGTGACACATCCCTCTACTAACCCTCCCCACACCCCTCTACTACTTTCCACCCCTCCCCACACACACACACACACCCCTCTACTACTCTCCACCCCTCCCCCCTCCCCTCCCCCCCACACACACCCCTCTACTACTCTCCACCCCTCCCCTCCCCCCCACACACACCCCTCTACTACTCTCCATCCCCCCACCCCCACACACACCCCTCTACTACTCTCCAGCCCTCCCCCCTCCCATCCCCCCCCACACACCCCTCTACTACTCTCCAGCCCTCCCCTCCTCCCCCACACACACCCCTCTACTACTCTCTACCCCCCCCCCCCCCCCCACACACACACACCCCTCTACTACTCTCCACCCCTCCCCCTCCCACCCCTCCCCCACAAACCCCTCTACTACTCTCCACCCCTCCCCTCCCCCCCCCCCCACACACCCCTCTACTACTACCCAAACAGCCACCAGCAATCCTGCCACCAGGGGCCCGTTTAATAATCTAGGCTCGTACATGTATGCCATAGAAACCCAGGGAAAATGCCACACTGTGAGGTACGGGGTTTGTGATCACGTGACTAGGTCAATTTTTTCCATTTTTAGGTACATAATACTTGGTAAATTATTGATCACATACATCCCTCTGCCTACTGCATCGGGATATATTAATTTTTGACGTATGAAGCCAGTTTCCCTATATTATCAACTTTATCATTGTAAAACATCCATCATAGGATAAACTAAAATGAATTTGTTTAAAACACCACATCATATATACTTCTCCGAAATGGTTTATTCAATGAAGGGTTTGTTTTCCAAATAGCACCAATATCCTTGTATATGCTAATTATTCAAAGGCTCCGATAAAAACCGCAGGATGGACACGTGTTGTTTCGGTGTGGACTTTGTATGGTGCATTTCGTGAATTTTAAATTCTAAATGTCAGGAGTGGGTGTGACATCACCAGACATGGCCTTATTTTATATAATAAAAAGAAATCTCTCCTGTATCGATGTTTGGAAAGCAATATATGATAAGACAGCAATACAGAGAAAACACATGACTCGAGTTACAATTCGCCACCGGGGGGTTATATTCAGTCGTTGTGTTTCAACAAAGTAACGAGAAAAAGATGTGAATTTGATATCATCTATCTTACCTCTCCAGGACTCCTATTCGTATGTCCATCTTTGGACGTGAAGCATTGTGGCATATAAACCTCCGGAATCATGAAATAAAAACCAGAATTACTGAATCATGAGATCCATGATAGCTCAGGAGATTTGGAGGTTAACAATCAGCAGACCTGGGTATGATGATGCACTTTTACAATAATGCCAATCCTATCTCATTAATGTGGGGTGTTGTGTATGTATCCTTTATCTCACCTCTAGTATCTTATTTCCAAATCTATAGACTTGCCATTGGGAACTGGAACTCAGCACTAAATGCAGTATTATATAGACAATAATCGATGGTTTTGTAGAAAGGCGGCCATAAACCAAGAGGGGGTTGATACGTAGTAATACACATGCGCTAGCGATTGCATTACTACGTGTCAACCTCGAGTGGTTTACAGAGCCGCCTGTCCACAAAATCATCATTTATTGTATTTATCATCCATCTTTTCTGAAAAAATTAAACCCAGTACTTACCATATTGAAGGGTTTAACAATAGGGACTATTTCTTTACTCTAAAGCAGAAAGGGACTATTTTTCCCGTATACCATGACTTTGAGGTCGTATACCATGGATTTGAATCCGTATTCCACAGTTATGGTTTCTGACAGGTTTTATACAATGGGTCGTGGTTTACTGAGTCACCCTACATTGTCAATGCAGTCTTTGTATACCATGGATGATAAATACACAATATTACCACGATTTCGATCTGAGTGGCCGTATTCTCTGCGTAGTTGACGTGTAGCAAAACTCTGAGTGATAGCAAGGGGTATTGCGTAGTGTCAACTACAAGGAGAATACGGCCACCCAGATCGAAATCGTGGTAAAGCTGTATTTATTACTCACCTTTCGAGTAATTATTAGGAAAAAATCTTGTAAATAAATAGAAATACGACCGAAGCGGCATGCATTGTTTATATACATTAGTTCGGATAATGCCCGTCAGGTGGCCCAAAAAGCTGTATTCTCCATTTTGCTTAAATGGGATTCACATGGTGGGATTCAGGTACCTCACAAAGTGTTTGTCTGAGACAAATCCTGTTGATATTTGGTACTGGAACACAATCTCCTCGTGTGAATGACAGGGTTCCATTTTGCTGAGACAACTTTTTTCCCTTGCAATTGTCAGCGACAATCACCCCTAACAAGGAACAGAATCTCATGCGATTTTGACTTTAAACAGGTTTAAAATCTATAGGGGCATTTTGGTGAGACAAATGGACCTGCTGCGACCATGTACCTCCCCTAGCCTATAGGAAGCCAGCAAGCATAATTACATGTTTGTAACACCCTTCACATCAAGGGTAATTGAGTCCCAAGGTGAGTGGTCACTGTGACTATGTCTGAGATTATGTACCAGGTGTGTCCTCCCATGTGAATCAAATTCGCCATTTTTCCTTGAGACTGATAAAAGTACTTAGCCATGAGAATTTATTACCAAACGAGAATTGTCTGAGACTAGAGAAAAGGTGTGAAGTACACCAGTCTCAGGTACATGAGTCTCTTCGTGTGAATCCCACTCCAGACAATTTTTTCCCTTGCAATTGTCGGCGACAATCACCTTAACAAGGAACTGAATCTCATGAGATTTTGACTTAAACAGGTTTAAAATTAGAGGGGCATTTTGGTGAGACAAATGTATTTCACAAGTCCTCCCCCAATCAGTGAGTCTCAGTGGTTCCAAATGACACCTATTCACACAGGGAAGTCGCCTGAGTCGGCGACTGTGTAGCCTGTGTAGCCTGTGTACCATGTGTAGGGGTGTAGGGGTGTAGGGGTTAGACTATGTACCTGTTAGGCCTTCCCATGTGAATTGAATCCGCCATGTTCCCCTGAGACTGTAGAACACCCAAATCTGTGAAACTTTGTACTCAGCTGGAAATAGTAGCCGACTGGTGAAAAGGTGTGAAGTACACCAGTCTCAGGTACATTTGTCCCATAGTGTGAATCCCACTTAAGGAACACAGCGTACGCCCAGTCGTAAGGAAGCCAATACCCCCAGACTGAGACCGCAGAGTGTGAACTGGCCTTAAACGCTTCATTGACACTTAAGAAATAATCTAAAAACCTACGATTTGACAACTAAACCTAACCTGACTGGGAATCCACACAGAGGCAGTACCTGCATCCGGGTCATCACCAGAAACGCTACCAACTGTCTCCGGAAGTGCACGACTCTGCGCGCGCAGAGGGTGGCATGACGTCACATCCGCAAATCACAGCAGAGATGTGTCAATAAAAGCAATTGGTGAGAGACAATTTGGCAGCGGTACAACATGCTGGTGAGTGAGTCAGAGGTGGCTTTTAGTGGATGTCGGGGATGTTTGTCCACCACTCTCTGACATGACCTACTGAACGAACAATCAGCAAACTGCTCAGTCAGTCTGTGAAATTACCAACAGGCAAAGGCAGGATAACAAACTGTTATCGAGAATCTACAGCACAAAGTCTATGTCAGGCTTCATGGATATATGATATATTTAGAAAGAAACTCAAGAGATGAAAATAACTTAGTCTGTACTCCACTGAGTTTGACCATGGAGTAATTTATGAATCGAAGCTGAGTGAATTACGTTGCAGTCAAAGGACGTGGAGCGTGGACCAAGTTATTTTCATCGAGTTGGCTTTCGATTTTATGTCACGCCATATACTTGATCAGGAACCAGGTATTGATAAAACCAGGAATCAAGTATTGATAATTACATAAGTCTTTGGGTATTTGGGTGCAATATCTTCACGGCCATGGAGTATGAGATAGGCCTAGGGTGAAATATACCGGGGTGGGATCTAAATTGAAACCGAGTTCCTTGATGATTTGATACTGTAAATTAACAACCCTAACTGAGTACATCATTATTATCAACTAGTGATTTCTTGTATACCAGAGCCTGCTTATAGGAAGGTCCTAATACACTCTGTTGGTCGATATGCTAGACTGTAGCTCGGTATAAAATTAAAAGGTATAGAAAGACTCGTGTAACACTTCCATGATATCACTGGGATTTGTAGACTGAATATTGGACAACAATGGAATTTGAACATATATATCTATATGAATATATATATATATATATATATATATATATATATATATATATATATATATATATATATATATATACATATATATACATACATACACACGTATATGTATGTATACTGTATATACACTTACATTAAAATATTTGGTCAATATATTGGCAATATATTGGCATTTTCTATATGTGTTTGTGTTCTCTGGGGAAGATTTCCCCAATGGAGATTATTGTTTCGTGTTTATCACAAAACCCTTCATATATTAAAAACACAAGGTCTAGATCCTCCAATCCCCGACACGCCTGACGTAACAAATCCAATAACAGAGACAGGAGTGTAGAGACCCTTATCGGCGGCTGGAGAACAGACAACACAAGTCTCCCTTATCTCCCCTGTTATCGCCCAGCCCCGCGTGCAGCGCCCCTAACGGCAACATCAGAGTGATCCGCACGCCTCCTAGCGGCCGCCCGGTCAACGCACTCTCCCAGCAGATCTTCTGTGGCGCTAGCGCTTACTAATCTCTGCTTCAACCCAACATTGGTTCAGCATGTCTCCACTAAACCAGGGGAACCAGGTTACATTTCGGATTCAAAACAGGGTACCTGTCAAAAGTCATGAAACTCAAACAACTCGTATATTGTGAGTTGGAAAATACTATAATTATCAAATGAGCTTCACAGACAATACAGCTTTTCTTTTTCAGCTCTAAACCACTTTATAATGTGAATTTACAGTTGATTAGACTTGCCTTACGAGTAATTGCATCGTAAGCGTAAAAGTATCATGTTGACAAACAAAACAAGGACAAAGAATATAAATGAGTGTATATTATTTACCAAATGAATATGTTTATCTCTATTTAGAGGTAAAACACAAAATACTCCTCGAACTATTAAGAATATAGGATATATGAAAAACTGGTGTATGGGCCAGATATTGTCCAATACAGGCATGGTGGGGTAGCGATATTTAAGCGGCCACAGGAAGTAGAGCGCAGGATCTGTGCTAGGAGAGTAAAGCGGCCACAGGAAGTAGAGCGCAGGATCTGTGCTAGGAGAGTAAAGCAGGCACAGGAAGTAGAGAGCAGGATCTGTGCTAGGAGAGTGAAGCGGGCATAGGAAGTAGAGCGCAGGATCTGTGCTAGGAGAGTAAAGGGGTACATGAAGTAGAGCGCAGGATCTGTGCTAGGAGAGTGAAGCGGGCATAGGAAGTAGAGCGCAGGATCTCTGCTGGGAGAGTGCGGTTGGCGTGGCGTGCGGGGGGGGGGGGGGGGGGGCAGGTGCCTTCCTGGCACGGTCTTATCCAATCTCATAGTTGTTTTAACTTCAAAACAGATCCGTATTAAATAATAAACGGCGCCGCGGGCCAGTCCTGCTGCAGTATTACCCGCCCGCGGGCGATCGGGCGAGCGCCTAATGTCTCGTCGCGTGCGCATGCGTAGTGAGGGGTTGTCTTGCATGGCGTCACGCCACTCGGGCCTGGCGAGCCTATCAGTCGGCCTAACGCCGGCCTAGATCCAGCTAACTCATCTTTACACCGCCTTATATAGGCTTATTACCAGCTGCCGACAAAATGTTCGCAGATTTTTAGGAAACATGATCGGTGGCCGATATTTTAAGATTGTTCGTTGCACACTAAAAGAATGGAAAGATACACTGATTATATGACGTTATAGACCATGGAGAATGGACTGTGACACTTGTAGAGGCATGGAGAACGAGTGGCCAATTGTAAGGTACCAGTCTATCCATCCCTATCTGACCTATTATATTGGTTTCTATGCGATGAGATTAAGTTGCCCATATCTATTAGTTCCAAAATGACTGCATTAGGACATTAAGACAGTCGCCACCTTGTAGTAGCTCCCTCCCTGTCTTGATGTTGACCGTACAGCAGCCATGTAGTGAATGGCATGTTTACCTTTATTATCACTCACTCTTCCTCCCGGTCTGGCCACATGGGGACAGGGCACTCTGACATGACACTGACACCTGAGTTGTCAGTGTCATGAGCGGCCCTCCTTGGCATGTGCGACAGACCTGAGCGAGACTTGTCAATCCTGATTGGCTGTTGCTCCCACAGCCAATCCCAGCACAGAGTTTACAAGCTTACCCTGAACTTAGATGCCACCTGCTGTGTGTATATAAGTGGAGGTTTTATGTCGGATTAAACAGTTAAGTTGTTGACTCATAGTTGTACATAGTACATCTGTGTTTGAGTTCTTACTCCCTCCTTCTCAAGGTCTACACCTAGCTAGTCTGGGCCTCTAGACTTTACACAATATTAAGGTATGAGAACAGAAATACCAGGGGTGAGATGAACCCCAGTTAACCAACCCGACTTTGTCTACCCTGTCCTAAATTTCCTAAGCGAATACCTAAAAAAGAAAAAAAGAATAAACCTCTGCCCCTTAGGCCCAGCATCCACCTACTACGATAGAATCGTAGACCTCCCGATATAGCACCGATCCAAAATGTCAAAATCGGTGCCATATCGGGAGGGTGCAAAATCGTAGACATATGTCTAGACGTGCCAACTCACCACACATTGTATGGGGTTTTTATCGGTGTCTAATCGCAGAAACGTGGTCAACTGCCCCGATATTAGGTAACCTTCCGACGCGATTTTGATTTTTTATCGGGAGGTGCATCGTAGGGCATATCGGTGCCATATCGTAGTAGGTGGACGCCGGGCCTCACTCTGCCCCGCCCAATGTTTTCAGTGCAGACTGAGCCTGCAATGAGATACAATCAGAAACCTGTCGGCGCCATGCCTGTGTGTCTGTAGAAGGGACGGGGCGAGTCTGAAAAAAGACACTCAAACAAAAACAGAGAATGATTGGCAATTTATGAGAAAATGGGTAAATTGAATGTGGCTCCAGAGAAGGAGAAAGGGAATTTAACTTTAAGAGGCGAATAAAGTCGTGATTGAATTCTGAGACCCGAGAAAATCAAATAACTGGAGCCTATGAGGGGAAATCAGAAAAAAGATATTCATATAAAAATAAAATAATTTTAATAGATGAAAATATGAGAAATAAAAGCTTAGTAAACAGCACGGAAATGACGATAATCTTGAAGGAGGGAGTGTTTCAGAAAGAACAGGTCAATGTAGGTAGATGGGAACCAGAACGATATCAAACAAATAAAATCAGAAAGTAAAGATCAACGACAACGAATAATTAACTCAGATAGCACGTAGAAGAGGAGAAATAAACTAGTAAGGACGTTAAAATGAAGAAGATGCAAATACTAGAGTAATGCAGAGAATCGTGCAATATGATCTGCATAAAGTGAGGAAAGAAACAAATAAAGGGAAAATAAACATAAGAAATATATAAACAACGATTAAAAGTAGCACTGAAGAGAAATTCGAAATGAAATAAAAGACAAAAATGACCATAAGAACTTGTAACAAATGCTTTATTCACAAAAAGGTAGAGGGATAAAATTAATATTCAGTAGAGCTGTACGGGTAATATAAAATTGTTGCTTCTGATTTTTATCTGTATCCTTTACTTCTTTTCCTCATATGCCTAATCGTTTATATCTCCGATTATTTCCTATGATTATAATGTCAACAATGTAATACAAGTAATCGTACAGTAGTGGTTGGCGCTTGCATAGTCCTGCCAGGATAATCATTTTCTCTTACATGATATTCATAATTATTGCTTTATATCACTTCTAATTCTATCTAATTTCTGCATGCACTAATATTCCTACTTCCCCCTTCTCTCACCTATACCACCCTGCATCACTTCTCTATACACCCTAATGTCCCGTCTAATCCGCCCCACACCCCTCCCACCTTTTTAACCCCCCTTCCTCCCCCACCCCCTCCCCTCACACTCCTGCCGGTAGAGTGCGACTCCCCTGAGAGCTCGAGCCTCGTCCGGGGGATGCTAGATCACCATTGGACGTGTGTGGACCAGTATTAAGTGCTGTTTCCACCAACAGATCCATTTGCCGTGTTATATCTTCATATCTCTTGTTTTATCCTACCCCTAATATAAAATCCCATAGGCTTAACATTGAGTTTCCGTATGCCACGCTGACTGGCATACAGAGTTTTATATGCCACTAGTGGTATAACAAATTGTTATCTCGTAATATTCCAAAATCGAGGAGATAAAATCAAAACTTGATTCGTTTTAATCTTGGCCACCGCATGCCACTCCTGGAGTTTTGGCTCCGGACTTCACTCTGCTTCGCCTCATGAAGTCACTATGCCAAACTCCAGTCGTGGCATACGGTGGACAAGATTAAAACTCATCCAGTTTTACGAAAATATCTTACATTGTCGCGATATGTCTTACCCCCTTTGTCGCGACACATCTCGTGTAATCATATGTGTACTTTTTTTCGCTGCCGTGTATATATTTTGGTGCTCCACCACCGCGATGCTTCAAGATCTATTGCCGACATATTGCAGCATATTGCGTCAAGAATGCGGCGAAAGTGTGCTTAAGCAGACCAATGGTTCGCGGCAAATATGCACACGATTATTCAAAACCTAGCAAGACTTAACAAGATAACCAAATCGTGACAGATCTCACTATGTCTTGTGTGTTGTTGGAAGAGACCCTTCACGAAGTACGTGCAGAGGGAGAGTTTTCATCGCATTTTATTTGTTTGTTTGCTTGGTTTGATTTAACATCCAGTCAACCATTATTGGTCCTTACCAGACTTTCTCAAGGTTCTTTTACACCACGAGGGTGGTGATCGAATCTATATGATGAATTCAAGTACAAACCTCACCCCTACACATTTACCAGGTGTGAGTTCTTTTACTCCCCACACCACATAGACATGGTATGAGAAGGATTACAAGTCCGGTGCTCAAACCACTGAGCTAGCTCCCCACTCCTTTTTTTTATCGCGTACACCCCTCTCAACCGGAGCCCATAACCACATCTAACTCCGGCCGTCCTGTACATTCATTATAGACGTGGAGAATATAATCACTAAATAAAAACCGCGCAGAGCGGCCATATTGAGGCCGGCCGTAGCGCGTGTGTGGTGCCCGCGTGGGAGTGAGAACTAGAGGGTTGTTTTTTAACTCCCTCCCGGCTACACCTCACTCCACTACGACCCCCCAGAGACCCCCGCCTACCCTCAGCCTACCCTCAGCCTAGTCAGCCTACTCCCGGGGGGCTGTGAATATTTCATATCCTCCAGTGGCGCCGCCTAGCGCCTTAAAAGGGAGCTACAGGCGTGAGTCGGGCATGAAAGATACATGATTACCAGCGGGCAATTAACACCTCCTGCCGCCAGATGGCAGACCAGGCGCCACCTCCACGTGCGAGAAGCTAACGAGGCGCATGCGCGACACGACTGCCGCCAGGGGTCGCGGCGGGCGGCGGGGGTCAGTTGGGTGCTGCCCCTGGTGGCAGGCTAATCCTGGTACCACTTTGATGGAGGTTTAATTAAAGTGAGGGGCAGGCCAGATCAAACTGTCGGAGCTTGTTTTGTGTAACCCGCCCCTCCCTCCCCTCCCTCTACACCGAGTCGTATGGGGATGCCAAAAGCCTTTGTCAGGGAATAAAGGACGGCGGGATGCCTCGCGGGGAGAGGGCGGGGGCAATCCCTTTTACTGCAGCAGCGCTTCTTGTTGGGTACTCGAAAACTCGCCCCGAAACCAAGTCCTGTCATAATTTATAGGAAAACTCGTCCAGAAATCAAGTCCTGTCATAATTTATAGGAAAACTCGCCCCGAAACCAAGTCCTGTCATAATTTAGAGGAAAACTCGCCCCGAAACCAAGTCCTGTCATAATTTAGAGGAAAACTCGCCCCGAAACCAAGTCCTGTCATAATTTAGAGGAAAACTCGCCCCGAAACCAAGTCCTGTCATAATTTAGAGGAAAACTCGCGCCGAAACCAAGTCCTGTCATAATTTAGAGGAAAACTCGCCCCGAAACCAAGTCCTGTCATAATTTAGAGGAAAACTCGCCCCGAAACCAAGTCTTGTCATAATCTAAAGGAAAACTCGTCCAGAAACGAAGCCTTTGTAAGACATCTTACAGCTGTCAGTGTACTATAGAGAAGACATCTTAGGGAATCGGCCAACGATTGTCGCTCAATGACACTAAGACTGCAGCAAGGTGTGGTATAGTCACGACAATCTTAGGGTCACATGGTTCAGAATGTCTTACAAACAGTCTTAGACCTAAGACATCTATGGACATGTTGTACAGAATGTGCAACTTCACTTCCCGTAGGAATTAAGCAATGAAATTGCACGAGTAAGGGATACATATAACCTATAATCGTACCAAATATGAAGAAAATCGGCCGCACCGTTCCGCCGATGGTCTGGGAGATGGGAGATAGACACTGGCCACCATAATTTATGGAACTCTCCCCGAAATGATGTCCTGTCATAATTTATTGGAAAAATCGTCTTGGAAGGAAATACTGTCATAATTTATAGAACTCAACCCGAAAAGAAATCCTGTCATAATTTATAGGATAACTCGTCCCGAAACGAAGCCTTGCCATAATTTTAAAGAACTCGCCCCAAAATGAAGTCCTGTCATAATTTACAGGAAAACTTGCCCTGAAACGAAATCCTGTCATGATTTATAGAACTCGCCCCCAAATGAAGTTCTGTCGTAATTTATAGAAGAAATCGTCTGCAAACGAAGTTCTGTCATAATTTACAGGAAAACTCACCCCGAAACGAAGTCCTGCCATAATCTATCAAACTCTACCCAAAACAAAGTCCTGTCATAATTTAAAGGACTCAACATTGAACAAAATCTTGTCATAATATAAAGAAGAACTCATCCGGAAAAAAAGCCCTAGCATAATTCATAGGAGAACTCATCCCAAAATGAAGTACTGCCATAATTCATAGAACTCGCCTAAAAAACAAAGTTAAGTGATAATATACAAGAGAATTTGCCCTGAAACAAGTTCATGTCATAAATTATAGGAGAACTCGTCCCGCAACAAAGTCCTTTTACAATTCATATCTTAACCTGAAATGAAGTCCTACCAGAAGTCACCCTGAAAGAAAGTTACATCATAATGTATAGGAGAACCCACCTTAAACCCGAATCCTGCCAAATGTATAGGACAATTCACACTGAGACAAAGTCTCATCATTATTTACAGAACTCGCCCCAAAACGAAACTACATAGAACTCACCAAAAAAAGTGAAGTCCTGCTATAATTCACAGGAAAACTCGCCCCAAAACAAAATCCTGTCATAATTCATAGAACTCGCCCCATAAACAAAGTCCTGCCATAACTTATAGGAGAACTTACTCCGAAACAAAATCCTGCCATAACTTATAGGAGAATTTACCCCGAAACAAAATCCTGTCATAATTCAAAGAACTCGCCCCGAAAACAAAGTCTTGCTATAATTCATAAGATAACATGCTCCAAAACAAAGTCCTGCTATGCTCGCCCCAAAACGAAATCGTCCTCCCTCCCCCCTCCCCGCCCCTGTTTCTGGTAGCTGGCGCAGTGAGGAGTCTGCTCATTGGTCTGGTTGCACGGAACCTGGGACCTGTTTCAGTAGTCTTGTGACATTAGGCCTAGACAGACATTAACAGCGGCACCAACAGCGCAAGCAACAGCAGAAAAAGACTAGCAAATATCTGAAGATCGAAGGGGCCAATCTTCTTCATATTTGGATTATAGATTATATGTATCCCCTACTCATGTTAAAGTGTCATTGCTTAATTCCTACGAGAAGTGAGTGAAACTCCGTGTGTCATCGACTGCAATCTTGTGATCTGTCCGTATGGTGTCACAGACGCCATCTAGACATGTCACGAGACTACTGAAACAGGTCCCTGCTCAGCGGTTTGGTGGCGCCGTGTTGGTTTGTTTGACCGTCGTCATCCAGTAACCATGGCGTCTACGCCCGTCCCCCTCCGTCTAATCTGCATCTCATGTATTTCTCTCCTAAATCACGACCTGCGCCGCCAATAAAGACGCGTCACCTGTCTCCCGCACGTCAGAGTGACGTCATGAAGAGATGACGTCATGGCCGACTGACGTCACAACACACTGACGTCACAGTACACGTCACGATAGTTTCATACCGCGCTAACTTGTTAGACCTAGACTGGCCTCAGTCCCTGTCCTCTATACTTACCCCTCTACCTACCCCACCCCTCCTCACCAGGACTCAGTCTCTGTGTCCTATACCTACCCCTCCACCTACTCCACCCCTCCTCACCAGGACTCAGTCCCTGTCCCCTATACTTACCCCTCCACCTACCCCACCCCTCCTCACCAGGACTCGGTGCCTGTGTCCTATACCTACCCCTCCACCTACTCCACCCCTCCTCACCAGGACTCAGTCCCTATCCCCTATACCTACCCCTCCACCTACCCCACCCCTCCTCACCAGGACTCAGTCCCTGTCTCCTATACCTACCCCTCCACCTACCCCACCCCTCCTCACCAGGACTCAGTCCCTGTCCCCTATACTTACCCCTCCACCTACCCCACCCCTCCTCACCAGGACTCAGTCCCTGTACCCTATACCTACCCCTCCGCCTACCCCACCCTTCCTCACCAGGACTCAGTCCCTGTCTCCTATACCTACCCCTCCACCTACCACACCCCTTGATAAATGATGTGAATAATCAAAGACTTGGACAAGTCTACGCTCCGAGGTGGCCGGTTTTACAGCGATTTACGAGTTCATTTTGTCAAGTTTACGGTCGGTTCTTCACGGGATGCGCGGCGACGGCCGACTTTATGTCCGCTGTTATTATGGGATATTACTGATGCCCGGCGCTCACCGACTACGATAGAAATTTAGATCTATGGATAGGGCTCAGATACAAAAAGTCAAAATCGGGAAGGTCAATATTGTATGCAATATGACAGCACTGACCAATTTCTTCAGCGACCAACATAATCAAACCGCTTAGATTTCAAACCTGGAAGAACGTCCGATGTATCGTAGAATGATTTGTGCCTGAATAAAACATAAAATGAAAACTATCACGGTTAAATCCGAAATGATTTATTGGTACACACTTATTATAAAATTGTCCCATATTGGACAGGGTCTTTCTTGGGCAATAGAAATGATCTTTTATTGTCAATGTTAAGTCCTTCACTGGTATTGTCTTATTACCAGACTTGACTCTGGGACTTGCCGTATCCAATATTACATTCATAAGGCCTGTTTCCATTGGCCGACGAAAAGGGTGTGGACTTTTTCAGTTACCCAGAAAATCTGTTGGTGGTGCTACTGACTTTGGTCGGTTTAGAAAACTCGATGAGGGTAGTAAATTTCACTCAGTGACCAAGCTTTCACTCAGTGGTGGGTGGTGCCACATTGCATAATCTAAGCAGAAAAAGTCGTGGGTCATTTCACAAGCTGGGTCGTTTCAATTGACCGATTTTGGGTCAGTAGTGCCAAAAGTCCGTCGGTAGTACCTGACTGTAGATCGGTGACGGGAAATCGGCAAATGGAAACAGGTCTTAACAGTGACGCCACGATAGCAGGCCTATATAGAGATTAGTATCGTCCCTCAGTTCCCCATCAAACTGTGGTAGTTTGATAGTTCTGTGATACTGTCTTTATCCAGTCTCTGAGACTGTGGTAGTTTGATAGTTCTGTGATTCTGTCTTTATTCAGTCTCTGTGACTGTGGTAGTTTGATAGTTCTGTGATACTGTCTTTATCCAGTCTCTGAGACTGTGGTAGTTTAATAGTTCTGTGATACTGTCTTTATCCAGTCTCTGAGACTGTGGTAGTTTGATAGTTCTGTGATACTGACTTCATTCAGTCTCTGTGACTGTGGTAGTTTGATAGTTCTGTGATACTGTCTTCATTCTGTCTCTCTGACTGTGGTAGTTTGATAGTTCTGTGATTCTGTCTTTATTCAGTCTCTGTGACTGTGGTAGTTTGATAGTTCTGTGATACTGTCTTTATTCAGTCTCTGAGAGTGTTGTAGTTTGAGGGTTCCATGATTCTGTCATGATTCTGTGTCTGAGACTGTGGTACTTTGATGGTGTCGTGATTCTGTCATGATCCAGTCTCTGTTATTGTCCATCTCTCACCACATCTGACGTCCTCTGATCTCCACTCACCTGTCATCTCCCTGTCAGCAGACCGGTCAGCAGATATTTGTACTTCATCTTGTGTCACGGAGTGATGTCTGCTGAGTGAAGGTACCTGTTCCTCGCCTTGTGTCTCGCCATGAACTCGTTCTCCATTCCCGTACAAGTACTGCAGTCCATTCTACATAGTTTATATCCTGTGCGTCGTCCATTCTTTAGATGTGTACAGGGGTGAGATAATACAGAAAGCAACTCGTTTTGGTCAAAGAAGTCATTCTCAAACTCGTTTGAATGTTATGTGATATTCACTCGGCTGTCGCCCAGTTCATATCACGGCCCCTCAAACTTGTGGAGAACGACTTTAACCAAAGCGACTTTAACCAAAACTTGTTGGTTTCTTCTTTAATACCTCGCCTTGTGTCTCGGTGTGAGGAAGGTACCTGTAAGAAGGCTGTCAGGATTGCTGGATTAACCCTTTGGTGTCGGATGATGCCTGAAGGCATCATTTTCTAAGACTTACAAAATCATAGTTTATGTGTAATAACTTTGTAAAAATTGATCAATCATGATGAATTGTTCACAGAATATTGGTAAAACATTACACTCACGATTTTGAAATACTCATAAAATAATTTCAAAGATCACGTGTTTTATCATGTGATCAAAGAGTGAAACTATTACAATTGGTGCTGAAAAGACCCTTCTCCTGGCGGTGTATACTAACACCGTGCCCGGCCTTACAGACGTTGCTTTGCTAGAGGTGCCCGGCTGGTAAGGGTTAATTTAATCATAAATTAGAAACCCACCACACGACAAACGGCAGCGATCACCGACAAAATAGGGCGTGTATGATCGCTGTTACATAGATGGGAACATAGATCGGTTGTGGTGTCCTCAGGTTGAGACTGACTGAGTGAGTGGTTACCTACCACATATAAAACGTGTAATTTTCCGTATTATCCGCTTGGAGATCTTACCGCACATAGAGACAGAGTGAACCAGACATAGGGTTGGAGACTGAAGCACCACGGGAGTGAGATTCTCGTGTATTTAAAAACTCGAACCTGTTCTTCTTTTTTGCAGGACTATACTTAGACAAACTTCTTCTCTTATGATTCATTTCGAGCCATGCCGAAATCAAAGTTTAGTATTGTAGTTTTCTTATCTACTTTTCTCGTGAGAAACCAATGAGATCTCAAGTTTCGCTGGTAGCCCTTTCAAAGCTCTGCTGCTTCCCCCACCCACCACCAGACTAAGTATTTGTCCCAATTAGCGTGGCTCTGTGGAGCAGTCAGCAAAGTGTCAGGCTGGGAGTGCGGGTGGTGGGAGTTCGATCCCCGTTATCGGCAGTCGGGAAAATCTAATTTTTTACCTCTAACTCGGACTAAGTATTTGGACCCGCACAATCATATGCCTTTGTGGAGCAGTCATCAGAGCGCGCATGTGGGAATGCGGATGTCGGGAGTTCGAGCCCTGCTTTCGGGGGTCCGAAATGTCTTCTTTTTTTTGGACTCGGGCTCGAAGAAGTCGCTAGTTATATATTACATCGTCTCCGTTCATGGGCGAGATATGACATAAGATACTTCTCACTGGTGACGGTCCCATGGCTCAGTGACTGCACGATAGAAAAGGTGCACCTCCGGTGGGACTCGAACCCACAACCTCCGGATTAGAAGTCCGGCGCGCTATCCATTGCGCCACAGAGGCAGGTGGATCAATGAGTTAGTCATTAGCATTCTTATCTGAAATGGCGTAGATATACTTGCGTACATTGCGTTACATTCAGCTTATGGATTGTTTTCTGTAACCCTCTTGCACCCAGTTAACTTGCCATTTCTGCAACTACCCGAGTCTATGACCAAAATATATCAAGCAACAGTGGGTAAATGAAGTATTGTGGTCTTGAGTAATTGGTCATGGTCCAGCGAATATCACACAGATAGTGAAGGGATAGATTTTTCTCAGCACGTTGAAAGTGTATGTAACCACTCTAGGCGTTTATAGGCAACATATTTAGCATGTGCGAACACGCTTTAATAAAAGTCACCAAGCAGCAGAACGGTAAAGACCGAGTTTGGGTATCGTGTATGATTTACCCCAATAAAATCTTTAACAAAAAAATATATATACATTTTGCCCATGTCCAATGAAGGGTTCGGGCACACCTGATTTTCGTCCATGTTTATGATAGGTTGGGTCATACCTAGCAAATTGCTTATGACTATTGACAGATTTGGGCATTGTTAATGACTTTCCTATGTCTATCTATAGGTTCAGGGCCTGTCTAGTTCTTTGCCTTATGTTTATTAAAATATTTCAGGCATACCATGTACACACTAGTTCTTCGCCTATGTCTATCAGCAGGATCAGGCCATATCTAGTTATTTTCCAGGTTCTGGCATTTCTGGGTGTTATCTGTCTATGAAAGGTTGGGGCATACCAGCTACACACTAGCTATTTACCCATGTCTATTTCCAGGTTTGGGTATACCTGGCATTAAGTCTTTGTCTATTGACAGGTTCAGGCATAGCTAGTGATTTACCCACATCTATTGACAGATTTGGGCATACTATATGTTTGTTTATAAATACAGCATGCCGACACTAGTAATTCACCTATCTCTATTCGCAGGTTCGGGGCGTACCTAGTAATTCACCCATCTCTATTCGCAGGTTTGCGGCCTACCTGATACACACTAGTAATTCACCTATCTCTATTCGCAGGTTCGGGGCCTACCTAGTAATTCACCCATCTCTATTCGCAGGTTCGGGGCGTACCTAGTAATTCACCCATCTCTATTCGCAGGTTCGCGGCCTACCTGATACACACTAGTAATTCACCTATCTCTATTCGCAGGTTCGCGGCCTACCTGATACACACTAGTAATTCACCTATCTCTATTTGCAGGTTCGG
The DNA here is from genome assembly GCA_950022655.1 of Alentia gelatinosa. NCBI lineage: Eukaryota > Metazoa > Annelida > Polychaeta > Phyllodocida > Polynoidae > Alentia > Alentia gelatinosa. The sequence goes on along the minus strand of OX465579.1, from coordinate 178,437,457 downwards.
GGACTACCTAGTAATTCACCCATCTCTATTCGCAGGTTCTGGGCCTACCTAGTCATTCACCCATCTCTATTCGCAGTTTCGGGGCCTACCTAGTCATTCACCCATCTCTATTGGCAGGTTCGGGGCCTACCTAGTCATTCACCCATCTCTATTCACAGGTTCGGGGCGTACCTAGTAATTCACCCATCTCTATTCGCAGGTTCGGGGCCTACCTAGTCATTCACCCATCTCTATTCGCAGGTTCGGGCCTACCTGATACTCACTAGTAATTCACCCATCTCTATTCGCAGGTTCGGGGCCTACCTAGTCATTCACCTATCTCTTTTCGCAGGTTCGGGGCCTACCTAGTAATTCCCCCATCTCTATTCGCAGGTTCGTGGCCTACCTTGTCATTCACCCATCTCTATTCGCAGGTTCGGGGCCTACCTAGTAATTCACCAATCTCTATTCGCAGGTTCGGGGCCTACCTAGTCATTCACCGATCTCTATTCGCAGGTTCGGGGCGTACCTAGTCATTCCCCCATCTCTATTCGCAGGTTCGGGGCCTACCTAGTCATTCACCCATCTCTATTCGCAGGTTCGGGGCCTACCTAGTAATTCCCCCATCTCTATTCGCAGGTTCGGGGCCTACCTAGTCATTCACCCATCTCTATTCGCAGGTTCGGGGCCTACCTAGTCATTCACCTATCTCTATTCGCAGGTTCGGGGCGTACCTAGTAATTCCCCCATCTCTATTCGCAGGTTCGGGGCCTACCTAGTCATTCACCCATCTCTATTCGCAGGTTCGGGGCCTACCTAGTAATTCACCCTATCTCTATTCGCAGGTTCGGGGCCTACCTAGTCATTCACCTATCTCTATTGGCAGGTTCGGGGCCTACCTAGTAATTTACCTATCTCTGTTCGCAGGTTCGGGGCGTACCTAGTAATTCCCCCATCTCTATTGGCAGGTTCGGGGCCTACCTGACACACACTAGTTGTTCACCCATCTCTATTCGCAGGTTCGGGGCCTACCTAGTAATTCACCTATCTCTATTGGCAGGTTCGGGGCCTACCTGGTGCTGCTCTACTCGGTGGTGAAGCTGCTCTACATCGCTAACGTCATCGGCCAGTTCTTCGTGCTCAACTCCGTGCTCGGCACCAGTTTCAGCAGCTACGGCTTCTCCGTGATGCAGCACATGGTGAAGGACGACGACTGGACGAGTCTGCCCAACGTCGTCTTCCCCCGCGTCACCATGTGCGACTTCAACGTGCGGCGACTCGGTACGTTACCGCTACGTCTTTACTACCTTGTTGCCCATTATTATTTTCTTTTGTTATGCTAAGTTTTTATTACTGAATTCTGGTTTCCCAGTTCCTCCATTTGACATAGACAATAATCGATGGTTTTGCGGACAGGCGACCGTAAACCACGAGTGGTTGACGCGTAGTAATGCACGAGCGCTAGCGAGTGTATTGCGAGGTCAACCTCGAGTGGTTTACAGAGCTGCCTGTCCACAAAACCATCGTTTGTTGCATTTATTATCCATCATTTCGAATAAATTAAACCCAGTAATTGTCATTTTAAAGGGTATAGTAATAGGGATTATTTCTTTGCTCTATAGCACAAAGGGACTATTTTTCCCGTATACCATGGTTATGAGGCCGTATACTACAGGTTTGAATCCGTATACCACAGTTATGGTATCTGGCAGGTTTTATACAATGGGTCGTGGTTTACTGAGTCCCCATACATCTTCAATGGGGGCTCTGTATGCGATGGATAATAAAGCATGAGACTCCCTGTACACTCGTAATCTGACTATCGCCTTCCATCTGGCAAGAATAAAAAAAGAAAAAAAAGGGTGCATAATACAGATATTCAATATACATATATATATGTAATATACAGATAGATACTGGCCGGTATTTTTTACGCGCGTTTGAGGCAAACCAACATGTACTCGTTTTTTTCTGCATCTAAGCATAGTCCGTTGAAGTCACAACATTGATATAGTAGGCCAGTCGCTGCCTCTAATCTACCACGTGCCAGTCTCGGCTAGTTTTTATCGTTGTCCTCCAAAGACCAAGTTAACAAATATTTTGAACTTGGCCATTTTGTTTATCAAAAAGAACTCGTATAGGCCTCATATCTTAACAAGTTGATTTGTAAGTTTTGATATGTTTTCACAAAACAACTACATTTTCATATCTGTTTCCTCACAGACGAACACTAAGTTCTGTCTGAACTATTTCTGTAAGGCCTGGCGTCCACCTACTACGATAGAAATTTAGACCTACCGATATGCTACCGATACAAAAAGCAAATATCGGAGACATATCGGGAAGGTGCGAAATCTTAGACATATGTCTAGACATGCCAGTTCACCACGCGTTGTATGGGTTTATATTGGTGCCTAATCGCAGAAACGTGGTCAACTGCCCCGATATTAGGTGACCTTCCGACGCGATTTTGATTTTGTATCGGGATGTGCATCGTAGACCATATCGGAGCCAAATCGTAGTAGGTGGATGCCGGGCCTAACGGTTGCACTAATTCAGTAAATCATAAAGATAAGTATGAGACCTGATATTACCTGTGTTTTCAAACTTCACAAACTAAAACAAATGAAATAATGCGTGACCTTCTCCACCATTCGCTGCCGCACAGACAACTGTGTGCTTTTTGATTGATTCTTAGTTCAGTTCTGAAGATGTTAAAACCTAAGCGGACAGGGCGTGGTGGGTGTGGAAGGTGTGGTGGGTGTGGTAGGTGTTATAGGGGTGACAGGTGTAGTGGGTGTGGTAGGTGTGCTGTCTTTCGTCTGTTGGTCACCCAACAGACCGGAAAGTTAAGAAGCTTCTTGTCCACTACTGAAGACTTTGGTCGCATTTAGAGAAACATACATTTATAAATGTGTTCTGTGCGGTCATCCGTGCATAGCAAACTGAGACTACCGTCTGTCTGGGTGTTATCCTTCCTCTTTTCACATAAAACATTAGGCCACTAAAAAAAACTTGTTTCTCATCACCAAGCCATGAAAAATATGACGAGGGCGCTTTTTATTTTTTTATTTTGTTTTTAATTTTAAATTTATTTTGTTTTTTTTGCTAGATCAGAGATGTCGGACATACAGTAAAACCCCGCATAAGCAGGCACCCTCCGATCCGGGCCAAAGTGGCTGCTTACGTGGGGTGTCTGCTTACGCAGGGTTTCCAGATTTTTACTGGCTATACATTTAATGCATCCCTGACATCAGGAGCTTTAATTTGATACTAAATACACATACCTTTCATAAATTCTATCAAGGTTCATCTATTAAAAAAATATATATAAAAAATTCTAAAATCTTTTTTTCTGATGCGCGCAGTGATGAGAAACAAGTTTTTGTTTGAGTGGCCTTAGTGGGAAACTCTTCATACTATAAACAAATACTGTTAAATAACCGCATATGTCAACGATAGTTAATGCACTGCACAATGGAAATATAAAAAGCCATAGAAGGAGAGACAGAGAGAGACAACAAAATGTATATATATACAGTCAAGCGTTGAAGCTAAAGTTAGAATTGAATTTGTGGGTGATATAACCCACACATCAATTCTCTGATAACTAGATTGTAACTCTATAGTTATCATGAATATTATTTCGCTTCGATTGCCTTCGGTTAAAATTGATATAGAAAAAAAGCTAGTCTCCGAACATGAACTTCTCAAAGCAATAAGTAATAGAAGCCATTCAGACAAGGGGAGCTCATGTTCCTATTGTTATATTCCCAGAAACATTGAAACTTTACTAATGTATCAACTGAAATAAACAAGGAATCGATTGGTTATTGCATCAGGTATTACAACTTTGAGACATTTGAAGTTTCACTTCTTTGTAAATTTTACTTCCAGTAGAACTATCCTAGGCCCTGTTTTTCAGTCACGACATAATCGGCCAACGATACCCTAAGACACCTCTGCAAATGGAAGACAGTTTGGAACCCACAAAATGGCGGGTGTGCTATAGACAGCATCGTAGTGCGCCACGTGAGATCGCCGCTAAAAGTGTCTCAAGTATAGAACTGTCTCAGGTTCTATCAAACCTCACTGTGCATATATAGAGGATTTCCCATGCTTCCCATATGACTTAAGCAATGGAATTTTAACACGGAAAAGGTATATATATATCCGATAATCGTACCAATTATGATGAAGATCGGCCACTCGGTTCTGAAGATATTGGCTTTTAAATTTCGTCATAGGAAACGTCTGCTCTGGTGGCCAGTGTACCCTCCAATCTCCCGTGCCAGTGAATGTCTAGGTCGCCGCATAAATTAGCGGAGGCGTGGGGGAAAGTACACTGGCCACCAGAGCAGACGTTTGCTATGACAAAATTCAAACGCCAATATCTTCGGATCGGAGTGGCCGGTCGTCTTCATATTTGGTACGATTATAGGTTCAACATATACCTTACTCATGTTGAAATTTCATCTCTTAACCCTTTCACGCCGGGCACCTCTGACTAAGCAATGTCGGTAAGGCCGAGTAGGGTGTTAGTATATACCGCCAGGGGACGGGGTCTTTTCAGGCCAATTATGATAATTTCACTTTTGATCACGTGATAAAACACGTGGTCTTTAATATTATTTAATGAGTATTTCAAAATCGTAAGGTTAATGTTATACCAACATCCTGTGAAGATTTCATCATTATTGATCACTTATTAACAAAGTTATTACACATAATCTATGATTTTTTAAGTCTTAGAAAATGATGCCTTAAGGCATCATCCGGCTACATCCGGCCACGGGCGGCGATGCCTTAAGGCATCACCCGGCGCCAAAGGGTTAATTCTTACGGGAAGTGAAGTTGCGCATTCAGTACGACATGTCTATAGATGTCTCAGGTGTAAGACACTTTGTAAGACATTTTTAACCATGTGACCCTAAAAGTGTCGTCACTATAGTACACCTAGCTGTAGCCCAAGTGTCTTTGAGGGACAATCGTTGGCAGATCCCCAAAGATGTCTTCTCTATAGTACACTGACAGCTGTAGGATGTCTTCCATATAGGATGTCGTGACTAAAAAACAGGACCCTGGACCCTAATTGCCCAATTATGATACAATGTATTTGTTTCAGCCAGTTATTTTATTCACCTGGACCAAATAAAAAATATGTGCTGTCTAAGGCCCAATGCCCATCAACCAATTTCGGAACATCCATGTACCTTTGTCGGCGACAGAGTCGGCCGTAGTCGGTAGATGAAGGACGGCTAGGCAAGAGTGAGCCGTAATTTGCCTGCGGAAAGTTCACCGACTCCTATACGATTTGCGAGCTAATCATTCAAGCCTTAATTGGTAGATTGGGCTTAAGGCCTGGCGTCCAACTACTACAATATGGCTCCGATATGGTCTACAATGAACCTCCCGATAAAAATAAAAATCGCGTCGGAAGGTCACCTAAAATCGGGGCAGTTGACCACGTTTCTGCGATTAGACACCGAAATGAAACCCCTTACGATGCATGGTGGATTGTATGTCTAGACATATGTCTACGATTTGTGCACCTTCCCGATATGTCTCCGATATTTGCTTTTTGTATCGGTGCCATATCGGTAGGTCTTAATTTCTATCATAGTAGGTGGACGCCAGGCCTTAGACTTATCATTGCAATATCAAGAGCAGAAATACAAACAAGTTGAACAGACGTCAACAAGAATATATAATAATAATCCCACACGGACACGGGTTCAATGTCTAATGGTTTGAGCTCAGTCTCTAGAGGTGTCGACCCCCCAGGACCTCTGTCCCTGAGGTTTGGTAACAGTATGCATGCATGCATGGCGATATGCATGCTTCGACAATATGCATGCATGACTAGCAATAATTAACCTCAATTAGAACCATTCACACCTGGCAGGACCCACCCCCATATGGGCGATAATTCAGCACGCTATATTCTAATTATACGTAGCACTACGGTACGTACCTCAGCTACACGTAGTAATAGATTGGCCACCCGCCCCTGTCTGCGCTAAGCTACGACTATGTTTAATTATCTCACCCTTGGTATATTTGTCCCATAGGCTTAAGGCCCGGCGTCCACCTACTACGATATAATCGTAGACTTCCCGATATGGCACCGATACAAAATGTCAAAATCGGTGCCATATCGGGAATGCGTAGATATATGTCTAGACATGCCAATCCACTACGCATTGTATGGGGGTTTTATCGGTGTCTAATCGCAAAAACGTGGTCAACTGCCCCGATACTAAGTAACCTTCCGACGCGATTTTGATTTTGTATCGGGAGGTGCATCGTAGACCATATCGGAGGCATATCGTAGTAGGTGGACGCCGGGCCTAACATTGGGAACTCGTTCTCCATGATCATACGATTTTCAAAGTCCGTTCTCCATGGTCTATATCCTGTGTGTCATCCATTCTTTTTGTGTGTACAGGGGTGAGATAAATACAAAAAGCAACTCGTTTTGGTCTCATTCTCTAACTCGCTTGAATGGTTATTTTATTGAAAAAACACACGAAAAGAAAAAAATATATATATATTGAAATACCTTTAAGAGCGAGAAATATCTCACTCTCCAAGAACAGGTCCATTTCATACGAAACATCTGCTTGTAGAGTAACATAAACATTGAGGTTGCGGGTGAAGGTGGTCGTGTATATAACCCATATATATAGGGGGAGAAAGCTCTGGGGCCCTTTGGATGTGCGCATTCAGCGTCAAGGCTCAGTTTCATCGTCCAAGAGGTGTCTTAAAGACATTATGTAAATATATTCTCACAATTATTAACGAAGGCTTCTGCTGGTGGTTGGTTAATATTCTTCTCCTCTTTTCCTATTTCACCCACATTACTTACATTACATATCATTAAATGTGTTTCACCATGTCAAATCACCAAATATTATACTTGTACGGTTCAAACACCACGAATCCCAGCAGGAAGAACTGATTCTGTATCAGATGTTGTGATGTCAATAAAAAACACACATAAATACTAGAGCTGACGTAGTGTAGCTCTAGACTCAATACAGTCTGTTGTCGCCAGGGCCAGGACACACAGGCTCAAACTCAGACTGTTATGCGCTGCCGTTTTGAGGTAGAGATTCCTACCTCCGCTGGTATTAAGCTGCCCTGATTGATTTGACAGTAACCAGTATGTTACTCTTCAAGCAGAGGTCCTATAGTAGCTTTTACTGGACATGGAAAAAATAAATCAGCTTGGAGAGTTATAATGATTCCCAGAATAGTGCCAGAATCATGGTTTTCTCAGGCTTGGGTTTGCACTAAAATTGGAAATTCCTTTCTCCAATCAGTGCTTTTAGAAGGAACTGGCAAATCGGAGCTGTGCTCTGTCAGACCCTTACAGACCTTAAGCAGACTAAGCGCCTGTCGGTATTCCCCCATGTCAAACTGATACTATAAATAGAACAGCCAACCACAAAATTCCTCTCACTGAAGGTGGCTGGCCAGTCAGAGCCATGCTCTGTTACACCTTCACGTACCGTAACCCGAAGGTGGTGCGGTGCGTGAACGGACTAGTGTAGCTCTGGCGGCCAGTGTAATCTAATAAAAGACATCCAGCGTGGCATCATGAATAATCCGCCCGGTAAGTGAAGGAGAGGTGTGCGGGCGAGGAGCAGCTTGGTTCAGGTACAGATCATATATGTCTTCATGACTATCTTTATCAAAGATATATTCACTGGCATACAGCTATCAGGCATGGTATTAAAGGGAGACTGATTTCGGGCGGCTGGATTTGGGAGTGTTCATGGTGAGGGTTCCATGAATGACACCCCGAGGCCTTCGCCGAGGTATGTCATTTCCGGAACTCCCATTGAGAAATTTCCGAATCAATTCCCTTATAGTTGTAAACTTTTAAATTTGGACGTAAATAACTTATAAACATACATAGATGGCTGTATTTGGCGGAACCAATCAGCTCGTGTCAAACTGATGCTATTAATAGAACAACAAACCACGTTATTCCTTTCATCCAGCGCCGCTGACCGATATGAGCCACACTCTCTTTGACCTTCATGGACGGTACCTCTGAAGAGAGGTCTATGCTCTGAGAGGTCTATAGCCCCTTTGTGTGCTACACAATCCATGTTAAGATGGTAGACACTGACGCCATAGCTGGGTGTGGTCTATAGCTCATTTGTGTGATGCACAATCCATGTTAAGATGGCCGACACTAAAGCCTCATCTGGGTGTGGTCTATAGCCCCTTTGTGTGGTGCACAATCCATGTTAAGATGGCCGACACTAAAGCCTCACCTAGGTGTGGTATATAGCTCCTTTATGTGATCCACAATCCATGTTAAGATGCTAGACACTAAAGCCTCACCTAGGTGTGGTCTATAGCTCCTTTATGTGATCCACAATCCATGTTAAGATGGCCGACACTGACGCCTCATCTGGGTATGGTCTATAGCTCCTTTGTGTGATGCGCAATCCATGTTAAGATGGCCGACACTAAAGCCTCATTTAGGTGTGGTCTATGGCTCCTTTGTATGCTACACAATCCACGTTAAGATGGCCGACACTAATGCCTCATCTTGGTGTGGTCTATAGCTCCTTTGTATGCTGCAGAATCCATGTTAAAATGGCCGACACTGACGCCTTAGCTGGGTGTGGTCTATAGCTCCTTCATGAGCAGTACAATCTATAACACGATGGCGTGTCAGAGCTCCATTACCGCTCCGTAACGCGTCCAAACTGCACCTCGTCAGAATGACGCAGTGGAGAACGTTTATAAATAAGTGCGGAAAACTGAAGTCTGCCTCAGAGAGTCATTGCTGCTAGAAATGTGGGAAAGCGTGGTTCCAGTAATATCGGATCGTGTGGTGTGGTATTGTCATTTTCACGTTTAATCGCTATTTCTTACAACACTGTATTATCAATTGGATATAGATAACGATATAATTATGATGCGATCCGAAAACAAATCTGGAGCAACACTTTGGGCCTCGGGTCGCTATCTGCGATCTGTATAACGTGGAGCCGCGACCCCCAGGCGAGGTGTGGGGATAAATACGGCTGTAAGAGCCGTATCCCACTATCACGATTTGAGCCTCCGACACACTAGGATAGCCTTACGACAAGCGTTCCGATGAAAAAATGAAATTTTTATCGGAAGGAACGGGTCCATCGTGAAAGCTAGACTCGTTCCTTCCAATAAAAATTTCATTTTTTTCATCGGAACGCTTGTCGTAAGGCTATCGTAGTGTGTCGGAGGCTCAAATCGTGATAGTGGGATACGCCTTTTACAAAGAGACTACAGCCTCCTTACTGAGAAGTAGGCCTGGCGTCCACCTACTACATAGAAATTTACACCTACCGATATGACACCGATACAAAAAGAAATATCAGAGACATATCGGGAAGGTGCAAAATCGTAAACATATCTCTAGCCATGCCAATCCACGCATCATAATGGGTTTTTCGGTGCCTAATCGCAGAAACGTGGTCAACTGCCCCAATATTAGGTGACCTTGCGATGCGATTTTTATTTTGTATTGGGAGGTGCATCGTAGACCATATCAGAGCCATATCGTAGTAGGTGGACGCCGGGCCTTAAAGTCTGACCTGTGTTGAGATGAACATGGCTATAATAGAGAGACTTAAACCCCCTTCCCCCTCACTGAACACAAAACATGCCCTAAACGTAATGAACAAAAAACCAACAAGGTTTGGCCAAAGTCGTCGTTCTCTACAGGTTTGATGCGGAGTGAATATCACTTAGCATTCTAACTAGTTTGAGAACAATGACCTTGACCAAAACTTTATTCATCTCAACCCTGTACACATTAAAAGAACGTACGACACACAAGAAATAGACCATGGAGAACGGACTGCAATACTGATGGGAGTATGGAGAATGAGTTCCCAAATGAGCATATGGGACAAAAATACTAATGGTGAGATAAAACAGGGAGCTTACTCCTAGACTCGTAGAGACGACTGAGACACACCTTGATGAAGATTCTGTTTGTGTTTCTGATAAATTGAGTCCCATTTGCTAGAATTGTGTTTTAAGAATAAATCCACCTTGAAGTGGAGTAGACCTTAAAATATGCCAGAAGATAACATGTTAGGATAGACCGAAAAATAACAAGACACACATGATTTCTTCCAGTATCTCTATGTCTATCTATATATATCTATGAATGTATATCTATCTATGTTTATATATATATATATATATATATATATATATATATATATATATATATATATATATATATATATATATTTATATATATATATATATATATGTATATATATATCTACATATATCTTTCCCCTGTCAGAGGGATTGTATAAAACAAATTAAAAACCACCTCCCTGTCGGTCGATGGCTGTCAGTCTGCTTTGAGCGATAATACATGAAAGGAGCGTACATAGAGTACCTCGCGTAGAAGTGGTAGAAGTGCGTAATCCGGGCTTTTTGTCTCAGGCGGCCTCTAGTGGCGATGATGGTAAATGTGTGCGGGCACTTAACATCCGCTGCAGGCAAACACAGGCGAACCTGGCGGCAGTAGTGTGGGGAACAGTGTATGTGTGTTTGAGTGTGTGTGTGGAGGGTGGTGGTGGGGGGGGGGGGGTTATTAAGTATGATTGTCTTTTATCTCTGACTTAAGATGGAATGTAGGATGTGGAGTGGTCTTTGGGATGTCTCATAGTGTCCCTGTGTGCAGCATCAAGGTAGGGTACCTCTCCCTCTCTACCGCCACTCTACGTACCACAATACACCCTGACAGGTCGCGCCCACCCTCCCACCATTATGTGCACAGCCCCCACTGCACCACTCACTTAGACCTGCCCAAGTCTTTGATTATGAACATTCATTCAATGATTAAACACAATCAGAATAAAGTTCATTATATTATGTATCCTTCTCTGACTGGCCCATGAATCAAGGACTTGTCCAATAGGAACAGAACCTCCTGTATATGTCCCCCCAGTCGCTCCCTGTAACCCTAAAGCTCTTCCTACCAATCTCCCTCCTCCTCCTCCAGTTCTCTGGCCGCCTGTGTTGTCATAGCAATAAATTTCACCTGCTCCTTACTGTGACTGATTTAGATCAAAGTGAAAGGTATCAATCTCCCAGCAGATCTCCTGACCAGTAGCCAGGATATATGTATGGAGAGTGTTGGGAATTCTGGAGCTAAGCAGCACCAGAAATCCAACACCATTACCGATTGTACCAGTCCCTGTATCCCAGCGAGAAGGGAAGCCACGGGATTCAGGGACCGGAACCAGTCCCAGTGAGGAAGGAAGCCATAGGATGCAGGGACTGGAGCCAGTCCCAGAGAGGAGGGTAGCCATAAGATGCAGGGACTGGGGCCAGTCCCAGCGAGGAGGGTAGCCATAGGATGCAGGGACTGGGGCCAGTCCCAGCGAGGAGGGTAGCCATAGAATACAGGGATTGGGGCCAGTCCAGCGAGGAGGGTAGCCATAGGATGCAGGGACTGGAGCCAGTATACCATTGAGGAGGGTAGCCATAGGATGCAGGGACTGGAGCTAGTCCCAGCGAGGAGGGTAGCCATAAGATGCAGGGACTGTAGCCCAGTGAGGAGGGTAGCCATAGGATGCAGGGACTGTATCACAGTGAGGAGGGTAGCCATAGGATGCAGGGACTGGAGCCAGTATACCATTGAGGAGGGTAGCCATAGGATGCAGGGACTGGAGCTAGTCCCAGCGAGGAGGGTAGCCATAAGATGCAGGGACTGTAGCCCAGTGAGGAGGGTAGCCATAGGATGCAGGGACTGTATCACAGTGAGGAGGGTAGCCATAGGATGCAGGGACTGGAGCCAGTATCCCAGCGAGGAGGGTAGCCATGGTATGCAGGGACTGGAGCCAGTATCCCACCGAGGAGGGTTGCCATAGGATGCAGGGACTGGAGCTAGTATCACAGTGAGGAGGGTTGCCATAGGATGCAGGGACTGGAGCCAGTATCCCAGTGAGGAGGGTTGCCATAGTATGCAGGGACTGGAGCCAGTCTACCACTCACCCACCCACAACCCCAAACCACTCCTCGCCGTACATCACTAATAGACGAGACGTCAAAACCTAAAACCTTCAGTCTGCACCACTTACACCTGGGGCTCTGTACCCAGTAGTGTCATTAAAACACACCTACATCACCTGCTGCGTCATGACGTACTCCATAGTCACCTCCCCCCTCTCCTCCTCCTCCTCCTCCTCCTCCTCCTCCCACTCCTCCTCCTCCTCCTCCCCCTCCTCCTCCCCCTCCTCCCCCTCCTCCCCCTCCTCCCCCTCCTCCCCCTCCTCCCCCTCCTCCCCCTCCTCCCCCTCCTCCCCCTCCTCCCCCTCCTCCCCCTCCTCCCCCTCCCCCTCCTCCGCCCCCCCCTCCTTCTCCCTCTCCCCTCCTCCTCCTCCTCCTTCTCCCTCTCCTCCCCCTCCTCCTCCTCCTCCTCCCCCTCCTCCCCCTCCTCCTCCTTCTCCTCCCCCTCCTCCTCCCCCTCCATCCCCCTCCCCCTCCTCGCCCTCCTCCGCTCCTCGCCCTCGCCCTCCTCCCCCTCCTCCTCCTCCCCCTCCCCCTCCTCCTCCCCCTCCTCCTCCTCCCCCTCCTCCTCCTCCTCCCCTCCCCCTCCTCCCCCTCCTCCCGCTCCTCGCCCTCCTCCTCCTCCTCGCCCTCCTCCTCCCCCTCCTCCTCCCCCTCCTCCCCCTCCCCCTCCTCCTCCTCCTCCTCCTCCCCCTCCTCCCCCTCCCCCTCCTCCCCCTCCCCCTCCTCCTCCTCCTCCTTCTCCTCCTCCCCCTCCTCCCCCTCCTCCCCCTCCTCCCCCTCCTTCTCCTCCTCCTCCTCCCCCTCCCCCTCCTCCGCCCCCTCCTCCTCCCCCCCTCCTCCCCCCCTCCTCCTTCCCCTCCCCCTCTTCCTCCTCCCCCTCCCCTCCTCCTCCTCCTCCCCCTCCTCCCCTTCCTCCTCCTCCCCCTCCTCCTCCCCCCTCCTCCTCCCTCCTCCTCCTCCTCCCCCTCCTCCCCCTCCTCCTCCTCCTCCTCCCACCCCTCCTCCTCCTCTCCTCCTCCTCCCCCTCCTCCTCCTCCTCCCCCTCCCCCTCCTCCGCCCCCTCCTCCTCCCCCCCTCCCCCCCCTCCTCCTCCCCCTCCTCCTCCTCCTCCCCCTCCTCCTCCCCCTCCTCCTCCTCCTCCTCCCCCTCCTCCTCCTCCTCCTCCCCCTCCTCCTCCTCCTCCCCTCCTCCTCCTCCTCCCCCTCCTCCTCCTCCTCCTCCTCCTCCTCCTCCTCCCCCTCCTCCTCCCCCTCCTCCCCCTCCTCCTCCTCCTCCCCCTCCCCTTCCACCTCCTCCTCCTCCTCCCCCTCCTCCTCCTCCCCCTCCTCCGCCCCTCCTCCTCCCCCTCCTCCTCCTCCTCCCCCTCCCCCTCCTCCGCCCCCTCCTCCTCCCCCCCTCCCCCCCCCCTCCTCCTCCCCTCCTCCTCCTCCTCCCCCTCCTCCTCCTCCTCCTCCTCCTCCTCCCCCTCCTCCTCCTCCTCCTCCTCCTCCTCCCCCTCCTCCTCCTCCTCCTCCTCCTCCTCCTCCTCCCCCTCCTCCTCCTCCTCCCCCTCCTCCTCCCCCTCCTCCTCCTCCTCCTATTCCTCCTCCTCCTCCCCCTCCTCCTCCTCCTCCTCCTCCTCCTCCTCCCCCTCCTCCTCCCCCTCCTCCTCCTCCTCCTCCTCCCCCTCCTCCTCCTCCTCCTCCCCCTCCTCCTCCTCCTCCCCTCCTCCTCCTCCTCCCCCTCCTCCTCCTCCCCCTCCTCCTCCTCCTCCTCCTCCTCCTCCTCCCCCTCCTCCTCCCCAACACCCCCATGTAGTCTACCCCAAGCCCACCCTACATCTCATTCCCTACTCATTACACTCGTTTACTTTCATCTTCGTATATTGGTTTGTTTTTGGTGCGGTTTCCTCGCGTACAGCTATTTGACTTTCTCCATCAGGGGTTCACGTACCTACACTGCACAGTACGGTGCTTATTTACCGTGTATCTCCCTGTAGACTGGAGCTACGTTCCCGAGCACTTAACTGAGGCTCGGTTAATAATCTAGGCTCGCACATTAGAGCCCTTTTCTGTACCTCATACAAAGGTTATCATTTGATAATGTTTAAATTCGTTTGGTAAGCCAGGTTAAGCCGTTCATGCTGTCGACCATAAGTGTTGCATAAACCTAGAATTGACCCACATCGTCTCTGGGTCTCCTGGGCTTACAAATATAACCACAGAGGGTGTACTACAACACACTAATCTGTGGGACAACGATAGAAACTGGTGGCAGGCAACACTATGACATTCTGTAGTTGCTAACATTTTTCCAATAAAATAACATACTGTACGTAATATTCATACCTAAGGGTCTAAATTCCCATTGTGAATTAAACATGTTTCCTAAGTTAACAACTGGTTTTTAGATGTATGCAGTAGCACTGGACTCGATCTTTTGTATCTGAGACATTACGGGAAACTATTGCGAAGGGAAACCATGAGGGATACTTAGTAGAAACCAAACGAGAGTCAGCCTTGTCAATGTTTATGCAACGATGGGCAGGTTGTGTATTACTACACGAGGCATTAGCCGAGTGTAGTGAGTAGCAGAACTGACTAGAGTGGTATACACATTGAGACGGCTAACTCGAGTTCGGTTTCTACTAAGTTTATGTTACCCCATCTCACCGATATACAGAGAATATTCTGTAATTATCCATGTTAGTAGCATGTTGACACTCATCGGAGGATGGCCACATTTATCAATACTGCCAGATCTACTTTCCTTATCTGGTCCCTGATTGGTCCATTTTTTTATTCACCTCGGTACATAAAAATACTTCACTCAACGCTCCTTCAAATACATTGAGTCAATGTTAAACTTATGGCGTTTTTTATTAGGGGTCGGATAAAGCGTTGGGCTATAAGAGTGGTTTGATACGAAAACGTTATCTAAGTAGGACTACGAAAAAGTTATTTCAAACAGGCGAAGTGTGGGAATAGGTGGCTACAACTGCATGTGCATGTGTAGTCAGGAAATGTCTATCAACAATAATACAAGTCTACAAAGATTTATTGTTTACAGAAAATCTCGACCAACAATATACATGTCTATAATGTCTTATTGTTCACAGGAAATCTCAACCAATAATATACAAGTCTTTAATGAATTAACGTTTATAGGAAATCTCGTTCAATAATACATGTCTATAATGTTTTATTGTTTTATTGCAGGAAAACTGCACTGCTACTTTGTTACAATAAAACATGTCTTTAATGGTTTATTGTTTAGAATATCAACCATTAATACATGTCTATAATGCGTTATTGTTTACAGGAAATCTCGTCCAATGATACATGTCTTTAATGACTGAATGTTTACGAAAATCTTGACCAATAACATGTCTTTGATGACTTAATATTTACCGAAAATCGTAACCAATAATACATATCTATAAAGATTAATTGTTTACAGGAAATTTCAACTAATAATACATGTCTATAATGTCTTATTGTTTACAGGAAATCTGCACTGCTACTTTCTTACAATGAAACATGTTTCTAATGGTTTATTGTTTAAGATGTCAACCAATAATACATGTCTATAACGCCTTATCGTTTACCAGAAATCTCGTCCAATAATACATGTCTATAACGCCTTATCATTAACAGGAAATCTCGTCCAATAAATACATGTCTATAACGCCTTATCGTTTACAGGAAATCTCGTCCAATGATACATGTCTATAACGCCTTATCGTTAACAGGAAATCTCGTCCAATGATACATGTCTATAAAGCCTTATCGTTAACAGGAAATCTCGTCCAATAATACATGTCTATAACGCCTTATCGTTTACAGGAAATCTCGTCCAATAAATACATGTCTATAACGCCTTATCGTTAACAGGAAACCTCGTCCAATGATACATGTCTATAACGCCTTATCGTTAACAGGAACTCTCGTCCAATAAATACATGTCTATAACGCCTTATCGTTAACAGGAAATCTCATCCAATGATACATGTCTATAAAGATTTATTGTTTACAGGAAATCTCGTCCAATAATACATGTCTATAACGTGTTATCGTTAACAGGAAATCTCGTCCAAAAATAAATGTCTATAACGCCTTATCGTTAACAGGAAATCTCGTCCATACATGTCTATAAAGATTTATTGTTAACAGGAAGTCTCGACCAATGATACATGTCTATAACGCCTTATTGTTTACAGGAAGTCTCGACCAATGATACATGTCTATAACGCCTTATCGTTAACAGGAAATCTCGTCCAATAAATACATGTCTATAACGCCTTATCGTTAACAGGAAATCTCGTCCAACAATACATGTCTATAACGCCTTATCGTTAACAGGAAATCTCCACCGCTACACGCTGCAGTGCGCGCTGCGGATCAACATGTACAACGAGAAGATCTACGTCTTCCTGTGGTTCTGGTTCTTCTTCGTGGCCTTCCTCTCCGTTCTCACCACCCTCATCTGGTTCTTCCGCTTCCTCATGAAGTCCGACCGCCGCACCTTCATCGGCAACCACCTGGACATCCGGCGGAAGGTGACCACGGAGAAGGATCGCGTGCTGGTCGACGAGTTCGTCTTCAAGTACCTCAAACAGGACGGCGTCTTCCTGCTGAGACTCATCTCACACAACACCAACAACATCACCACCACCGAGCTTGTCTGCGCCATGTGGGACTCCTTCAAGGAGAGGCGCCAGAGGAGGATCGACCAGGGGGCCAGCCCCCCCGCGAACGGAGCGCCCCCTACACCCGTCACAACCCCCTCCGCGCCCGCCTCGACCGAGGAGAAGAAACCACTGGTGGACGCTACGGTGGTGACGGAAACGGAGAAATCCAAGTAGAGTTGTATGGGTTCGATATATGGTGATATATGTAGATATAATATACAGAAACAGGGGCCAGTTTAATAATTAGAAGAAAACTCACGAGATGAAAATAACTTGGTCTTTATCTCACCCCTGGTTCAAGTTTAGCCATAGGAATAACATTAGAAAAAAATACTCAACGATCACCCCGGTAAAGTAACAATACTATGCCACGGCCGTGGCGTAGTGGATTTACAAAGTATATTCTGATTATTCTGAAGTTGTGATGTTATTTAAACAATAGAAAGGGGTGAGATAAATCCAGAACTGCACTCGAATCGTATAAATAGACAATACTCCACTCGTTTGGCTGGGCCGCAATCGTCATCGAGGCGAATCGATGCAGTTCTATATAAGTACCCCACTGAGATTGACCGCGGACTAATTCACGAAGTGAAGCTGAGTGAATTACTCTGCAGTCAAACGAGGTGGAGTGCAGACAAAGTTATTTACATTGATTGAGATTCTGATTTTATCTCACCCTGTATAACATTATCAATTGATGAAAATCACCCAATGAGCCATTGAGTATTGGGTACACTACCTTCACGGGTGTTGAGCATGAGTTCCTAACGTTAAGTTAAATACTGGGTGAGATAATCTAGGATCCTACATGTAGACTCTTTTCTGTATGCCATAGAGACCCAGGGACGATGTGGGTTAACTTTATTCAACACTTATGGACGACCCTCTGGACGGCTAGGACAGTTCTAGCGAACAGACTTAAATATCATCAAGAAACAACCCTAGTATGAGGTACAGAAAAGGTCTACATTTATGATCCTAGATTATTAAAGGTCTCTGGCGCCCCCTACACCCGTCACAACCACCTCGGCGCCCGCTTCGCCCCCTGGTGGACAGCATTGTGGTGACGGAGTCGGAGAAATCCAAGTAGAGTTGTGACGAGATATACGAGCAATATGTGGTGATATATGTAGGTGGGGTAATAATATAAGGAAACTGGGCACACCTCTAATAAGATCTCACACTCTTTAAGTCGTATTCTGTACTCTCACTAAGCTCTATGGAGAGGAATTCTAAACGAACTAGGCTTAGAGCCTTGAGAATCCACTGGCCTGCCTCCCGTGCTAAAGACGTACATCAATAAAACCAAGGATTCCTATAATCTCAATGATGCCAATGATGAATACTGTATGCCAGTGGATTCTCAAAGCTCTAAGCCTAGTTCGCTAAGAATTCTTCTCCCGTAGAGCGCAGTGAGAATCTTGTACAGATTACGACTTAGAGAGTGTGAGATCTTATGAGAGGGGTCCACCGGGTGCCGTTTACTAATCCAGGATATATCGTAAAAATTGTCCTATCATGATACCTAGGGCAAATATCGTTGTATAAGCTTTTCGGTCCTAGAGCTAGGACAGTTCAAGGATGTGATCACCTCTAGGCTACGAAATATTGTTGTATAAATGTATCGTTCCATTCTCGTTTGCCCCCTGACGTGTCAGAAATTGTCTAAAGGTTCCCTAAGCCTAGGACACCTAAATGGGTGTCGGAGCTTTTGCTTGTTCCGCAAATCATTCTGATTCTGTATCAATATTGCAATAATCAGCAATTTTGTGATTGAATCGCTGGTTAGGGTTTATGGGGAATGGCTGAGTATCGCTTTATGGACAGGAAGAACATTTTATATTACCCAGATGTTTATTCAACGATATAGGAATCTGTCCTGACTCAAAGGACAGTCTCTGAGTAAAGACTTAGGACATGTCCTGATGTATGATCTGTAAATATGCCATAAATCTCACCATGGATCGGTTACAACACAAAGGACAAAGTTTATGGAACGAATTCTATGATAGGTCGCACACACTCTCCTTTATCGTGAGGTATATCTCATCGTAAAGCCAGGATATGTCCTCCAGATTATCAAACGGCACCTTGGTTTACTCTCTTCGTGCGTCAGAAATACGCGATAGATTTATCGATCCGATACCTGCCGATGCTGAAGGAAGAGGGATATATCTGTTTTAAATTTTTACCAATTATTTTAACGTACGAAGAGAGATATTTTTCGTATTATTATATCCCTAAAAATAGCGAATTTTACCTAGTCACGTGATAACATGCCCCATACGTCACACACTGACGTACGGGTATAATACGTTAAGGGTATACGGTACCAGTAGTTGATACGGCCACGGGTATATATAGTAATATGAGAACGGTGTTTGGGGTTGGGTACGGTTTGTGTGTAGATGTCTGAGTGAAATGTTTGCCTGTTCTTTTTGTTTGCAATCGGTGATTTTTGTCAGTATTTTTTCTCTCATTTAAAGAGAGCTTCCAGACAAAGAGAATTGTTTGATGATCCAAAAAAAGAAAGGTTTGTTTTTTTTCGGGGGGGGGGGGGGTGTCGCTAAGTGGCATCATTTGGGTAGTAAAATAGAATTTGCACGATGCATGGGGATTCTAAAACCTGTTGCAACGCTTTTGAGTACAATGTCGTAGGAAACTTGCTATATATACATGGAAGTTACCTTTGAGTGATTTCTTTGTCGTTTTTCTTGGGAGGCATCAATGATAAGTATCTTATAATTACTCATATAAACCAGTAATGTATGTTCCTGCCATCATGACATGTCATTGTGATACTCAATAATGAATTTATTAAACGTGATTAATAAAGTGGAAACGTTTGTCATTGTTGTCTTTATGTATCCATGCCTAATGATACAGGATATAGATATGACACAACTGAATGAGCATTTGACCAAAAAGGTAATTCATATTGCAGTAAACACATAATTTATTTGTTCCTGCCATCATGACATCTAATTGTGATACTCAATAATGAATTCATTAGATATAATTTATACTATGAGGAAACATTGTCACATCGTTTCCTTATTGCTACATACCTGAACTATGTAATCTTAGGTCTGGGCGTACATGAAAACCAGTCATGGACTGAGTACGTTCCCAGCTCAAATAAAAGTTTAAAAAAAAAACAACTCCCGGACGTCCATTTGAATAAATTTCATGCTAGCGGTAATTGACTACGGCCCTAAGGCGCAAACATTATTAATACTTCCCCCAATAGCAGTGGGTAGTATTTCATAGACATGAACCACGGGTACCTGATAATAGTATTTATATAGAACGTCCTGACCATGCTGTACAAGTCACAGAACTCGATGTTAACTACTGTTTGTACGGAACTCGGCGTAAACGCATCGGTCCGTACAAACAGTAAATTAGCATCTCGTTCTGTGACATGTGCAAGCATGGTTGGACGTTATATATTTACTATATACACAAAATAAAATAAAAAATCAATTCTATTTTTCTTAACCACCAAAATTTTAATAAATGTGTATGGCTAGGTAGTCCGTATTTTAGTGTACGGACCAGTGGTCCGTACAGTATTTTTAGGTCATATGCTAAAACGGTGCGTATTTACAGCATATACGGCTTGGGTATATAGTAAAATGCATATATGGTATGGCTATTATTATATACCTATGGCCGTATGACCCACACATACTGCCCGCTGCTACCCATGTCATATTTATATCCGTACGACACCTAGGTGACGTACGGGGTATGTATGTGGCGTACGGGGTATGTACGGCGGCAAAATCCAAAAACTCCCCCAGAAGCAAGGTTAAAAATTGGATATTTTAAGGTATATAATAATAGAGAAACAGGCTGACTGTCTCCGTACGGATAAAATACTTGGTAAAATCGGCAATTAGATGAACCTCTGCCTCCGGCATCGGTTCATATGATCGCCGATTTTACCGCGTATTTTATCCGTACGGAGACAGTAAGCCTGTTTCTCTATATTATCTCCGCTTAAATGCTATAGGTTAACATTAGGAACTCGTACTCAACAGGCTTGTGAGTACGGTAACTCATATTCGATGGGTGGTAAACGGATAAATATTTCTAGGCTAAGATAAAATCAGAAACATATCTGTCTTTGGTCTGAATCCCGATTCACCATCTCGTTTGGAGCGCTTCGGAATAATCACTCAGTTATCGCCTTGTTCAATATTACTGCGCACTCCAAACTCGATGGCGAACGGGGACACAGTCCAAACACTCATCAGTTTCTTTCTTAGATTCTATTTGATTGAATTCGGTTCCTCTGACAATTCAGGACCTAATCGTAGGCTGCCCGAGACCTACAATAAAGAATGTAATACCACGTTCATTTCAAATCTCCTTTCAGAACTCACACTTTTAATTGGTCCAACAAGCCCCTGGTTTTATCAAGATATCTTCATTGGTAATAAAAGATCTGCTTGCGTTTTCCCGTCAAAAACTACAACGTTTTTTAACGAAACCTTCACTTTTTTTCCTTTGTAGGAACATCGTCTTTACAATTACATTAAGGTTTTTAACACCAACCCAATTATTGAAATTACTTTTTACTTTCACTCGATTGTGAAATTCTTGAGTCGATGTTTTGTTGAAATTAGAAAGAAGTGTTCACAAAGTGGAATTGAGGTGATGTTTTGGCAGGAAAGTGTACTCGTATTTTTTGACTAACCAAGCGGTGGCCGGGTTCAAACGAGTGCCTCTGAATAAGCAATAACGTAGTCCAGTACACAGGCATGTAGCTGGAAATTAAGATGAAAAAATCTCAACTAAAGTGAGTTTACCGACGAGTTTCGATCAGAAGCGCATTCTGTGGTTATATTTTATCTTATATGGAAATTATATTTTTAGAAAAACTTAGTGAGATGATTAGAAAATATGAAACGTAAAAATAATGAAATACTTAAAAGTCCATAGAAAATGGAATATTAGATATGCTTATTTTTATAAAAGAGCAATGATTTTGATTAAGGAACGTTTATCATATACTGCTTCAGGATGTATGATTAATACACAATATCATTATTAGTATGTAATTGTATCTGTATGGAATGATTACCCACTTTTAGATGGGTGTAAATAAATTCCTCTGCACTCGATGTCGGTGTGTATTTACAACGATCTAAAGTGGAATGCACACGGTGGGATTCATGTTCGTCGCAGGATTCAAAATCTCATGAGATTCTGTTCATTTTTAGGGGAAAATGTCTTGAACAATCACAAAGGGGAAAACATATCTCAGTGAAATGAAACTGTGTTTGAGTACAGAATCTCAGCAGGATTCGTCTCAGATAAACACCCCGTGAGGTACATGAATCCCATCCCCACTTCAAAGAGGTAATTATGGAATACAGATACAATTACATGGTATTACTCTTGCCCAATGGGATTGCGCTATTTTACGTTGAAAGCACTCCGTATAGCCTATTCAAAGGCGACCCGTACAATACATTATGGAGTACCTCGCCCATATGCGACACCCATAGGAGCAGTCTTTATCCTACCCCTAATAAAAAAACTCAATAGGCTTAACATTGGGTCACTGTATTCGGTCTGGGGTTCAGAAAAATGAAAAATATCGCTCTAGTGGGATACACTTGACAAATGACGTCATTTGTTAATGTAGAAGTAATTTAGATGGGCAGGGTAGGATAAATTCTAAACCAAACTCGAGTTAGTCGTGTTATTGTTCATCACACTCCGGCAAGATCGCGTATTACTGCTCTCGGCTTCGCCTCGCACAGTAATACGCAATCTTGCCGTCGTGCGATAAACAACAACACGACTAACTCGAGTTTGGTTATTACATAGTATTCGTAGTGAGTTAGTGCACAGGTATATAATAATGACCTGTTTCTGATACAAGTGGGCCTATCCTCCGCCTACTTGATGTGTAGAAATGGACGATCATGAGCGAGGATATTGCATAGAGTCAATTACATGGAGGATACACACAGTAGTATCAGAACTAGGTTATTATTCCACCCTTAACGAAAAATGCCATAGGCTTGATATTGGCTTAACTGTATTCGGGCGAGCATGCAGTAAAGTGTTATTTATTGCACGCATGTAACAAATGAATTATTGGAGGCGGGGTAGGATAAATACTAAACTGAACTCGAGTTAGTAGTGTTAGTGTGTATCACACTCCAGTCAGGTCGGCTTCTCACTACACTCGGCTAATGCCTCGCGCAGTAATTCGCAACCTGCCCATCATGCGATAAACACTAGGCCTGGCGTCCACCTACTACGATATGGCTCCGATATGGTCTACGATGCACCTCCCGAGAAAAAATCAAAATCGCGTCAGAAGGTCACCTAATATCGGGGCAGTTGACCACGTTTCTGCAATTAGACACTAATAAAAAACCCATACAATGCATGGTGGATTGGCTTGTCTAGACATATGTCTACGATTTTGCACCTTCCCGATATGGCACCGATTTTGACATTTTGTATCGTTGCCAGATCGGGAGGTCTACGATTCTATCGTAGTAGGTGGAAGCCGGGCCTTACACTACTAACTCTCGTTCAGTTTCTACTAAATATTGTCTTTAATCTTCAGCATTGCATATTTAAGTTATCAAATAAAAGACACCGGTGGCTGTCGATCTTCTCACGCACGATGTTGTACGCTTGTCGATGTTGTATCCTCCGTCAGTCCCCATATACGCTCCCCGTGTGTCTTCAACGGCGATTCCGTATCAGGATCATGATAGCAGCATTTTATCACTTCATGTATGACACTTACAGTATAGATGTGCTTGACTTACAGATTTAGATGTATTAATGCAAGAGAACAAATAATAATGCTTATAAAAAAATAAAAAAATAAAAAATAATAAAGAAAAGGATCAGATGAAGGGTCCACAGTGAAGCCTGCAAGTTATTTTAATTCAAGTGTTTTGTCTACTTGTAAGATTCGATCTTGTGTATTTAATGGTGGTTGAGTTTATTTGAGGAGGAGAAGAACAGAGTTATCGGGGCCACATTATCGGCGAACCCTGATTTTCTTTCCTTCTGTACTCTGTACAGTATCTCATAAGAACAGAGTTTTATTAATTTTTCAACTTAGAATTATTCATATTCGTTTCATATTTTTTGACACTGTATCATGAAATGTCCAATAACGGTCCGGGTAATATGTGAGAACATATGAGCATCTTCTTCTTGCAAACACTGAGGTTAATCACTTCCTGAAATAAAATCTCTCCGCTCATAAAACACACCGTGTTTCATAAAAACCGGAGATCTTTTTGTCACCCGTCTCAGAAATTGAACACTCGGGGGACGGCTACCTTTGTTACTCTCATGACACGAAGATCAAATGTCGATCGACTGACCCGCCCTCTAGTGGCCGTATGTAATATAGGTGACAGGTGCTGCCGCCTGGTGACAGCCCCTCTGGTGACGTTCTCACGCATGCGCACTTTGATCCCCCAGGTGGCGTGGTTCCGGTTTTCTCCACTAGGTGCGCTTTTACTGTCTCGCGCCTTACTTTGAACCGGAAGTCGCGGGGGTTGTGTTCTATGCGCATGTGCGCGCCGATATCTGCGCAGCAGGTGTGCGCAGTAGACGCGGCTGTGACTGTCGCGCGACGGGCGAGTGAGAAAAAAGACACTAGCCCGGCAAGCCTCTTTGTGGGTGGCCGCTACAAAGACAATCAAGCATCCGGGGGGAGTTTTTTGCTCCTTTTTGTTCTCCAAACTAGTATTTTACCCTGTTTATCAAATTCGGAGCTGACAATGGATAAAATAAAAGCCCACGCCTGACAAAAACTTCTTAATAATAGAGAACAAAACGTCCCTCCTGCCTCGTTTCTTTTATGGAGTCAGGTTTCTCATAACAGGGTCTAGTTTTAAGTACCTGCTTCTGACCGTTCACTAATACAGTTGCCACAAGCGCGCCAAAACAAGAACTATCAGCTAAATAACTCATGAAGCGAAATAAGACAAACAGAAACGGAGAAGAAGAGGAAAATGACACTCCGACAGAATACTGAAAATCCAATTATCATCGTCTTTTCATAGTTGTTAAGAAACGATAGTTTGACATTAAGATATCTTTAGGTATGATAATAATTCCGCTGAATATACAAGTTATTAACTAGACTCGGATTATTTTGGGCAGCATTCTCCGAGAGGTTGGCGCGTAGTAGTATGCGAGTGAATGCGAGGATATTGCGCAGTGCCAACTGAAGGTATTCGTTTTTAACATCTCGGAGCTTCTCCCCAGCCCAGGAGCCCGTTTAATAACCTAGGCTCGTACATAAAGACCGTTTTATTTACGTCGTAGAAGGTTATCGTTTACTGATATTTAAGTTTGTTCCTCTTAACAGTATCAGCCATCCTTAAGGTCGTCCAGACATGTTGAACAAGTTAACCCACATCGTCCCTGTATCCCAGTTAAATGTCCCTTTTTATCTTATCTAAACGACCATTCCTCTTTCCAAGTCCAGTTACATGTGGTTCCCTCTTTTTCACTTTCAAAACCAATAACTGAAGTTAACTTGTGCACCTTCCATCTCTGAACTATACCCACAGTGCTACAAGTATTAAGTTCTCTTTCAAGTTGCCTAGTTTCATTGTAACGCCCTTAGGCTATTCGTAGCGAACCTGTTAATGTGTACTTCTCATTGTGGTAATCAAGATATCACATCCCCTTATTCCTGTCCATGTGTCATCCTATGACTGCACCTTCCTATGACAATTATATGTTCTAAAATGAAGCATGATTCGTTGAATTTTTACATGTTAATATTTACCTGCACGACCGAGTACTTTAGCAATACAATTTCCATCTTTATCAGATGTAAAATATCAAATATCTAATATAATAATCATGATGATGCACAAGCGCCTATCCGGCAGAACAGGGGCACGTTTAATAACCTATGCCCGTACATGAAAACCCATTTCTGTACCTTGTACAAGGGATATCCTTTGATGATACTTAATTCCGATCGCAAATACATTCCTAGCCGTCTATAAGGCCTCCCTTAAGTGTTGAATAAAGTTGACCCACATTGTCCTTGGGTGTCCTTGGCGTACAGAAAAGAGTCTTCCAGTACGACCTTAGATTATTCAACAGGCCCATTTTGTGCCTACTTTACATTTTGCAACATAAAACGAAGTACCTGAGATGTGAAGTGGAACACCGAACACCGACTAGAACTACAGCCCGAGTAGTCATGCCACCTAACGAGAGGCGAGGGAACTAATTAGCCGAGAATACGAATAAAGACTTTCCTCCACCAAGGAATAAAGTAGACCGAGTAGCCAATGACTGCATTCGCAGCAAACCCCGACCTTCACCCTGAACTCCTTACATGATATTTTCTCGCGCCTTGGGACGGCTCTACAGTCGAGAGTTGACCTACCATCTAATGGGCCACAACCACCCTCCTACACTCTCACATTGTGCGTGTATATTGTAGAGAAGAACTGATGGATCTGTCAAGAATTTAATAATATAGGAAAAAAAAGAAACAGGCAGGCAGGTAGCTAGAGAGTCAGGGATAGACAGGCGGATAGGCAGGCGGACAGACACACAGACAGACTAACGGACAGAAGGACAGACAGGCTGACAGGCTGGTAGACAGACAGACAGACAGACAGACAGAAAGACAGGCAGGCAGGCAGAGAGACAGACAGGCAGAGACATGCAGGCAGACAGACAGGCAGGCAGACAGACAGACAGGCAGGCAGGCAGGCAGGCAGGCAGGCAGGCAGTCAGTCAGACAGACAGACAGACAGACAGACAGACAGACAGACAGGTAGGCAGGAAGGCAGGAAGGCAGGCAGACAAACAGGCAGGCAGACAGGCAGGCAGAGACACAGACTGATTGACAGACAGTCAGGCAGACAGACAGACAGACAGGCTGACAAGCAGGCAGACAGACACACAGACAGACTGACAGGCAGGCAGACAGACAAACAGACAGACAAACAGGCTGACAGACAGTCAGGCAGTCATGCAGACAGACAGACAGACAGGCTGACAGGCAGGCAGTCATACAGACTCACAAGCAGACAGACAAACAGACAGACAAACAGAGATATAAGTTGTATGGCGGCAATATTGTTCACAGGCGACCACGAATTACTTCAGAATGACTTGAAGAATTCAGGACCCTTCAGCTGACGAGAGACTGTATCTAAAGTGGCATTTATGACATTTTAGAACGATGCGGAGGTTTGGGGCATGCTAGTGGTGTAGGCAATTACAGCTTTCAATCAAATAAAACGAAGGCCTGTAGATTTTATAAAAACCGATAAAGAACAATATGTTGGGTAGGAATCAAGAACGCAGGCAGCTGGAGAATAGTTTGTTGGTGATTTATTGCTTTGGGTTTATCACAAGTGGATTATTACATCAATACAGTCAATGGATAAATACTCATATCGAGTGAGAAATAACAGCGACCAGAACTCCAAGTCCTGATTGTAAATACACAACATGGAAGGTTGATCACTTTACACAGGAACAGAAAAAACACTAAAGTGGAATTCACACGGTGAGATTCATGAACCTCACATGGTTCAAAATCTCATGAGATTCTGTTCCCTGTTAAGTGTGATTCACACGGTGAGATTCATGTACCTCACAGGGTTCAAAATCTCATGCGATTCTGTTCCCTGTTAAGTGTGATTCACACGGTGAGATTCATGAACCTCACAGGATTCAAAATCTCATGAAAATTTGTTCATTGTTCAGTGGGATTCACACGGTGGTATTCATGTACCTCACAGGGTTCAAAATCTCATGCGATTCTGTTCCTTTTTAGGGGGGGAATGTCTTTAACATTTACAGGGAGGAAAACATGTCTCAGGGAAATGAAACTCTCTAATTTAGACGACGAAATTGTGTTTGAGTACAGAATCTCAGCAGGTTTCGTGTCAGATAAACACCCCGTGAGATGCATACATCTCATTGTGTGTATCCCACTTCAGACTCTACACAAAGCAGTTCACTCCGGGAACTGCGACAAACCGCGACGCCACCTGCTGTATCGGCCTGGTACTATCTATCGCCCCTGTTCTGGATAAAATATACACTGGCCGCCAGAGGTACACTACGTTAGCTCTGGTCGGATTAAACCACAAAAACATCAGGGATGAGACAAAAGCCTCATCTTCACGATTGGAACTAAGATTGCTCCCCTATAAGAACCTGTGTATGTCAGATTATCTATAAACTACTGCTGACTTTGCAGACAACCCCAGCCTAATAAAAAATACAAAACAGAAATTGAAGCACCACCAACAATATCATATCTAGCATAAATCTTAGTAGTGTGCACTTATTATAATCGTTTTACCTCATCCTGATTAATTGTAATGTACAAATTAGATTTCTTCAACGGAAGACCACCTAGTCCATGGTGAGATATGTGCAAGTAATGATAATAATGATGATAGTATCAATAATATTAATGATAATGACAGTCATACCTGCGCGAGCCTTTACGATTTCATACATCTTTATGACAGCAGAATCATGGGAAAAAAAGTCTTAATAAATTGACTTTGAGAAATTAGATTTAGGCGGGAAGAATTAGGTACACAATGAAACATAAGAAGTGTTTGAAATATGGTTATAATATAAACCCACAGATGGCGACACTGACACAGAGTCAAATTTACCCTTTTCCTACAGCAACCGATTCCCTGACACTAAAGGAGAAACCAACAAGTCATCGTTCTCCATGAGTTTGATGCGGAGTGATAAGAATGAGGCGACAGCCGAGTGAATATCACACAGCATTCAAAGAGTTGGAGAATGACTTCTTTGACCAAAACGAGTTGCTTTCTGTATTTATCTCACCCCTCTACTCACTAGAAGAATGGAAAACACACAGGATATAGACCATGGAGAACGGACTGCAATACTTGCAGGGGCATGGAGAACGAGTTCCCAATGTTAAGCCTATGTATATTTATTCCAAGGGTGAGATAAAGCCTCCGACTGTGGACAATGCCTGTAGTAACACACCTGCTACCCAGAAATACAAGTGTCAAGTGAATTCAGTATCCTACTTGTCAACTGAAGTTATATTGCTATTCTCAATCAGAGATTCTTGTGCCTCTTGCGCTTTGTCAAAGATTTGTAGAACACAAATCATTATCTCTCTTTCTGTCGTTTTCGTTATATGATTATCAATTATGTTTGGGGGGAATCGTGCTGCAGTTAGCCTGGGAAAGTCTAGAGCCATTATGCTGCAGTTAAAGGTACATCGGATAATTTAGCTTGAAAATTAAAACCCAAGTCATTTTCCTGAAAATCTAATATGGGGATCTTACTGTGTTGTAAAACACATATCTAACTTAAAGATTGGGGGTCATCGGGCTAGTTATTTAGAGATCAGTATTATGATGATATTATGATAGAATATATATATACAGAAATTCTCAAAATATGTTGCTTTTCACATACTAAAACCCATGTCATTTTCCTCCAACGTTCATAGAATATAGTGAATGTATAGTACTAAATATAGTGAATGTATAGTACTAAATATAGTGAATGTATACTACTAAATATAGTGAATGTATAGTACTAAATAAGTAGGTTTTAAAACTAGTAGGTCATTGTTCTTGTTTGTGAAAACAATCACATATTTTCCAGTATATTTTTTAAGTAACTCAAGTAAATGTAAATTGGCTATCTTCACCTATTAGGATTGGATAAAAAGTTAGATTTACTCAATTGACATAAGACTAAATCACCTCGAAACCATTTGCACCGAACACTGTCAGTAATTGAGAATCACCAGGTGGTGCCACTGTGCATCATAGGATATGCCTTTAGGTCTTGTGAACACGAGGTGGTGCTGAGTGTGTTGGATGTAGGCTAGACTGGTTCCTTGCCCTAATGAAATAAGGGACAGGTAACAGGTTCCTACTTCCTTCAACTAGGCCGTAGTACGTCCCGTTGTCGCTAGGGCCAGGGCGTTCATGCTTTCAAAGCGGATATATCTCTGCCGAGCCCACTAGTGGATACCCCGGGAACTACCAGCATATCTGGTGGTCTGCTAAGGTGGCGCAATCCCACAATGCAACGGAAAAATGGAGGCGTTACCAATAATGCACCACGAAACTGGAACCCGTTACCTGGCCTTTAGTCTAACTAGGCCAGGCTGCCAGGCTAGATGTAGGCCTGCTTTAGGCGTGGTCTAGGCTCTGATGACGAGGGACACGAGGACGGCCACGAGGCTTGTGACGAGGGAGAACTTGCCGATCATGGAGGCACCGCCGCACATCCCAACCTCCTCCGACTCCACGAACGTCCAGAACTCCTTCTTGTGAAGAAGAACTGTCGCTCTGCAATCACAGCAAAATCGAGGAATTAAATAAAAGCAGAACTTAAAAGCATCTACATGTAATACAGCCACAAAAAAGGGACTTCCCTCCATACTAAGGTAAATTGTTCCCTTACGTGGGTTAAAATCAAATAGGGCGAACCGTTTCCAGCAAAATCGACCACTAGCGAGGGGTATTCCTTTCAGTGGGTGTTCCAACGTTGCTTGTCTTGTGGAACAATCAGGATTATAATAAAAAGTGACTTAGCCGTTGGTTTTCAGCATTCTGTTTACACAAATTTGACTCTACAGTAAGTTTCCAGCATTCTTTTAACACAAATTTGACTTCACCATTGGTTTTCAGCATTTTTCTAAAACAAATTTGACTTTACCGTTTGTTTTCAGCATTCTGTTTGCACAAATTTGACTTTACAGTAAGTTTCCAGCATTCTTTTAACACAAATTTGACTTTACCGTTGGTTTTCAGCATTTTTCTAACACAAATTTGACTTTACCGTTTGTTTTCAGCATTCTGTTTGCACAAATTTGACTTTACAGTAAGTTTCCAGCATTCTCTTAACACAAATATGAGTTTACAGTTGGTTTTCAGCATTTTACTTGTATGAAACTGACTTAGCCGCTGGTTTTCAGTATTGTATTTACACAAATTTGACTTTACCGTTAGTTTTCAGCATTCTTCTAACACAAATTTGACTTTATCATTAGTTTTCAGAATTCTTCTAACACAATTTTGACTTTACCATTGGTTTTCAGAATTCTTCTAACACAAATTTGACTTTACCGTTAGTTTTCAGCAGTCTTCTAACACAAATTTGACTTTACCGTTAGTTTTCAGCTTTCTTCTAACACAAATTTGACTTTACCGTTGGTTATCAGAATTCTTCTAACACAAATTTGACTTTACCGTTGATTTTCAGAATTCTTCTAACACAAATTTGACTTTACCGTTAGTTTTCAGCTTTCTTCTAACACAAATTTGACTTTACCATTGGTTTTCATAATTCTTCTAACACAAATTTGACTTTACCGTTGGTTATCAGAATTCTTCTAACACAAATTTGACTTTACCGTTAGTTTTCAGCAATCTACTCACACAAATTTGACCTGGCCATCGATTTTCCTGTCGGAACTCCACCAGACTATGCGGGAACGTGCCTTCTTCTCCTCCCGATGAGACACAGCGTTCTGAAATGGTCAACAAACCACCTTGAAACACAAAAAAAACACACCTCCATTAAGGCCTGTTTCCATTGGCTGACGAAAATGGTATAGATTTTATGAGTTCTCCTAAAAGCCAATTTCCATCTGCCTCAGCTCTGAATCGATTACCATAAAGCCGAAAAAGTCGAATTTTTTTTTAATTTCCTGTTTCTACTTGCCGATTTTATGAAATAATAAGGTAGGCCAAGTTTACACCAACCGATTTTAAAAACAGATTTAGGAACCTGACAAATTGTAAACAGATGGAATGGAGCCCTGCTCATGAATGACTTGAAGAAACTTCTGCCTTAGATAATGGGGCCTAAGAATATTCCGTCGGAAGCCAAAACTCGGTAGTTGGAAATAGACATATAAGGCCTGTTTTCATTGGCCGACGAACACAATGTAGATTTTATAGGTTCTCCTAATAACCCATTTACATTTGGCGTCAGTAGTGTCAGTAGTAGTTGATGGGCATTATTAGATCATTGTACAAAACTGGACTGGTACTATCGTAAAACCGGATGAGTTTTAATCTGGGCTCCCGTATGCGACGACTGGAGTTCGGCGTAGTGATATCCGGAGCCAAAACTCCAGGAGTCGCATACGGGAGCCTGATAAAAACAAATAAGGTTTTAATTTTATCCTACCCCCTGTGAACGATATTTTTTTGTGCGGATAATAACAAAAAACACGATAAAAACTTTCTGAAGTTCTGATATAGCTCTCCTTGCTGCTCTGAAGGCGCTTGGAACTACTTTCAGCTGCTGATCTCTGATTGGTCCATTTTTTGTACACTCCTAGGAGCGATTTTTTATCCGTATGCGACATACGGGCGCATACGGAAAGTCAATGTTAAGCCTATGGGATTTTATATTAGGGGTAGGATAAAGCTGAATAATCAAGAAAATGGAGTAACACGACCAAACACCAGAGCCCCCGCAAAAGATGAAATTTATCTAACACGACCTAAGAAGGAAAAATATAGGAAATCGTGCATTTATAGAGGCATAATACTATGGAACTCACTCACCAAAGAAATACAAAGATCAACCTCTAAAGATGGCTTCAAACGTGAAATTATCAAAAAGTTAACAGACTAGAATAATAGATGTAGCAACCGAGTATATATGTATAATAACGGTATCCAACGCTTACTACGCTCAAAGCATCGACAATAGAAATACTAAAAAGTATTATAGTTATAGATTACAGTATGAGCAGGATAGATGTCATTTCCATTATAGGGAGTCTGTAAATGCTGTCGATCCATTCTAACTAAATCAGGCGTACCTTGATGAACTTTCATAACAAGAAACTCATTGTAAATATCATCTTGTTTGTTGTACATAATTGTTTATTCAACATTGTCGAACATTGCAAGGAAGAACGATTTTGTATATGATCGAATGCAATAAAGATTTTAAAAAAGAAAGAAAAAAGTAGTAGGTCCGTCGGTGGTGCCTGACTGTAGTTCGGTGATGGCCAATGGAAAGATCTACACCATTTTCGTCGACCAATGAAAAAGGGCCTTACATAGGCCTAACCATGGAGGGTGGCGGCAATGCGAAACAGAAGAGTGGTCAGTAACTAAGGACGCCCCCTCACGTGACCCGCACAGGTCACGTGGGCCTCTGGTCACGTGGGCCTCTGGTCACGTGGGCCTCTGGTCACGTGGGCCTCTGGTCACGTGGGCAAGCAGACTTCAAACCGGCCTCACTCCATTCGGTAACTTTTAAATGGCAGGTGTTCAGTTGAATTTTTATGCCATAAATACGTCCCTCCCCTTGCGGCGTCGGGACGTATTTGTGGAATAAAAAGACCTCGAACGGCCATCCCTTCGGACTCAGTAACCATGTTTTCTGTTTTCTCAGTTGCAGGAATGAGGCTACATATTCCTTAAGATTTGTTTTAAACTTAAAGCTATATTTGTTTTGTTGCGGGCTTCTGGGTAGCTTGTCTCATGATGACTAAACAGAGAGCGTATTATAGTATATCGTATGTATTACACTTTGGAAATTTTATATGTAGTATAACAATTTATGGAAAGTAATACCGATGAGTATAAAATTCTATTCATTCCTTTCTAAACCACATTACTTTTATCTTATCGTCTACTGCTAGATCATTATTTAATTCGCATAGACACAGCACCTAGAAAAGGGAGAAGCTTTTAAACAAAGTGTGAAAAAGCTGTTGACAGGTATAGGATGACAAATTGTATATCAAATCGTGCAGTATACTTCGTGGTTTAGAAAGTATATTAACAATGATTACTTTCCTATGTCTGTTGAACAAAATTTGCCCAATGATTGGTTTATTTATAAGTTAAGTTTTCTGTTTACTGTATGTCCTGTCTGTTCTCCGGCTAATAATGGAAGAACGCTGATATTTCGGCGAATTGTTTGTCGATATATTTGTTTCTGTGAATAAAAAAAAAAAAAAAAATTTCAACTGTCGAGGTCCAATTCCGAGTGGTTTTTAATCTCAGTCTGTGGATCAGCTTAAGGTCCGTTTCCATTAGCCGAAAACGGTATAGATCTTCTCCTAAAAGCCCATTTCTATTTTTCGTAAGCAGTGCTAAAGGTACGTCAGTGGCTCCTGGTTGAATATTGGTGACGGCCAATGGAAATTGGCTTTTAGGAGAACTCAGAAAATCTACACTGTTTCCGTCGGCCAATGGAAACAGGCCTTATCTGTGTTTAGACTCACATGACTATCCGACCTTTATATGAAGAATACCACCAGAGGGGGTATTATAATATAGGCACAACGAAGGCCCACAGAGGGAGCGCGAGTCGGGGATCCAAGAGCTGACGAGCGGAGCTGAGGACGATACTCACACCTCACTCACCGCTGCCCTGTGGACCGAACCAGACCTTCACCGCTTCACCTTGAAAAAATTTTCACGTGGTCCTCGTCATGGGACGAAAGTTGGTTAGGTGTTCCGACTGCGGACACACACACAGACCACGAGGACCTTCGCCATGCAAGTTTGCGGAGGCCGCCAGAGATAAATTTAAAAGTGCAGGTGAGGGTGAACAAAACTTTGATAAATTTCTGGATTTATCAGCCATGCAAATTGATAGCGATATTTACTTGCAAGAAGGTACTGAAGGTATAGGTGCAGCAGAACAAAGTGTTAGTGAGAGATTATCTCGTAATGAGAGAGATGTGGATATTCTTTCTTCCAAAATGGGGGAAAACTCTAGGAAACTAGATGACGTCTTAGGCGTTCTAAACAAAGTACTGGACAGGCTAGGAATCGCTAGTGATAGTGATACCCCCCCACAGGGAGAACCTAGGATATCTTCGAAGATTGATATATCTGACTTAAGAGGGGCTGTAGGGGGAACGGCAGAAAGATGCGTAATGGAAGATAGACAAAAAGATGTCAGACCAACTAGAGGTGATGAACCCTTTTTGGACATTTCTCGAAACTTTTATTCACCTTCCCCGGCAGGAGTGGACACTGATACCCACAAAACACAAAAGGATTCTAGTACAGGTGAGAGTAAATCTTTGGACTCTTTGTTAAAGGGAAACTCTATGGCACAAGAACTAATGAGTTGAATGACGGTAAAATTGTTATAGTTTCAGACAGACCTAGATGCGTCCACGCAATGGGAGGCATCGCAAAAAAGGATGGCACCTTGAGACCCATCACAGATGCAAAGAGGCCCATTGGCACCAGCATAAATAACTTTATGGAAGAAACGGCTAAGAATTTTTCATTTGTTAAATTCGATGAAATTCTAAACTGTGTGAGTAAGGATTGCTATATGTCTGTTATAGATATAAAATCTGCCTACCGATCTGTACATGTGAGGCCAGAGCATCGCACCCTTCAAGGACTGAGTTGGGAATTTGGAGTAAAGAGCGAATGGATGATTGATTGCTGCCTCTCGTTCGGGCTAAAATGTAGCCCTTACATTTTCACTACCATCACAGAGTTCATAGTTCAATTGGTAAAGTCTCTAGGGGTTCGTAACATTTTCTGTTACTTAGATGACTTTTTGATTTTAAGTCCTTCGGAACTAGAGTGTAGAAAAGATGTGATCATATTGAAAAACGTGCTTAATTACTTGGGTTTTGAGGTAAATGTAAATAAGGAAATACATCCTGCCAAAACAGTAAAGTATCTAGGTATTCAAATTGACTCTGATCGCTTGCAGGTATCACTACCCGAGGAAAAGGTAACATCTTTAGGTGCACTGTTACAGGAATTTTCAAGTAAAACCCATGTTACAAAACGTATGGCCCAATCATTATGTGGTTCTTTGTCAGCTGCTGGCAATGTAGTAAATGGGGGCCGGACCTTTGTCAGACGAATAATAAATTTTATTCGTTATTTCCCAGACGATGCAAAAGTATGCAGAATACCTGAATGGCTAAAAGCCGATGTAAGATGGTGGATATTCTTCTTAAGGATTTTCAACGGACGAGAGTTGATCATGTCTCCAACACTGGTAAAAATCTATCATGTCGCCACTGATTCTTCCATGACAGGTTTCGGCGGGACTTGTTCTCCTGATTGGTTTGCTGGATCATGGGAAAACTCAATACCTGTAGTATCCCATCACTCTGAAAACTCACCTATGGAGTTCGAAGATAGTGATTCGATAAATTTAAGAGAGTTGTGGCCGGTGGTGATCGCTCTTCACCGTTGGTGTGTTAGGTTTAAGAATTCCATTGTATACCTGTTCACAGATAATAATCAAGTTCTCCACGCGGTAAACTCTGGGAAAAGCAGAATCCCAAAAACAATGGCATGGATCCGCGAAATTTTTTTGATGTGCGTCATGTTCAATATAAAACTGGTGATGTGCAGGGTGTCAACGGGGGATAATATCGTACCTGACTATCTGTCCCGTCTG
The DNA here is from genome assembly GCA_950022655.1 of Alentia gelatinosa. Lineage (NCBI taxonomy): Eukaryota > Metazoa > Annelida > Polychaeta > Phyllodocida > Polynoidae > Alentia > Alentia gelatinosa. The sequence continues at coordinate 178,401,330 of OX465579.1, read as the reverse complement.
GGAAATTATCCCAAATCGATTCCCGATGAAATGTTCAATTACTGTTGTTGCAGTTATCAGACTGGAGGAAAGACTGAAAACATTAAAGGGAGCCTGGATGTCCGAAAACACCATGTCGTCTAGACGGACGCAGTGGAGATCATTCCTTAGGTTCGCGGACGAGTTGAGGATAGAAGAACCGCTACCGGCGACAATGCATACTGTATTATTGTACATAGCTTATTTGTCAGAGAAATTAGCTTATTCATCCATCACAAATTACATTTCAGGCTTGTGGGCATTACATAAATGCTTGGGTTATAAACACCTTGACCCGTCGTCCTTCGAAATCCAAGCAGCCCTGAAAGGCACTAAACGTATATTGGGTGCCCAAGTTAAACAAGCCTGACCTATTGGTGTAGATGAATTGCAGAAAATCCATGATTATCTTAATTTTACTAGTTCAGAAGACCTTGCCTTTTGGCTGGCTATTCTGCTAGGATATAGGGGACTCTTGAGAAAGAGTAATATCCTAGAAATAGAGATGTCTATAAAAATAAAAGATGTATATGTGGAAGATTGGGGCCTAAAAGTATTAATATATAAGACAAAAACCATAGCCGCTAAAGAAAGGGAGTTGGAACTGGTGTTCACCATACCAAATAACAAAAGCTTCTGCGTGTATGGATATTACCAAAAACTGTTGGAAAAAGTGATTTATCCGACACAAAACTCCCAATTGGTAGGTTTTATGTCAAAAGGCTCGTATATAAGAGGATCTTATCAATGGTTTTCAACAAAGTTAACAAAAATCTCAAAAGCACTAGGGATAGACCCTATTTCCTCACACTCATTAAGAAGAGGGGGTGCCTTGGCCTTGTCGGAGGCTGGGGTTAGTCTGGTGGATATAAGAGAGTTAGGGGATTGGCAGAGCATGGCCGTCCTATTATATCTGACAAGATCTCTAAAATCAAAAATAAGCCTAGACATAAAAAACTCAGCCTTATTATTTGGTTAAAGAGGATTTTTTTCTCTCTTCTTCTTCTCTTCTTTTGTTTTGTATTGGCGTTTGGAGACCAAAAAGTATGGTCTTTGGTATTAAATAAAAACCAAATAGCGCCAATACCGTGTTACTTACGTTTGCTTTCTACACCCACATCCAAGGAAGCGGTTATATATATATATATATATATATGTGAGGTTATATTTCATATAACTATATAATTGAGGCCTAGGCGAAGGTCGCTAGCGTAGTAGCTTAGGTAACCTGTAACAAGTTGGTAGTGTGGTAACCAGGCATGTGCCGGTTATGTCACTGTTGCTCACTGTTCCAAACGGTTGCGCCAGTTGCGCCTCAACTGTCTAACTGACCGCACAGATTTTTCACACTGTGAAAAATTTGTCAGGATGGGAAAAATAGGAAGTCTGGTACTTCCTCTACCAAGAGGAGCAGCTCCAGGATTACGGGTAATCCGTCTCCCAAATCGACTTTACTTGCAGTAGAGTCTCCACCATCGTCAGTGGATAATTTGGGGGGGATTATCGACCAGACGGGGGCGGCCACCGGGACTTCCATGGACCAAAAGGGACAGAGTGAAAATTCATCTGATGGGGGACATTTGGACCGCATGGAAGAGATCCTTAATTCTACAGTCGAAAAGTTGATCAATGTTACTGGTGCAGATCGTGATATAACCGAGGTTATACGGCAGAGGGAAGCCAAGACTACTGCTGAAAAAACCACAGGTCGCCCTTCAAGACCCAAGACAAAATTCCAGAACAAAGATGAACTTTCTAGTGGCGATTCTTTGTTAGATATCAGTGATAGTGATACTTCTACCTCATCTGGAGACTCTTCTAGAGGACTTAAAAGAAAGAAAAGAGGTAAAAAATCGATTTTTGATTCCAAACATTACCGCAACGAGGGAGAGAAAATGAATTTGTTTGAACGCCTAGTCCTTGTTAATTCTAAGATATTAGAAAAACTCTTGCAGGCTGGGAAGAATGTTTCAGGGTTCGTTAAACATGTGATACTAATTGCCGAAAAAGCTGAATCTAAGTTATTTACGGCTGAGGCCTTGATCCGTTACGATCGTTCGATAAAAGAAAAAGCAAAAATAGACGGTCTAGGAATTTTCTCTGAGGTAAACCCAGCAGAGATAATCCGTTTTCTTTTGTATGAGGGTACAATTGCCGCTTCGGCAAGCAGAAAGTCAAAAAGTAAAAGTGATTCGAAAACTATTGAGGGGTATTGTTATAGCTATAACAAGAGTGCGGGTGGGTGTACCTTTAGGTCCTGCAAGTACAGGCACCAATGTAATCTGTGCTCTAGTACTTCACATGCAGCCTACGATTGTTCTAATGCTAAACAAAAGCTCGGTAATGTGAAATGAAACAAAGTAGCGTGTGCTAAAAATAGCGTTGATCCACTTATTGGTGACCTGAGTTCCCATGGTGATAACCTGGATTCGTTAAATAACGCAGATGTTAGCGTCCGTGCAAGTTATGATTATCGTTCTCATGTTAATGACGTTGTTTACCTCATGTATTGATGGTATTTGCAAATGTATTCATCACGTTGGTGATAATTTATCGCAGTTAAAAATCTGCCGTATTCTCCCGCTGTTGGATAATGATCAGTTGGTAAATGATTTAGGCGAGGACAAGGTGCAATTTTTGAAAAATGGTTTTTCAAAGGGTTTTAAAATAGTTGATGATGACTGTACAAGTACCTATGAATGTAAAAATTATAATTTCATCACTGATGAAAAGTTTTGTCACGAAATGACAAATTTGTTGAGCAGGGAGTTAGGCGAGGGAAAAGTATCGATTTCCCAGGTTAAGCCTCAGTGCGTCCATTCGTTAGGCGCTGTTTTAAAATCGAATGGGAAGTTAAGGCCCATAACTGACTGCAGTAGGCCGGAAGGCATGAGTATTAATGAGAATATGTCGAGTACTTTTGTCTCTTTTAAATATAATTCCGTCGATGATGTATGTGACATTTTGAAAAAGAATGATTTTTTATCGGTGGTTGATATCCGTTCTACTTATCGCACTATAAAGGTGCGTCCTGATCAAACTAAATTTCAGGGTTTCTTGTGGGATGATGGTGGGGGCGACAAGTATTATACGGACAATCGCCTTTGCTTTGGCCTAAGATGCGCTCCAAACATCTTTAATTCTGTGTTGAATTTCTTGGTATCAGTGGCGAAATTAAATGGTATTAACGTGATTTTAAACTACCTAGAGGATTTCATTATCATCTCTGACAGCAAAGAGGGGTGTTTAACGAATAAAAATAAATTTGTTGAGATCCTTGAATATTTAGGCTTCGAGGTTGCAAAGGAGAAAATTACTGAGCCTAGTCAGACCTGCGTTTTCTTAGGTATTGAAATAGATTCGTTGAATATGACGCTTTCTCTGCCCATGGAGAAAGTGATTCGTTTAGAAAATAAACGAGGTTTTTGAGAAAGGGTATGTAACGAAAAAGTCGCTAGAAAAGCTAGGTGGTTTAATCTCTTTCTGTTCTAGCGTTGTTCGCGGGGGGCGCACATTCAGTTGCTGTCTTTTTTATATGTGCACTGATACCCCCGGGGTAACAATGTGAAGCTTACGGACTCGCTAATAGCGGATCTTCAATGGTGGAAAGAGTTAACGAGGGTATTTAATGGTAAGAGCTTGATTTTAAGAAATTGCTTTGATGTTCCCGTGGTAACGAATTCCTCGTTCTTCGGTTATGGAGGTTGGTGCAGGCACTATTTCCTCTTTGGTACCTGGGATAGCAGCCCAGATTTAGATCTCGGGGTTGGCCGGTGGTGGCAGGGTTGAAGCGCTGGTGTACCCATTTTGAAAATCGCAAAGTACATGTGATAACCGACAATATGCAGGTACTGGCTATGCTCAACACAGGTAGGAGCAGGGTCAAAACATGTATGGGGTGGCTGAGGGAATTATTCTGGCTGAGTTATATTTATAATTTTGAATTTTTCGCAACATACATAAAATCTGAGGAAAATGTACTCGCCGACAGCCTGTCCCGGCTGAATAATCGCAGTAATGTGGAGAAGTGTATGGCGATTCTAAAAGATATAAAAATGTGTTGTTTCTTCCAGACGAGTTGAAGTTGAAATTGAAATGCGAGCAGAAATTTCTCCAGATATCAGCGATTTCTTCAAATACTGCTAAAGTTAGGAAAGGTCAGATTAAATGTTACACTGATTTCTGTATTTCAATTTCAGTGAGGCCATTCCCGGCTACTCGGGATAGCTGTTCCCTTTTTATCACCCATTTATCGTCAAAAATGAAGCCAGTATCGATAAAGAATTATTTGTCTGCGGTCTCTTATCGCCATAAATCTTTGGGTTTCCTGTCTTTAGCGGGCGATTTTATTATAAACCAGACAATGAAAGGTATTGAGAGGGTCTTTTCGACTCCTAAGGTTGAGAAATACCCTTTTACCCCAGAAGATCTCTTAAGATTGTATAAGCTGTTAGACTTTTCTGTCAATAACAATATTGTATTCTGGTCAGCGCTTGTTTTGTGTTTTCGCACCTTACTCATAGTTTCGCATGTAGTTAAATTGCAGCATTCCCTGTTAGTTTCTGATTTTTGTGCGGGTGCTGGGAAAATGACTATAACTCTCAGGAGTTCAAAAACCTCGCAGTATGGTAAGGATCCGATTAAAATCTATCTCAGAGCGATTCCAGAATCGCCCCTATGCCCTTGTGATTTCATCTTACGCATGCTTTCTTCGAGGGTGCATTTTCCTAATCAATTTCTTTTTCTAGAAGAATGTGATGGTAAACTGGTTCGTTTGGACTACAACAGGTTTAATGCCAGGTTGAAATTTCTGTCCTTCAAGCTAGGGTTAGACGACAAGTGTGTCTCAACTCATTCACTTAGACACGGAGGGACGACTTATTTGTCTAGGGTCGGTATGTCTGTGTTAGACATTCAGAAGAGAGGTAATTGGAAATCCAAGGCTGTTAAGCTATATATACACGACTCTCAGGCTTCATTGTTACAAAAAGACTCTGTGGTTGCTAATGGTCTTCAGGAATTGTCCATATAATTATTGTCAATTGTTATTGGCGGGTTATTGGTGTGGTTGTCTATGTGTTTTTCCGCCAAACCAATTTCCTGTGTCCCGTTATTATTGTTATTACTGTTGTTATACTCATAGCCGGTAGCCGCCAACTTATGTGCGGTTATATTTCATATAACTATATAATTGAGGCCTAGGCGAAGGTCGCTAGCGTAGTAGCTTAGGTAACCTGTAACAAGTTGGTAGCATGGTAACCAGGCGCGTGCCGGTTAATTCACTGTTGCTCACTGTTCCAAACGGTTGCGCCAGTTGCGCCTCAACTGTCTAACTGACCGCACGGATTTTTCACACTGTGAAAAATTTTAATTTTAAGTTATTGAATAAAGTGTGGTTGTCTATGTGTTATTCCACCAAACCAATTTCCTGTGTCCCGTAATTATTGTTATTACTGTTGTTATACTCATAGCCGGTAGCCGCCAACTTATATATATATATATATATATATATACTCCGTTTATTCATCCAGAAAAAGCAGGTACATAGTAAAATTAGTAACTTGTCTATTCTGTACGAACATGTACCACTCAACATCTCTCATAATAGATGATGTATATTGTACAAGTATTTGCTGCAAATATATTAAGTAGTACGCCGTGAAAACGTGGACGACCTGCCCAGATCAGAACTTTCTCTTTCTCAAAATGTAAAAAAAGATTTAAAGCAGGGTAACGCTCGAGACAGTTAATCTCTCGAGACAGTAGGTGTCTTTAGCCGTCTGGCTGTCTCCACCTGCTTCTAAAAAACTACTTGGCCTCTGCTATTCATTTCCCTCAGCTCATCTTACTTTAGGTGGGTTTTTTTTTTTATCAAACGCATTCCCTGCCAGGATACCACATTCTGCTATATTAAAAACAAGGTGATTTCCCTTTGATAACCCTGTTATTATTTGCACATCAAAATCGCACTGTAGAGGCTCATAAATCCAAACAGGACAAGCTGAACAGCATGAGCGGTGGAGTGTGACGCGAGGTGCGTGGGACAAGAAACTCAAATAAGGACAAGCTGAGAAAAAAGAAAAGAAAAAAAAAAGAGCCAACACTGCTACTCAAAGGGAGTCTTATTCAAAATGACCTCCTTCCCTTGACTCTGCAAGTAGAAGTTTCACTTTGAGCCAAGCAAAAAAGATATTCTTTCTTTTTACGAACTTCAGAGATTCTTTCGTCAAAAACCGTCTTCTGTATTTGGTTTATCGCCAGTATCTTAAATCTTACCATTTCATTGTGAAATTCAGGACGAGAAATGGATCCCCAGTTCTGTTTTTTTCTGACACTGAATAGATCTATTTTAAAGGCATATCGGACAATTTGGCGTGAAAATTAAACCCCATGTCATTTTTCTGAAAATTTAATACAATGATCTCTAAGTGTTAAAGAGCACATATCTGACTTAAAAATTCGGGCTCACCGTGTTAGATTTTGATTTAGAGATCAATATTATGATCATTTTATATAAGAATATATAGATGATATACAAAGTTGTTTTTCACAAAGTAAAACACATGTCATTTTTCTCAAACTTTCACAGAATATAGTCAATGTATAGTTCTACCTATTTAGGTTTTAAAAACCATAGGTCACCATCCTTGTTTCTGAAAGAATTGAAGAAAACCATATTTTTCAGTACATTTTTTATATAAATCAAGCAAATGAAAAAGGGCCTATTTTACCTATTGGATTAAGTTAAATTAGACAAAACTTAAATTTTGCTCTTATGAGTTTTGAATATGCCACAAATAACCAATTTCGATGGATGAATGGGAATATTTAAAAATCACAAGGTGGCGCCACCGTGGATTGTAGGATATGCCTTTAAGCTGACGAGGTGTGTGTATGTGTGTGGGTGGGGGGGGGGGACTAGAAGGTGACCTGAATACCAAGGTATGCCAAGTCTCTGTCTGCTCAAGGACCATTTGTTGTAAACAACTAATAAATTATGTTAAATAACTTACTCGGAGTCTCGGATTGTTTTTCCTACCATTACATCTTCTGGGGTTTTTTTTTTGGTTTTTTTCTTGTGGTTAAGTTTCTTTATTGAATCATTCGTTATACATAGTTTGATGTATTTCCCTTATACACTAAGATGTCGTTCAATAAGACGACATGGACCAACATCTTTTTTTTGTGTACCAAAAACCAGTTACGATGCCCGCCGATGTGGCTATTGTAGACTTTTGTCTACGATATACCCGATTGTCTACAATGTTTCACATCCTGCATCGGAAGGTCTTCAATTTCTATCGTAGTAGTTGGACTAACTCTAACGTAATTCTCTGTACCTGCCCACCCAACCACAATAAGAGGGTGCGTCCACCAACCACGACAAGGCTGCGACAACGGCTTTCCGACAAGGTCCACGACAGCTCTACGATTGGAAGGCGTGTCGTAGCCTTGTCGTGGTTGGTGGACCATAGTTCCTGACAAGAGGCTACGACAAGGCCCCGACAGGCTGCGACACGAAGCTTGTCGGGAGGTTGTCGGAGGCCCTCAGACAAGGCCACGACAATATCGAACATGTTCGATTTTTGCTACGACTGGACCTTTGCTGGGAGTGTTGTGGTTTCCTCGATATCACTGTCGTAGTGTGTCGGAACATTGGGCGCCTTTTTTACGGAAACTGGCAATGTCTATGACACGCCCCAACACCGCTGTCCCAACAATGCTCTTCTCATGACAAGGCTGCGACAAGACTGCGATTGGAACTTTCATGTCGGCACTTGTCGTAGCCTTGTCGTGGTTGGTGGACGCACCCTCTAAGCCTATGACAAGCGCCGACAAGAAAGTTCCAATCGGTGCTTGTCGCAGCCTTGTCGTAGGAAGGAGGGCTTTATAACAGCGTTGTCGGGGCGTGTCGAGAAGTGCACGCTCCACCAAAATTTACTATCATAGACCTCTGAGACACGCTCCTGACATGCCATGACACTCACTGACAGGGGTCCAGCTGTAGGAAAAATCGAACACGTTTGATTCTGTCGTAACCTTGTCGGAAGGCTCCTGACAAGGTTCCCAGTCGTAGCCTGTCGTGCCCTTGTCATAGACTCTTGTCGGGAACTGGGCCACGACAAGCCTTCCAATCGTAGGCCTGTCGTGGACCTTGTCGGAAAGCCATTGTCGTAGCCTTGTCATGGTTGGTGGACGCCCGCCTTTACGAAATGCTCTATACCTGCCCACCCAACAACAAAAATGTATTTTCCCCTCATCTTGAATGCACTCCATTGTGTCATTGCTTATGAATGCCTCGGAAAAAAATAAAGTACATTAAATGGCGTTTTTTCATGATGTCTAGGTATATGATAATATATATATATATATATATATATATATATATATATATATATATATGGATGATGAACTAACTAAAGAACTCTTGCTTGAAATGACTGTTACCTCGGATAAGGAGACATCTGACCATGAAGAAATTGATATTAACAATTCTTTAAACAATATGATTCAAGATCGGTTATGCCTCCGACCCAACATTATGGGATATGAATTCAGAGACAGTTTTCCATCTTAAGAATTCTTTTATTACTTTCACTACAGTTTTACTACCATGAACTGATCATAGAATACGAAACTACAACGACAATAACCACTACCATTACATGTCAATCATCGAAATTGACCACGCCCACTCATTGTAACCAAGCTGTACAATGTAACTAGGCAACTGGAACACAGACCTCTCTTTGTAAACCGGATTCAATGTAACCAGATGTACAAGGCAATAAAAACACACCCTGATAAGGACTTCATAAGTCCGAAACATGTCGGAAACTAAGCCTCACGACTGATTCATTAATTACTATATACCCATGCCGTATATACTGTAAATACGCACCGTTTTGGCATATGACGTAAAAATACTGTACGGACCACCTAGCAATACACATTTATTAAAATTTTGGCTTTTAAGAAAAATCCAATTTGTTTTGTGGTCAATTTCGGGTATATAGTAAATATATAACGTCCTACCATGCTTGTACAAGTCACAGAACTCGATGATAATTTACAGTTTGAACGGAACTCGGCATAAATGCCTCGGTCCGTACAAACTGTAAATTACCATCTCGTTCTGTGACTTGTACAGCATGGTCAGGACGTTCTATATAAGTACTAAATGGGTCTTGCCCAATACCGAGTTAGTGGGAATATTTTTAATTGATCTTATATAATGATAAGAAAACGTAGTGACTGAATCCGTAGGGATGCCATTCCCGGTCTTCTCGAGGCTTAGAAATTGAGTCGGTCAGTGTGGCACCCCCCTCAAGAGCTTTGCCTAAGATTTCGAAATGCCTTCCATGGAGATGTACCTTTGTCGCCGCTAAATTGCAGTCCAATGTTCCGGAATCGGGAACGATAAATTAAGGAACATGTTGTCGGCGACAACGGAGTTTAAGAAATACCCCCCGTGGTGCCTACCGATTTTGGAACATAATTATTCAATGGGTGAGGAGAAATGACCCTGCCACACACAGATTAAGCCCTACTCACCGATTAAGCCCCCATATACTACGATTTTCCACTTGTTCCTTTATCGGTGGCCTCACATCGCTCACGATATAGACAGTCCATCGTCCAGTGTGGACAGAATTTGCTCACGATTAAGTCACGCTAATAACCGCCATAAATCCTGCTGTAATGGTCGACACTCTGCGCAAAGTCGCCTGAGACAAGTTAAAATGCCCTTACGATTTAGGGAGTTAATCGGTGGGAATGAAATCGTACAGTGTGTTTCCCACTTTAGGTGTATAATAATTATAATAATACTAAGAAGAAGAAGAAGAACCAGTAGTGAACCAGTAGTGATTTCGTTTGAGGTCTTTTATACCACGTTCCTCCGCTGATGGAGTCGGGACGATTTTATGTGACAGTAAGGGGGTGCGTCCACCAACCACGACAAGGCTGCGACAACGGCTTTCCGACAAGGTCCACGACAGCTCTACGATTGGAAGCCTTGTCGTAGCCTTGTCGTGGTTGGTGGACCACAGTTCCCGACAAGAGGCTACGACAAGGCCACGATAGGCTGCGACATGAACCTTTTTAGGGGGCCTGTCGGGGGCCTTCCGACAAGGTTATGACAAAATCGAACATGTTCGATTTTGGAGCCGTGTCGTGGCGTGTCGTGGCGTGTCGGGAGGTTGTCGCAGAGGTCTACGATAGAATATTTAGGTGGAGTGTGGACGTCCCGACAGGCTGCGACAAGGGGTCACGACAGCCCCCCTTCTCACGACAAGGCTGCGACAAGGCTGCGATTGGAACTTTCTTGTCGGCGCGTGTCGCAGCCCTGTCGTGGTTGGTGGACGCACCCCCTAAACCTGGAACGGCAATCCCAAGGGGCTCAGTGACCACGTTTTCTCATAGTACCGCAGTCCTGTACTTACTTGGGACATGCCGCAGTCGACGGTCTTCAGTACGGGGTCGGCGGTGAGGAATCGGCCGACGGCCTGCTTCTCCAGACTCCCGTCAGATTTTACCTTCCTCGCCTGAATAAATATCCCCTCGATCGGGTCGTGCGTGCTATGGACGGTGTATGTCACTGTAAGGCAAGGCGAGCATGATGAATTATAGAGAAAAAAAAAAAAAAATTGTAGATAAGGCCACTCAAAAAAAAAACTTGTTTCTCATCACCGCGCGCATCAGAAAAACGATTTTAGAAGAATTTTTTTTTTTTTTTTTTTTTTAAATATATGAACCTTGATAGAAATTTTGAAAGGTATATGTATTTAGTATCGAATTAAAGCTCCTGATGTCAGGGATGCATTAAATGTATAGCCAGTAAAAATCTGGAAACCCCGCGTAAGCAGACACCCCGCGTAAGCAGGCACTTTGTCCCAGATCGGAGGGTGTCCGCTTATGCAGGGTTTTACTATATATCTGCCATCTTTGATACAGCAAAAAAAAAAAAAAAAAAAAAAAAAGCGCCCTCGTCATAATTTTCATGGTTTGGTGATGAGAAACAATTTTTTTTTTTTAGTGGCCTAAGGAAGTCACAACTCAAGACAGTGAATTGAAGTAGAAGTACATACACAATATTGACTGGTTTCAGATACAAGCGGCCGTATGCTCCGAGGAGTTGACGCGTAGTAATATCCGAGCGTGGGTGAGGATATTGTGCAGAGTCAACTACGAGGATATGTTGTATGCTCTGGGTGGCGCCTACGGAAAAATAGTGCGTATCGAAAAATAGTGCATAACTAAAACGAACTGATATCGACATGCCACCTGTCCAGAAAAGGCGGATAATAAATATAATATGGACTGGTTTCAGATAAAAGCGGTTGTATGCTCCTCGGAGTTGACTCGCATTCGGTCGGATGTTACTACTGCATCGTTGCCGTGTCGGGATGCTGAAACTTTTGTACTGTGACAGAATGCTTGTCATAGTGTGTCGGGAGCTAAAGCATATGCAAAGCCAAATTTTAAATGCTGAAAATAGCTTATGAGATATCTCATTGTATCGTCATTACCTTTTAGGAAGTATAAACATGAAAGGTTCCACCATCTTGAGGATCGTCCTGAAATTCGGTCACCGCTCAACAATGTCTGACCTTGACTCAGACCGACTTGGCTCAGAGTGGAGAGGCCCCTGCCTAACATAACCCTCCCAACCACAGTCAACTCAATCTCATTTCCCCTTAAAAGCCCCACATGGCTTTTGATATCTTGATATCTTTCGGTTCAGCTACTGTATCTTACAGGAGGTTATTACAATCATGTACCCATGATCTAATCTAAAAAAAAAAAAATTAAATTTTTATTTTTAGTATCGGTCCAGAGGTATTATTGCCACATCGTAATAATCCTTTTTTTTCTTTTTTTTTAAATGATTTTTTATAAGGGAATATTTTGTGTACAATCACCGAATTCGGCTACTGAGCCGTTCTTCCATTCGGGCCCTTGCCCCAACTCCTCATTCTAATGGCGGGTGTTGAACCAAATGGGCAGTGGGTACCATTTTTGTGTAAGTCTTTGGTATGACCCGACCGACCGGGGTTTGAACCCACGACCTCCCATGCTCGAGGCGAACACCCCGACCACTTAGCCACCTTATCTAGTTATTTACGAACAATACCGAAGCTGAAGTTTCTTCACGGCAAATGGTTAAACAAGTCGTGCGAATAGACGTAGGAATGATCTAGATATGGGACGGGCATGACAAAGTTCCGCTACAGAAGCCATGGTCGGTCCCCAGCGCCGCCTACCCGCCGCTGGAGAAGTAGACAGGTATCATTGAACCAGATAAAAATGCCATAATCGCTCCGTAAGAATCAGACTTGAACGAGTTTCAGCGGCGTTTGACTGTGTTCACTAAGTAGACGCGTTTCTCAGAAAGTCACATGTGTTTTACGCCCCCCTTGCAGTTCCCTGTATGCGTTGAGGGGATGCGACAAGGCTACGACGATGGCTTTACGACAAGGTCCACGACAGCTCTACGATTGGAAGGCCTGTCGTAGCCTTGTCGTGGTTGGTGGACCATAGTTCCCGACAAGAGTCTACGACAAGGCCACGAAAGGCTGTGACTGGAAGCTTGTCGGGGGCTTTCCGACAAGGTTACGACAAAATCGAACATGTTCTATTTTTCCCCACGACTGGACCCTTGTCATGGACAACGCTGTCGCAGAGCCCCCCTTCTCACGACAAAGCTGCGATTGGAACTTTCATGTCGCACTGGTCGTAGCCTTGTCATTGTTGGTGGATGCCCAATTTAAAGGGGGGCGTCCACCTGCCACGATAAGTCTACGACAATGGCTTTCCGACAAGGTCCACGACAGGTCTACGATTGGAGGCCTTGTCGGGGTTGGTGGACCGCAGTTCCCGACAAGAGTCTACGACAAGGCCACGACAGACTGCGACTGGAAGCTTGTCAGGGGCCTGTCGGGGGGCTTCCGACAAGGTTACGACAAACTCGAACATGTTCGATTTTTGCCACAACTGGACCCTTGTCGTGGAGTGTTGTGGTTTCCTCGATATCACTCTCGTAGTGTGTCGGTACAATGGACACATTTTTAAGGGCAACCAGCGATGTCTACGACACGCCCCGACAACGCAATCGCAGAGCACCACTTCTCACGACAAGGCTGCGACAAGGCGCCGATAGGAACTTTCTTGTCAGCTCTTGTCGTAGCCTTGTCGTGGTTGGTGGACACCACCCTTCATGGACATGATCCGACGAGTTAAGTCTATGAAGGGTGGCGTCCACCATCCACTTGTCGTAGACTCTTGTCGGGAACTGGGGTCCACCAACCATGACAAGGCTTCCAATCGTAGGCCAGTCGTGGACTTTGTCTAGAACCCATTGTCATAGCCTTGTCGTGGTTGGTGGACGCCCCCCTTAAGACAGCGACACGCCGATTCCCCCCAATCACACCTTTGCCAGAGGAAATCCGTCGGGTCGGTCAGAGTCAGTGAATTTTATGTCGCTGTACGCAATTCACTGACCCGAATATAATTACTAGCAGGGATTAATGCCCGACTCTGCCCGACCTTAAGATTGTTGCTGTATGCTCCCGATCCTGTTGGCCTCTTACATAGCGATGATATATACCTCTGTAGTGCAGGCCTGAGAAAATTGATTCTTTCCACCATACGTTTGTCTGTCAATGTCTCCATGTTGATAACTAAAAGATTATCTATAATCTAATAATTTCACATAATCTCTGAAAAAATTATAAAGATCCATGTTGAATCCGTTGAGATAAATGACATTTTATAAAGAATATGGAAAATGATGCTTTCGGGCATCATTTGCACTAGCAAATACGGGAGTGCCCAGAGGCATCACTTGCTCTAGCCGTGGGAGTGCCTTGAGGCATCGCTAGTAAGGAAAGGGTTATTCCTTTATAATCGGCCCGATTACAGTTCTCAACAAGTTCTTACATTGTTTTCTCCTGCATTCTAGCGTAAAATCCATCCTCTGATGACAGCATGAAACCAACATGGCGATGTGATTCAAACTAACTGCCACCTCACGGCCAATTTAGGAGCTACATATTTTTTTTATTAACGATAGGAGGCGCATCGATCAAGTTTCAGAAGAGCATTGTAATTATTAGCATAGAGCTGTTCCAGCACAGCTCTATGTTACCAGCAAGGAACGGTGGTTAATTGATACAATATAAACTGGTTTCAGATTAAAAAAAAGGGCAGTAATCTCCTCGGACTAGACTCTACATAATCACCTCGCTATCGCTCGGAAGTTACTACGCCTCTGGCCCTTTGATACTGCCGCGTGTATCTGAAACTAGTTAATGTTGTTTATTACCCACCTAATACGGAGTCTCCAAGCTAACCCTATGAAGCCTACAGGTCGCTACTGAGTAGAATATGGACCTCCGGAATCTCCTAGTAAAATACGGCTTTTTGGGCCACCTGACGGGCATTATGGGAACTAATTTATATATATGTATTTTTTTCCTATTAAAGATTACTCGAAAGGTGAGTAATAAATACAACTTTACCATTATTTCGATCTGTGTGGCCGTATTCTCCTTGTAGTTGACGCTACGCAATACTCCTCGCTATCGCTCGGAGTTTTACTATAGTGTATGTATTTTACCTTACGGTAAAACCATAAGTGCCAATCTTGACTGCAAACCTGCTCAGTTCGTTCCCGGTGCCTCAATACGCATAAATAGACAATACTTCACAAGTTTGTATATACCGGAATCGTCAGCGAGGCGAAGCCGAGTGACAATTATGGCACATCCAAATGAGTGGGATATTGTCTATTTTACGATTCGAGTGCGGTTCTGGATTTATCTCACCCCTTTCTACGACATAAGAATATCAGAATAGTTCAAATATACCTAGCAAATCCATATGACGTCATCTTACATTCACTACGCCGTGGCAAAGTATTGTCACTTTACAGGGGTGAACATCAAGTATTTTTTCCTAATGTTATTTCTATGGCTAATCCTGTACCAGGGAGCTGTTTCAAAACCATAGACTTAACCCACGTTTTGAAACAGCTCCCAGGGGTGAGATGAAAACCAGGTCAATCTCATCTCGTGAGTATCCATCTAAGACTGTGACTTATCTCACCCCGGTATTTCTCTCCATAGGCTTAACATTAGGAACTCGTACTCCACGGCCGTGAGGTTCGTGTACCCAATACTCAATGGTTAATTTGGTGATTCATTTAATCAATAAAAAGTGTTATTCGGGGTGAGATAAAATCAGGAACCCACTCGACGAAAATAACTTGGTCTGCACTCTACCTCGTTTGACCACAGAGTAATTCACATAGCTTCGCTTCGTGAATTACTCTGCAGTCAAACTCGTTGGAGTACGGACCCAGCTATTTCCATCTCCTGTGTTTCCTATCGTAAAACTGGATGAGGTTTAATCTTGGTCACCGTATTCCACGACTGGAGTTTGGCATAGTGACTTCATAAGGCGAAGCCGAGTGAAGTCCGGAGCCAAAACTTCAGGAGTGGAATGCGGTGGCCAAGATTAAAACGAATCAGGTTTTGATTTTATCCTACCCTATCTCCTCGATTTTGGGATATTACGTGATAACAATGCTGTATGCCACTAGTGGCATATAAATCTCCGTATGCCAGTCAGCGTGGCATACGGAAACCCAATGTTAAGCCTATGGGATTTTATATTAGGGGTAGGATATACACAATATTGACTGGTTTCAGATACAAGCGGCCGTATGCTCCGAGGAGTTGACGCGTAGTAATATCCGAGCGTATGCGAGGATATTGCGTAGAGTCAACTCCGAGGAGCATACAACCGCTTTTATCTGAAACCAGTCTGTATTGTATTTATTATCCACCTTTTCTGCACAAGTGATATGTCGATATCAGCTCATTTTAGTTATGGACTATTTTTCCATACGCACTATTTTTCCGTATGCGCCACCCGGAGCATACAACATATCTGTATGCTCCGGGTATGTACATACAAACTCCCTATGTGTTTTCTATGGACACTTTGTATTAGGTGGATAATAAAATTGTAAATACCTCTCATCCAGCCTCTGATGTCCTTGAAACAGTCGACTAAGACGGTGAAGGGGGGCGGGGTGGTCCTGGCGCTGGCGTTGTGACCTGAGGGGAACATGCTGACACATATCTCAGGGTAGTCCACCACGGGGGCTCCAGTCTCATACCCACAGCACACGACCACGAGGGACCAGAGGCCAGCCAGCAGCAGCAGACGCATGGTGCCACCTGGTGAGAGAACAGAGAGAGGCCACATGATATCAAAGTAGTTGGAAGAAGCAGGGGGCTGTTGAATAAACTACGAACGAGATAAAAGTTCAATTGCATCATCAATATAATTTTATACGGGCCAAGGTAGGTGGCTCTTCCATGTGTTTTTTTGGTTTTTTTTCAAGAATTTCTTAATTGATACTCAAGGTTTTACAGTTGAGCTGATTTTCATCACATAGCCTCCAGCAAGGTATAAGACAAGATTAATACATCCGATACATTCAAAATTGGCCGCAGCCTTTTCCAGACACTGTGTAACTCTTCCAACCTTTACCGATGGAAAATTTCTTTACACATGCTTCCTATGATCTTGTCAATGAACTAGGGACTTCGCCGATTCATATTTGGCTAACGATTCCTAACTGCCGTCGTGCCCCCTAGCAGGCGAATGGCAAAAACCATCATTATCTCGTGGTAATCATTTCGTATGACACAGGTGTTTGAGCTGATCATCAGCAATAAAAGCTATTTGGGTTGACACTAGCGAAAGTTGGGATCTCATTGGTTTCTCACGAGAACAGTGCATCAGAGAACGGCAATATTAAACTTGGATTTCGGCAGGGTTCGAAATATATCCTAAGAGAAAAAGTATGTCTATGTATAGATCTACCAAAAGGAAGAGTCGGTTTGAGTTTTTAACTAAACGAGAATCTCACTCTCGTGGACCCCCAGGCTGGTTCACAATGTCTCTATGTGCGGGGGCAACTCCAAGCGGATCTGACCAAAACTCTAACGTTTTATATGTGGTAGGTAACCAGGGTTCGGTTAAATAAATTTTGAACGATCTTATATAAGATGGTATGAGTGTCTTAGGACTGATATCGTCGCATAAGTTTTTTGGTCGTACAGCTACGACCTTTGTGGGATACGATCAAGTGGAATGCCTCAAGATCGTTAAATAAACATTGAACTACATCATCCAAATGGTCTTAGATCGTCCAAAATCTTCCTAATGTGCGACACCTCTAGGTATTCAGGTTGTAACTTGGACTCTATTGTATTGATTTCATTCATTAAGTTCTAGATTTTAAATATAATTCAATGACGTATCATTTTTTTAAAGCAATTTTTAAGGGGATATAGTATCACACAATCAACGAATTCAGCTATATGACCGTTCTTCCACTCAGGCCCTAGAACCCTACTCCTCATTTGCATGGCTGGTGTTAAAGACAATGCGGGTAGGTAGCGGATTGGTTCCACTCAATTTACGCTGGTTCCCGGGTCATCCGCTAGGAGGCTAGGAGGTTTCCCATAGACACCAGTAGATAAGCACTTACCTTCTTCAGATGGCCTTCCCACAGAAATTAGCATAGTGACATAGTATTTTTTTAGCATTTCTCATTTGTACATGTTCCCAACTATTATAACCCAGAATTATTTGAAGATAGCAATAGAACATGAGTGTCATTCAGCAACAAAGTCAAAATATTGCATTTCCCCATAGACACCAATAGTTAAGCACTTACATTTTCAGATGGCCCTCCCATAGAAGTTAGCATGGTGACATGTCATTTTTTTTTCATTTTCTATTTGCTAGTGTATGGAACTTATATTATCCTGAGTTATTTGCAAAACTCAATAGAATTTAAAAATCACCAACTACCAGCATTTGTCTTTAAGCCCCCGACCCACGACCTCCCATGCTCGAGGCGAACACCCCTACCACTCAGCTACCGAGCTTGGTGTGGAGCCATTAATGATATAAACCGGGAGCAAATAGAATGTTCATAGGCAACTAGATTTATCAACATGTTGATAGACTTTTAGCCACCGATTTTGGAACATAGAAACCACAACTTGTCAGCAACAAAAGGACATCTGAAGGAGGTGGTTCACTAAAGCCGGATGCCCATCTACCGATTTAGGGTTGAACGATTAGTTCCCAAATCGTATAGGAATCGGTCACTTTGTCGCAGGCAAATTATGTAACCCCTCGCTCGACCTGCACACTGATAGAATCGGTGTATGGTCCACTAATCGCTGGGAGAGGGCAAAAAACAGAGAAAACGAGTGTTCACTAATCGGTGAGTAGCCTTGCCTAGCTGTCCTACATCTACCGACTCCGTTAGGATGGCTTTGCTGAGACAAATTACCCTCCGTTTGCCGCCGACAAACGTACATAAATGTTCCGAAATCGGTAGATGGGCATTGGGCCTAATCAGTGGCTCGGCCTTGCCTAACTGTCCTACATCTACCGACTACGGCCGACTCTGTTAGGATGCCTCACCTGAGACAAATTACAGTCCGTTTGTCGCCGACAAAGGTACATAAATGTTCCGAACGATTAGTTCCCAAATCGTATAGGAATCGGTCACTTTGTCGCAGGCAAATTACGTAACCCATCGCTCGACCTGCACACTGATAGAATCGGTGTATGGTCCACTAATCGCTGGGGGAGGGCAAAAAAAAAAGAAAACAAGTGTTCACTAATCGCTGGGTAGCCTTGCCTAGCTGCCCTACATCTACCGATTCCGTTAGGACTCTGTTAGGATGTTAGGACAAATTACAGTCCGTTTGTCGCCGATAAAGGTACATAAATGTTCCGAAATCGGCGGATGGGCATTGGGCTTAAGGTAAGTCCGAGACAGAGCAGGAGGTGGATGTCTGAACTACTTTTATGACTCCTCACCACCTGAGGGGGTAAGTGAGTCAGCTGCTACAGACTTTTAAAGGCATATCGACAATTTACCTTGAAAAGTAACACCCATGTCAATTTCTTGGGAACTGAATATGATGATCTCTAAAGGTTGTGGAACATATGAATAATTTGTTGTAGGACTGACACAAAACTGTTGTAAGACTATTACAAGACTGTTGTAAGACTGATACGAAACCGATGTAAGACTATTACAAGACTGTTGTAAAACTGATACAAGACTGTTGTAAGACTGTTTTCAGACTGCTGTAAGACTGTTGTAAGACTGTTGTTAGATTGTTACAAGACTGTTGTAAGACTGATATGAGACTGTTGTAAGACTGTTGAAAGACTGTTACAAGACTGTTTTAAGACTTTTGTAAGACTGTTGTAAGACTGTTGTAAGACTGATACAAGACTATTATAAGGCTGTTTTAAGACTATTGTAAGACTGATACAAGACGGTTCTAAGACTGATACAAGACTGTTGCAAGACTGATGCAAGAATGTTGTAAGACTTATACAAAATTGTTGTAAGACTAATACAAATTGTTTTAAGACTGATATGCGACTGTTGAAAAACTGTTGTAAGACTGATATAAGACTGATATAAGACTGTTGTAAGACTGTTGTAAGACTGTTGTAAGACTGATATGAGACTGTTGTGAGACTGTTGTAAATCGTTGTAAGACTGTTGTGAGACTGTTGTAAGACCGTTGTAAGATTGTTGTAAGGCTGTTTTAAGACTGTTGTGAGACTGTTGTAAGACTGTTGTGAGACTGTTGTAAGACTGTTGTGAGACTGTTGTGAGACTGATATGAGACTGTTGTGAGACTGTTGTGAGACTGTTGTAAGACTGGTATGAGACTGTTGTGAGACTGTTGTAAGACTGTTGTGAGACTGTTGTAAGACTGATCTGAGACTGTTGTAAGACTGTTGTGAGACTGTTGTAAGACTGATATGAGACTGTTGTAAGACTGTTGTAAGACTGATACAAGACTGTTATAAGGCTGTTTTAAGACTATTGTAAGACTGATACAAGACGGTTCTAAGACTGATAAAAGACTGTTGCAAGACTGATGCAAGAATGTTGTAAGACTTATACAAAATTGTTGTAAGACTGATACAAATTTTTTTAAGACTGATATGCGACTGATATGTGACTGTTGTAAGACTGATATAAGACTGTTGCAAGACTGATATAAGACTGTTGTAAGACTGTTGTAAGTCTGTTGTAAGACTGATATGAGACTGTTGTAAGACTGCTGTAAATCGTTGTAAGACTGTTGTGAGACTGTTGTAAGACCGTTGTAAGATTATTGTAAGGCTGTTTTAAGACTGTTGTGAGACTGTTGTAAGACTGTTGTGAGACTGTTGTAAGACTGTTGTGAGACTGTTGTAAGACTGATATGAGACTGTTGTGAGACTGTTGTAAGACTCTTGTGAGACTTTTGTAAGACTGATATGAGACTGTTGTGAGACTGTTGTGAGACTGTTGTAAGACTGATATGAGACTGTTGTGAGACTGTTGTAAGACTGTTGTGAGACTGTTGTAAGACTGTTGTGAGACTGTTATAAGACTGTTTTGAGACTGTTGTAAGAATGATATGAGACTGTTGTGAGACTGTTGTGAGACTGTTGTAAGACTGATATGAGACTATGATAAGATTTAAGGCAGATTCAAGACTGTTATAAGACTGTGGTTAGGCTTTGGTAAGACTGTTGTAAGACTTGTAAGACTGATGTTATAAACCCTCACATTGTCAGAGTTTCTCCTTCAAATGCTCACATGCTCTTGGTATTATTCTAGTGGTGTCATTTTACTGGTGTCATTTCTTATGGTGTTGGTAGGTGTAGGTAAGAGTGGGTTGGTGGGTGTAGGTGTTGTGAGTGTTAATGTTGTTGTTTGTGGATGTTGGAGCTGATGGGTGTGAATGTTGTTTTTGGTGGTTGTTGTTGTTGATATTTCTTTTGCATCGGCGCTATTCCGTCAAGGACGGATGTTTATATGCTACTTTTTTTTCATTTAAGACTATTGGAGCAGTGTACAACATACATATATATATATATATATATATATATATATATATATATATATATATATATATATACATGTTTATCCTACCCCTAATAAAAAACGCCATAGGCTTAACATGGGATTTGTTTATGTCACGGGTAGTGACATAAAGTGTTGTTTATGCCACTACTTTCTGATACTGAAAAAATATGGAAACGGGGTAGGATAAAATCTAGACGCCACTCGTTTGAATTTGAGCTTATTTATGCCACTCATTTTGTTGGCTCCATAATTTCACGTGTCGAAGACAAAATGACTGGCATAAATAAACTCAGACTCAAACTCGTGACGTCTCTTGATAATACATATACCAAACTGTACAACATGTCATAAGTTGACATCAACAAGAAAAACTGCCCTCGCTTTGTAGTTAAGATGATGAATGTGTGCTTATAATGTACTAAAAGACAGAACCTGATGCAAGTTTGGCAGGACTTGTAGATGGACGGCGTACGTGACCAGCAGCATGTCTGTCTTCTAAATATAGCGGGGAGGGGAGGCAGCCTCTTCACACGTTATGCACCACCTCAACGACCTCTCATAAGATCTCACACTCTCTAAGTGGTATTCTCTACAAGGTTCTCACTACGCTCTATGGGAGAAGAATTCTAAATGAACAAGGCTTAGAGCCCTGAGAATCCACTTGCACACAGTATTCCCGCTAGGTGGCATTATTGAGATTATAGGAATCTTTGGGTTGCATTGGTGTACGTCTTTAGCACGGGAGGCAGGCCAGTGGATTCTCAAGGCTCTAAGCCTAGTTCGCTAAGACATCGTCTCATACAGAGTGTAGTGAGAGTACTATCGTAAAACTGGATGAGGTTTAATCTTGGTCACCGTATTCCACGACTGGAGTTTGGCAAAGTGACTTCATGAGGCGAAGCCGAGTGAAGTCCAGAGCCAAAACTTCAGGAGTGGCATACGGTGGCCAAGATTAAAACGAATCAGGTTTTGATTTTATCCTACCCCATCTCCTCGATTTTGGAATATTACGTGATAACAATGCTGTATGCCACTAGTGGCATATAAAACTCTGTATGCCAGTCAGCGTGGCATACGGAAACCCAATGTTAAGCCTATGGGTTTTTATATTAGGGGTAGGATAAAGAATACCACTTAGAGAGTGTGAGATCTTATGAGATTTTATAGTTTGACCGCAGAGTAATTCACTCAGCTTCGCTTGGTGAATTACTCTGCAGTCAAACTCAGCTGAGTACGGACCAAGCTATGTTCATCTTGTGGGTTTACTTCTAACAACCGAGATGCAGAGAGAAGTGATTCATGAACGCAGTGGAGGGGTGTATACAACATGGAGGGGGCAGTCACTACTGGTTTGGCTTACGTTCCCTATGCTCTGATTGGCCAATAGAGCTACAGCCAACAGGGATTCGTCGTTTTTTTTCAGGTCTACCAGAGGCGAATTAATTTAAGTAGTACGGCTCTGCAATACTAGGTCTGGTCATGCCCTAGATACCTGCAGAAATAAGCAGGCAATAAAATGACGCGATCGGCCAATAGAATGGCGCGATCGGCCAATAAAATGACGCGATCGGCCAATAAAATGACGCGATCGGCCAATAAAATTTGCGCGATCGGCCAAAATAATGACACGATCGGCCAATAACATGGCGTGATCAGCCAATAAAATGACGCCATCGGCCAATAATGAAATAATGCGATCGGCCAATGAACTGACTCGAACAGCCAATAAAATGACGCAATCAGCCAATGAAATGACGCGATCGGCCAATGAAATGACGCGATCGGCCAATAAAATGACCTGATCGCCGATGAAATGATGCATTCATGTTGGGTACATTGTGGTCTATTATCGCTCTATATTTTGTCATAAAAACTATTTAAGGAATCAGTCAGTAATTATCTGTAAACATTCGTCTCAATGACGCATTTCTACTCAGCGATCCAGAGTCAATATAAATATATTTAATCGGTTGGTGGTTTGCAGCTGCCGATCGATGAAAAATAATCAGGAAAATTACTTTTTTAGTTATGCTACCATTCACCAATCTTCCGAGGAAGTTCTAAACAATTGTTTCCGACTGTAGATCAGTGCAGGGCAATCGTCACACGCTCTGAATGGCAATACAGATAGAGTATCCAAGTAGGAGAGATTTGTAAGCGACGCCCAGTTGCGCCCCCTGGTAGCACAAACGGGAACCACGCATGGTCTGCCGCATCCTTACACTGGCCACCAGCGCCCACCGACGTCATATCCAGTGGAGTCGCGTCTAAGCCTGGAAGCCTGGCCTCACTCTCATAACTCATATAGTAGGCAAGGTAACGCCTCCGTTTTTTGGGTGCACTATGGGCAACGCCTCCATTTTTTTGCACTCTCCTAGCAGAGACCCTGCGCCCGACTTCTGCAAAAGATCTGCTGGGAGAGCGCCACCCCTGCAGACCTCGGACTGTAGAGCCTAGACTGGCCTCAGTCCCTTTATCCTACCCCTAATAAAAAAACGCCATAGGTTTAACATTGACTCAATGTATTTGACATAGCGTTGGATAAAGTGTCATTTATGCACCGAGGTGAATAAAAAAACAGACCAATCAGGGACAAGATAACGAAAGTAGATCCGGCAGCATTGATAACTACTAACATGGATAATTAAAAATATTCTCTGTATATCGGTGAGATGGGGTAGGATAAATACGAAACTGAACTCGAGTTAGCCTTGTCAATGTCCATGCCACTCTGGTCAGGTCTGCTACTCACTAAACTCGGCAAACGCCTCGTGTAGTAATACACAACCTGCCCATCGTGGCATAAACATTGACAAGGCTAACTCTCGTTTGGTTTCTACTAAGTGTCCTACCCCTCCCCGCCGCTAGGGGGACGGGTAGGAGGAGGTGTCGGGTTTTAGGGAGCGACTGTCATCAAGCAAATGTAGACAAGCCTATTTCAAGATTCGGTAAACTGGACAAAACTTTAAATTTACTCATGTAGAATGAGAATGAGCCACCAAGAACAAGATTTGACTAATAATTGTGAATATGAAAACATCACCAGATGGCGCCACCGTGAATTGTGGGATATGCTGTTAAAAGCTAGACTAATCTGCTTTCAGATGTTTTTTTTGTTTTTTTTCAGTTTTTATTTATCCTGGAGGATCTACGTAGGGAGCTGGTCCCTTGTGATTGTAAAAGATTTCTCATCATAATTCGGGAGCGAAACAACTTTATATCGTATATAGATATTATTAAGAAACGTCACAAAAGTTGAAATAAGTGTTTATATGGCCTGAGTCTATGGAGATTTAAATGACGGGTAGGATGAATTGCTATTCAGCTCAGGTTTTCCTCATGGAACCTAAACGGAATACGATATAATTACATTCCTTGGAGTTTATAAAGACATCTCAATTATTAGTGATCCATCACTCAATGGTTGTTTGTATTGAACTTAAAGGGATCGGTATCAAAAATCGTTTCACGAGGAAAGTGGTTGGGAAAAGTTTATCTGAGTTGCAAGATATTTTATCGGTGTATAAAATCGTCATATAGACGGTTTTCCGCACAGAAAAATAAAAAAGCCAGTTTAAATAGCATGTAAAAGCAAAAAACCAGAATTATCTATGAAAGGGTCGTTATATATATATATATATATATATATATGAGTAAATTTAAAATAAATATATATATATATGTATATATTCCATCACAACGATCCTAGACCTGACTTGTTGCCGTTGAAAAATTGTGCAATGAATTTAAAAAAAGGCAACCAAAAGCTGCCAATCCCAGACTGCCTTATCTATCCTCATTTTGGAAATAAAAAGGAAAGTGAAAAAAACCCTTTCAGCTAATCAAGATTTATCTCACCTTAGTTCTTTGCGGATTATAAATAAGTTGGTGTCTGATCTCCCGCACTGGTTCTCTGCGATCCGAGTAGCGCCGTATGAAGAGTGTTAACTGCAGCCACCTCCTCGACACAATCCCCGCCTCTCCCTCCTCCAGCGGGTTTTAGTTCGTAGAGAGGTGCAGGCAGGGAGTGGCGGTCCAGTATCACGTGGTGCAAGCCTCGTCACGGTTCACCGACTCAAGCGTGACGCTTCGCAGGGCGGCGGAGACACCATCATTGTGTTGTAAGGTGTAGTCTCTCCTCCTCCCTCTCTCTTTCCATCTCTCTCCCCCTCTCCTTCTCCCTCTCTGTCTCTCTCTTTTCTGTCTCTATCTCTCTCCCCCACTCCCTCCCTCCCTCTCTGTCTCTCTCCCTCTCTCCCTTCCTCTCCCTCTCCTTCTCTCCCCCTCTCAACTTCTCCCTCTCTGTCTCTCTCCCTCTCTCTCTCCCTCTCTCTCTCCCTCTCCCCCTCCCTCTCTCTCGCCTTCCTCCTCTCTCTTCCTCCCTCTCTCTCCCTCTATCCCTCTCTCTCCCTCCCTCTTCCTCTCTCTTGCCCTCCCCCTCTCTCTACCTATCTCTCCCTCCATCCCTCTCCCTCTCTCTTTCCCTCCCTCTCCCTCTCACTCCCCCTCTCTCTTCATCTTTCTCTCACTCTCTCCTCCCTCCTTCTCCCTCTCTCTCCCTCTTTCACCTTATCTCTCCCTCTCTCTCTCTTCCTCTACCTCTCTCTCCATCCTTCTCCCCCTCTCTCTCCCTCTCGCTCTCCCTCTCTCTCCCCTATCTCTCTCGCTCTCTTTCATCTCTCCCCACTCTATCTTTCTCCCTCTCTCTTTCCCTCTCTCCCTCCTTCTCCCTCCCTTTTGCCCCCTCTCTCCCCTCCCTCTCTCTCCCTCTCTCATCCCCTCTCTCACCCCCTCTCCCTCTCTCTCTCATCCCCCTGCCTACCTTTAGGTGATAAAAAGGATACTGATGACTGATGCGTGATCCAAACATGGAACATATCTAATAATAAAACATATTATACCATATATGGTTCACAATCCTACTATTTCGTGATACACAGTTGAGACGTACTATACACATATTATCAATAGTATTTTCAATCCATAATACATGCGAGTATATCTGTATTTCCTACACTACACAACCGGGTAGTTGTAATCTCACGTCTGGTGACAAGGAATAGTATAGGAACAATTGAAGTAAGTACATCGGTTGAATAGAGCCTTTCATAGATTACCTATTAATCATTTAAAATTCATCCAATGTCAGTAATGAGTTCCATTAGAAGGTGACTAAACCATACGAAACTGTATACCCGAGGAAATAAGGATGGACAATGATATATGATTTAGTAACTTTAATATCCTGAGAATCAATCTGTTGATATCGCTTTCATATTATGTTTTACATGAAGTCCACAGCAGTCTTCACTCATAAGTGTACTGTCTAATAGTCATGTCAATCTTCACACATTAGATATAACAGTTCAAATCTGGTCAGTCAATCATGCCAAAATATGCCCATAGTTACTTGAATAGAATTTCCACTATCGTTTCATCGTCCATGTTATGTCCTTAATAAATTCTCAATTTCAAATATGAAGGTTCATGACTCACTCATAATCACTACACACATCCCTTCAGTTTTCCATTCCATTAAGTCCAATGCATCTGTGTTCTCTCCCGTTGAGAGTTAGTTCCTTACATGTTGGTCTGTAAGTTACTCACAGAGACGATGAGTTTCACACAATAGTCATTCTCCAGTAGGCGACTCCACTCCATGCGAGCGGAGCCTCCGGCGCCTAGAATCAAGCTCATCCTCCAGTGAGGAGCGGCTTTATCTCAGTTCTATACTAGATCTTATCCTCGTACTCAATGCTGCTCTCCACAGCGGCAACAGAGGTATACTCCGCTGTTGCTTACGTCAGCAACTCACGTGATCTTTCACTTCCTAATACAGCCGATCTATTCTAATTTCTTATTCTTACTTCTTAACTAGTGACATATTCAATATTTTCTCCAGCAAGAGCAATAGCAACATGTTGGATAGTTTTAAGTTGGTCTCAAAGCAAAGATCATGGCTTTTTTTTTTGTTGATAGCTAGTGTGTTTTGGCTGCACCAGTGTTGATATTTTGTTAATTTGGTATTCATTAGATTTAGATTTTTGGGCATATTAGTGGGGTCATTGAAATAGAGTACAATATCGTCCGCATAAAGTTGGATATGTGGGTTGGTCAATACATGCTCTGCGTCGTTAATATAAAGGAAAAAGAGTAGAGGGCCCAGGGTTGAACCCTGAGGCACTCCATGTGTGATTAACTTGGGATCAGAAATAATGTTATTACATTTAGTTTCTGGTGTCTTATTTGTGAGGTAACTGTTAAATCAGTAGTTTGATTGTTAATATTATAGTGGGATAGTTCTATCTTAATAATATTTCATGGTCTATTGTGTCAAAAGCTTTTTTGAGATCTATATAAACGGAGGGTGTAAAGTTGTTCTTATTAACATTGGTATAGAGCGTAACTGTAAACGTGGATATGGTTGTTATGGCTGAATGTTTTGGCCTGAATCCTTATTTATTTGTTAATATGTGGTTTTCTTTAAAAGTTTACTAACTTGAATATGTATCAATCTCTCTATTATATTGCTGGGGAGGGGGATGAGCAAAATTGGTTATTAACATCACTAGATGACCCTCCCTTTGGTATCGGGGTGACCAGGCAGCTTTTCGAAACTTCTGGGAAGATGCCTGGTATGATTGATTGATTCATGATGTGTGTTAGATGTAAGGGTAATATCTGGAATGCATCCTTCAATACTACTGTCTGTACATTGTTAATGCCTTGTAGCGGACTGCTGGTTCGTGGTATGTGTCCTCACAACCGGGCCTAGTTCAACCTATCCGGCGGTGTGAGACGAGTCGCTACCCCGTGATTGTGCTCTCCGCACAGGTTGGTTCGGGTAGTCCATGGTAAAGCTGGGAGATGCGGAATCTACAACGTAGCTTAACCTAGAACACAAAACCAGACTCCAGACACGTTCAGGTACGATTGAGTTTATTGAAACTTACACTTCTCTTTACAGTCTCCTAGCACGGAATGTGCTAGGTAACGCAAGGTGAGAGGATCTGTTCTCTTCACCGCTGAAGGGTTTCCGGAGAAACCTAGCAGTCCTCTGAGGCTTCAAGTGTTCTCTCAACTGAGAGGTACCACAAGTAACCTGTCGACCTGCTGCAGACTCGGCCTATAAATACCAATTGAGTTACGTAATGCAGGCGACCCCGTAGTATTTGCATCTATGGGTTCGCCGACTTTACCGCACAGCAGGGATTGGCACTCACAGCAACTAGCGCAAAGTGAACAAACCACTGTTCGACTACCCTGACCCCTACAACCTCATTGTTTGGAAATATCAATTTTCTTAATAACTGCGACTATGTCTTCATCTTCAACAGGAGTGATGCTGAAATTGTTGTTAGGTTTTGGTGAGTTTATTTGCCATGGTGTATTATGTTGTTTTCGTAATTCACTCCCTATATTGACACAAAAATCGTTCCTATAATCGGCTGTGTTTTCTGGGCTAATCTCTGTGTCAGTTGTTTGGTCAATGAGTCTGATTATGCTGTTACCCTTTGTTTCTTGGCTAGTTAGTGTTGCGACCTTTCTCCAGAAGGATTTAGGGTTATTCTCGTTATCTTAAAATAACGCTTTGCACGTCTGACTTCTACCTTAGCATAGTTACGTTGCCTTCCGGCTATATTCCAGTCATCCTCATTTCCAATATGTTTCGCTTTTCTAAGACTTTCATCTGTGTCGTGCATCAGCAATAGTTAGGGGTTTATCCAATCTTGGTTTTTTTTAAACTTTTTATATGAAAACCTTTCACAGGGCACATTTCGTCCAATGCTATTTCGATTTGCTAATGAAACATTTCTATGACTCATTTGGATCGAGCAGATCCCAAAAATTGTGCAAGTTATAGTTTCTTTGTGTTTGACTAGTGATATTCACCATTTGATGGTCAGACATATTGAGGTTTGCCACACCACTAGCTGTAACGTGGTTGGGATTTGTGATAATCAAAATGGTTCAATATCCACAAAAACATAGACAAGCTGCTTTGAGTATTAGATTTTTATTGTGGGATTTAATTTGACATCGAGATGGGGAGGGGGGGAGAATTCTGTATTGGTATGGAACGTTTCGTCCCTATTGATGGGACTTCATCAGGCAATTAGGTTCTTGGTTCTTGGGTTCCTTTCTGTTCCTTTATAATTACATTTTGGGGATTGATTCTGTTATGATTTTGTCGGTTTCTAGGGTAATGCTGCTAGGAGATTATTAATGGTTCATTTTGCTAAATAGTTTGGTATCCCACAATTATTTTTACTTCTTCATACTCTGGTTTGTGGTTTACAGATTGGTTATTTCTATGTGTAAATTTTCTTCTATACTTATTACATGTAACTTTCAACATACAACTGTCAACTATACAAGTGATATATATAACAATTATCCCAGTAATAGAGAGTTTTTCATAAGTAGGTCTGGTATTCTCAGGGTATGGTATTGTATATCAACATGAACGTATGGAAAAAGATTGATCTTATTTGTAATAATAAGGTCAATCAAAATGTCCTCGGTATTTGGATCATAGTGTGTGGGCAATTCTGTTAGTTGCTCTAAGCCATTCAGTTTGACAAAATCGAATCTAGCCAGTGTCAAATTCGGGATACCTCAGGGTTCCATACTGGGCCCTCTGCTATTCCTTATTTACATTAATGATCTTACAATTTCTGAAGATAATGCAACCTTTTTAATGTACGCCGATGATCTCGTTGTAATTTCCAGTGACAAAGACCTCAAAAAAGCTGAGGAAAAGATGCAAAGTGCTATTCAACACTTAGAAATCTGGTATCCAGCCAATAGGCTAACTATAAACGCAAACAAAACTAGACTAGTCTACCATGCCCCAATGAAAAAATTAAAAAGGTTAAACAAAGGTGTATTACGAATTAATAACACTGTAATTCAAACCTGTAATGAAATGAAATACTTAGGAGCTATTATCGACGGGCCGTTAAATTTTGAAAAACATGCGGATCTACTTACTAAAAAACTGAATGAAAAGCTTACATCTTTTGTGAAAATTAGAAAACTATTCGATTTCCAAACTGCTAAAAAAATCGCTAAATGCTGTCTACTCCCTCTCACCGACCATTGTGCCTTCCTATTAGAAGGAACACCTAAGAAGAATCAGAGAAAGATAGATAGACCAATATTAAGGACACTACAAACTGTGGTTGGAAAAAAGGCTTTTGTGAACAATAGATTTATGAGCACTGAAAACCTGTTCATTAAATGCAATGTGGAAAGTATTCGGGATCGCAGAATTTCACTCCTTCTGGGAATAATCAAATCTCTGTATAACGCAGACCTACTAGATAATGATCAGTTACAAACGTCAACACAAACAAGAAGTTCGGTAAAAAACATTGCTAGAATGGAACGACCTAGGACAGAAAAATTAAGAAAGAGTAGTGTATATCAGGGACTAAAAATTTGGAACAGCTTGAGTAAGGAGGCACAAATTACTAAATCTAAAAAACTGTTTAGGCTGGAAGTCCTTAACATTTTCCATCAAAACCTAGATATTTGAGTTGACTTAAACATGTTATGTGTAACTTTGGAGATGTACTATGGAGAATTATTGTATAATACATATACTGGCAAGGCTAACTGTTTGATGTACATAAATGTTATCTCGAAGAGTAATAATTAATTATCGGGCATATAAAGGTATTGTTATCAGTATTATATATTTGTTATTCATAATATATTATGGACTTAGTCTGCACCCGGTAATGTCACTATAAAAGAAAACTCCATCTGTATCTTTTCTCATTTACTTACCTGTTCATATCACCTGTTTATGTTCTGTTGTTATCACCCTTTATTTGTGCGGAAAAACGATGTATCCTCATCGAACACAAAGATGAAATAAAAAAAAACAAAAAAAAAAACAAAGTTCCTTGGTCTGGTAATCAATATCAATATCTCCTATTATCACAAGACGTGGATTGCCTGCCAGGGCTTCATCTTCCAGTGCTCTTGTGAGAATATCTGTAAAGTTATTAATCCATAGACAATAATATCAAGAGACGTCACGAGTTTAAGTCTGAGTTCATTTATGCCACGCATTTTGTTGGCTCCATAATTTCACGAGTCGAAGACGAGTGACATTACGGAACCAACAAAATGCGTGGCATAAAAAAGCTCAAACTCAAACGAGTGGCGTCTAGATTTTATCCTACCCCGTTTCCATATTTTTTCAGTATCAGTGGACAGGATGCTGTAAACCATGAGAGGTTGACGCGTAGTAATACACGAGCGCCAGCGAGTGTATTACACCGTCAACCTCGAGGGGTTTACAGAGCCACCTGTTCACAAAAGCATCGTTTGTTGTATCTATTATCCATCTTCTAGAATGGATTAAACCTAGTATTTGCCATATTAAAGACTATAACAATATGGACTATTCCTTTGCTCTGTAGCAAAAACGGACTGTTTCTCCTGTATACCATGGTTTTGAGGCTGTATGCCACAGATTTGAATCTGTATTCCACAGTTATGATATCTGACCGGTTTTATATAATGGGTCGTGGTTTACTGAGTCCCCATACATTTTCTGTGGGGTCTTTGTATACGATGGATAACGATACCTTTTTGTGGCCAGTATACACTGTAAAATATTTCCGTAAAATATACAGTATACTACCGTAAACATGGACGGTATATCACTGTAATCTTACTCACAGTTCCATACCATATATTTGATACCAAAAAACGGTATTCAACTGTAAAAATATTCAGGACTGTAATCCACCCAATCTACGGTCAGTTTACAGTATATATCTGTAAATATGGACATATTAGATACACTTAGATTAACTCCAATATCAGCAACAAATCAAAGTGGAGAATAAAATGCAAGAGTTAACTTCATCAAAATGTGTAATAGATATTCATCGATCTTCTGTGAAGTTCCTGACATTTAAAGCACATTTATTCTCAAGTTGTCATGACATCAATATCATAAAGGGGATTAGACACCACTTTCATAGGACATTTCTAAAAGATATGTAGGATTGACTTCATCCTACTATATCAAATGCAGCCTTGTACTGTCAGATTCTGATGAGTATTCCTGTAAAATAGTTTGCACTAATAACATTAGCGTCTACATATGGAAACCGTCTCGTAGACACCCCAAACTCAGACGCGGATAAGGGGCGTATACAAATATAAACAAGCCACTATACAGCCGACATGTGCGTTATCGCGATGGCGTATATATATGTAAAATGGTGGTTTTCGTGCAGTCACCATCGTTCTGAGCTTTAAAAACACCACCAAGGTCTGGGCACGGATTGAGGTCGCCCGCTTCTGCCATGCGAATCGGGAGGGGAAAAACCTGTTAGGTGTTTTTAAAAGAAAGAAAACCATTGATAATAAATTCATTGATCTTATTGTGATTTTTGTTGCGTTATCGCGATCAGTCTTTATGGAAGACAGTCTTACAAGACGATCATGTAAAGATCATCATAGACATATACTAATATTAATCAATTTATGTAATCACTAAGTGTATGGGAATGCGTCTACAATTGTTATGAGATACTTATAGCAATTTGAGATTGTCTTGCCCAAAGATTTGTATTCAAATATAATCTGAAGGCTTCAACATTATCATTATTTTCAGACAAGGCAACAACAATAATATATTTGCCAGTATCGCCCATGTAAATCGTAATCATGGTGACCCACTCTATTTCCACTCTCTAGCAAATGGTATGCAGAAACGATAGAAGAGGATACCACAACAACATGCAAATAGAAATGAGGTGAAAAAAGCATCTGGAGCGTCCGCAAACTGAAAGGTATCGGGAAATTTAATTTATCAAGCTGTAAAATACCTGAAAAAAACTCCCTAAAGATGGTAAAAAAGCAAAAGAAAAATACCTTACTCAAATACATAGTAAAGGAACTGATATTAACTCTCATGAGAGAGGACCTTTTTTGATAGACTGCAGACTATACATATCCTGTTTGTTATATTTATCTCACCTTTGGTATTTTGTCTCCATCAATTTAGTTGACATTGGGGACTCGTATCCAACACCCATGAGATATTCAGGAAAAGTATCCAATAATGGATTGTGTCACAAATGTTAGCTTAATAGTCAATGTGAGGGGTGAGATAAATTCAGAAACCTATTCAGGTTTAGGTTCAGAGCTCGATCCCATCTCGTTTTAATAGCTTCACAATTCATGTGGCTTCGCCTTGTGAATTATGCAAATCAAACTCGATGTGATACGCGCTTTTATCCTACCCCTAATAAAAAAAGCCATAGGCTTATCATGGGATTTGTTTATGTAACGGGTGTGACATAAAGTATTGTTTATGCCATTACTTTCTATTACTGAAAAAATTTGGAAATGGGGTAGGATAAACCCCTCTTTTGAGTTTGAGTTTACTTATGTCACTCATTTTGTTGGCTTCGTATTGTCACTCATCTTTGACTCTTGAAAAAAAGGAGCCAACATAAATGTGTGACATAGATAAACTCGTGACGTCTCTTGATATGACCCTAAGAGGGTGGCTGTGGCCCCTAAGATTCGAGGTCAACTCTCGACTGCAGAGCCGTCCCAAGGCACGAGAAAATATTATGTAAGGAGGTCAGGGTGAAGGTCGGGGTTTGCTGCGAATGCAGTCATTGGCTACTCGGTCTACTGTATTCCTTATATGGAATTAAGGTAATGGGACAACACCATGGTGCTAAACTTTCATGGGTTACGCTAGTTGTGTATCTGATTGTTTACGTTGCTGTATATGAAGGCTGTTGACTGAAAACCGTGTAGATTCGATATACAGATAGTGGCAGCTACCAAATAACCATTTACACGACCCAAATAGCGTTAAAACACAGTCGTTAAATGTGGGCCCAGAATCTTAATTCTGCATCCAGATGAGAGTAATTAGGATATTGTATTTAAAGTGCAGCTGAAGATAATGAGTCGTCACAACCCTTGATTTAAAATGATGAAATGCAGAAGAAAAGTTGGATATGAAAGTTGTGAAGCCTGTTGTGCATAGTTTATAACTTGATAATAAAACTATTAATGAAAAGGAATATTTAATCATCATTATATGTATAAAGAAAGAAGTCAATTGGCAAAACGCCTGTATAGTAAAATTATAAATACACACTACATAACAATTAGAAATTAAAATACCCATATTACATTAACTATATTAATTACCACATATGTGTCATATTATACGGAAACAGGGTGTAAAATTGACGATAAAACGAGCCTCGGGATCGTCAATTTTATCGTCAATTTTACCAAGTATTTATCACGTACAAACACAGTATTCCTGTTTTTGTATTATTGTATACAATAAAATACCCAATTTTTGAATTTGCTTCTGGGCGAGTTTCTGGATTGCGCCGTCGTACATGTATATATAGCGTACGCTACATACTTAGGAGAAACCAAACAAGAGTTAGTCGTGTTGTTGTTTATCGCATGACGGCAATGTTGTATATTACTGCTCGAGGCGAAGGCAAGTACAGTGATATTCGACATTGCCGGAGTGCGATAAACAACACGACTAACTCGAGTTTGGTTTAGAATTTATCCTACCCCATCTACATTACTTCAGCAAATTAAGAAAGAACATAAAGCTCACCGATAATCAGTGATAATCATTGGTCGCTTTTCAAGTGACGTCACCTGACAACTGTATCCCACTAGAGTGATAAATTTCATTTTCCTGCACCGTAGACCAAATACAGTCCGCTAATGTTAAGCCTATGGAGTTTTTTATTAGGGGTAGGATAAATACCCCGTACGTCACCTAGGTCTCATATGGATATAAATACGACAGGGGTAGGAGCGGGCCGTATGTGTAGGATATACTTCCACAGGATAATAATATCTCCATATACATCATGAGAATGTAAATAATTTCCTGCTTGCCAGTTAAAGGAGAATTGATATGTACAACGATACAAGACCACCTTTTGTTATCATTATATACCGTAGCGGGCCGTAGTGAATGGCATAGGCTTTGTAAAGTTAATAAAACGGCATTTTAAACGAGTAGGAGGTATATAGCAATAAGAAAACGTAGTGACCCATACAGTGTCCGAGAAAATACGGCCCTCCTGCCTGCGGTGTCAGGCCATATTTTTTTTCAACAAATGACCACGAGCGATAGGCGGGAGATATTCCTATGAAATAATATTTCACATACACTCAGTAGACGAGGCAGAAATATCACAAATCACATACCACCGACACGACCACTCTAGAAGGGATCGGGGTTGGTGGCGCTATTTTATAGCTCCTCCCATTCAGTCCTGTTAGCTCGTTTCTGATTGGTGGGTTCGTCGTCGTGTTCTGTTCCGCGGCGCGTGATTGGTTTAGATCTCCCGCCGTTGTGGTTCATGACCCGGTTTCGCGTCGGTGAGGCCCGTCCGGGATGTTGGAAACGGTATTTATAGTGCGCATTCCTTTTTTGCTTGCGTGGGGTGTGACGGGGTTATTGGGAGTTGGACCTTCGAAGTCTTTCTGGCTCCGTTTTAGGCGTTTGTCGTCGGGTTTTGAGGCAGACGTAGCTCATATGTGTTTGTTTATGGAAAAAGGAGGTGGGCTTTCAGAAGTGAGTAAAGTGAGGTGTTTAGGAATGGAAAATCGGAAAAATATATAGAGTTTAGTATTTCACATACACGCCAATTTGTGTTGGCAATTCCAGAGATCGCTGCCTTCGCTCGCTTGGTGTGTCCCCGGTTTTATGTCGGAGACACACCAAGCGAGAAACGCAGCGATTTCCGGAATCGCCAACACAAAATGGCGAATATGTTTGCTATTATTCTATATTTCACATAATTTTGCTTCCGAGACACTAACTTATGGGTGGGAGATATTACTGTAAAATAATTTTTCACATACATGCTATTTTGTGTTGGCGATTCCAGAGAACGCTGCGTTACTCGCTTGGTGTGTCAACTTGGGGAAAACTCGAGCCTGTGGCTTTCCTGGGACACACCAAGCGAGCGGAACCCTCGGCGATTCTTGACCAGCAAGTAATGAAATCGCTCACCATTTCTTGCCTACAAGGTGGTAGGAGACTCTGCTGACTCGCTGACGATTTTTGAACACACCAAGCAAGTGGAGGTAGCAAGAAAACGTCGGCGATAAATTACACTGAGTGAGCAAGACAAAGCTCGCCAAGTATGAGCGATGTTTGAGGAGTGATTGATCATGTGACTATAAAACTTAATCTCATTGGTCGTCTACTTGTCGATGGCAGTACTCGCTAAGATATCGCTTACATGTACCAAAAACCTGGTGTGTCTGCATTTTGAGAACCATCCTAGCGATTCTGTCTTAGCGATTATGTGGGCGAATTTGGTGTTCGCTTGGCGAGAATATCAAACAAGTTTGATATTATCGCTCATGTGATCGCTCACGTCTATGTTGGCGAGTTTTTAACTCGCCTACCCCCAAGTCGCCCTCATATCACAGCGAGTAGAGAACACACCAAGCGATAAATCTTATATCTCATATAATCGCCAAGACCTTGTTAGCAAGTGAAATTATCGCCAACGTTTCTCGCTTGGTGTGTCTCCGGTATTAGGAAATTACAAGAATGACAAAAAAGCGTGGGCACGAGGCATGCCTGATTTATGGCACTATGAGTCACTTCAGTCTACAGAGTACAAGTCCAGGGAGGTGGTCTTATTGACCAATTAACCAATTAAGTTCAGGTAATAAACCCTATCCTAAAACTGGATGAGTTTTCATCTAGGCCACCGTATGCCACGACTGGAGTTTGGCATAGTGATTTGGTCGAGTGAAGTCCGGAGTATGAGAGGGATTGACCTTTGATATAGTAGTAAATCCTAGTGATTTAAACAAGTACAACTCAACAGCTGCCCAATGCGGTTTTAAGTGATGGCTTTATTAGGTGTAAACAACTTTGGTACAACGTTTCGGCAAATAGTAGCCTTTTTCAAGTCAGTATAGTAAATCTACCACTGCTGGGGGTCATACCGGGGACACACCAAGCGAGCGGAACCCTCCGCGATTCTAGACCAGCAAGAAATGGAATCGCTCACCATTTCTCGCCTACGAGGTGGTAGAGGGTTTTGCCAACTTGCTGATGATTTTGGGACACACCGAGCGAGCTGAGGCGGCAAGAAAACGCCAGCGATAAACTGCACTGGGCAATTACGGGAACGCTTGCCAAGTATGAGCGATGTTTGATACTTGGCGATCACTGCATTGGCAAGTAAGCCACTGTAAGTTTGGGTTTTGTAATGTGATCATGTGACTTCAACTCAATCTGATTGGTTCACTGGTTGTCACTAGTAGGACTCGCCCACATATCGCTGGCAATGGACAGAAAACTTGGTGTGTTCTTGTTTTCACCAGGACTATAGCGATTTCACGTTGGCGATTATGTGGGCGAATTTGGTGTCCTCTTGGCGAGAATATCAAACATGCTTGATATTATTGCCCATGGGATGTGCTGGCGATTATTTAACTTGCCTACACCCAAATCGCCTTCATTTCACAGCGAGTAGAGGACACACCAAGCGATATATTTTATCGCTCATATAATCGCCAAGACCTTGTTGGCAAGTGAAATTATCGCCAACGTTTCTCGCTTGGTGTGTCCCCGGCATTAAGGAGAAAGGTGGCTGTACAACACACCACACAGACATGATATGAGAAGGACTGGTCTTTGATATGGCAGTAAATCTACCACTGCTGGGGGTGAAGGAGAAAGGCAGCTGTACACCACACCACACAGACATGATATGAGAAGGACTGGTCTTTGATATAGCAGTAAATTTACCACTGCTGGGGGTGAAGGAGAAAGATGGCTGTACACCACACCACACAGACATGATATGAGAAGGACTGGTCTTTGATATGGCAGTAAATCTACCACTGCTGGGGGTGAAGGAGAAAGGCAGCTGTACACCACACCACACAGACATGATATGAGAAGGACTGGTCTTTGATATAGCAGTAAATTTACCACTGCTGGGGGTGAAGGAGAAAGATGGCTGTACACCACACCACACAGACATGATATGAGAAGGACTGGTCTTTGATATGGCAGTAAATCTACCACTGCTGGGGGTGAAGGAGAAAGGCAGCTGTACACCACACCACACAGACATGATATGAGAAGGACTGGTCTTTGATATAGCAGTAAATTTATCACTGCTGGGGGTGAAGGAGAAAGATGGCTGTACACCACACCACACAGACATGATATGAGAAGGACTGGTCTTTGATATGGCAGTAAATCTACCACTGCTGGGGGTGAAGGAGAAAGGCAGCTGTACACCACACCACACAGACATGATATGAGAAGGACTGGTCTTTGATATAGCAGTAAATTTACCACTGCTGGGGGTGAAGGAGAAAGGCAGCTGTACACCACACCACACAGACATGATATGAGAAGGACTGGTCTTTGATATAGCAGTAAATCTACCACTGCTGGGGGTGAAGGAGAAAGGTGGCTGTACACCACACCACACAGACATGATATGAGAAGGACGGGTCTTTGATATAGCAGTAAATCTACCACTGCTGGGGATGAAGGAGAAAGGTGGCTGTACACCACACCACACAGACATGGTATGAGAAGGACTGGTCTTTGATATAGCAGTAAATCTACCACTGCTGGGGGTGAAGGAGAAAGGTGGCTGTACACCACACAACACAGACATGGTATGAGAAGGACTGGTCTTTGATGTAGCAGTAAATCTGACACTGCTGGGGGTGAAGGAGAAAGGTGGCTGTACACCACACAACACAGACATGGTATGAGAAGGACTGGTCTTTGATATAGCAGTAAGTCTACCCCTGCTGGGGATGAAGGGGAAAGGTGGCTGTACACCACACCACACAGATATGGTATGAGAAGGACTGGCCTTTGATATAGCAGTAGGTCTACCAGCACTGGGTATGAAGGAGAAAGGTGGCTGTACACCACACCACATAGACATGGTGTGAGAAGGACTGGTCTTTGATATAGCAGTAAATCTACCACTGCTGGGGGTGAAGGAGAAAGGTGGCTGTACACCACACCACACAGACATGGTATGAGAAGGACTGGTCTTTGATATAGCAGTAAGTCTACCACTGCTGGGGGTGAAGGAGAAAGGTGGCTGTACACCACACCACACAGATATGGTATGAGAAGGACTGGCCTTTGATATAGCAGTAAGTCTACCCCTGCTGGGGGTGAAGGAGAAAGGTGGCTGTACACCACATCTCACAGATATGGTATGAGAAGGACTGGTCTTCGATATAGCAGTAAGTCTACCCCTGCTGGGGGTGAAGGAGAAAGGTGGCTGTACACCACACCACACAGACATGGTATGAGAAGGACTGGTCTTTGATATAGCAGTAAGTCTACCACTGCTGGGGGTGAAGGAGAAAGGTGGCTGTACACCACACCACACAGATATGGTATGAGAAGGACTGGCCTTTGATATAGCAGTAAGTCTACCCCTGCTGGGGGTGAAGGAGAAAGGTGGCTGTACACCACATCTCACAGATATGGTATGAGAAGGACTGGTCTTTGATATAGCAGTAAGTCTACCCCTGCTGGGGGTGAAGGAGTGTATCAGGTACACATTGAGGCCGCCTCTGATGACTTATTTTCAGCTACACTGGTTTTTTTTATACTGGTTGGTGCTCAGTCCAGGGTTCTGGTCTCAGCGCACCACCAGTGCCAGGTTGTTTACAATTTCCTTCTTGTGGTGCGTGTACACAACGTATATACAACATAATAATACACAGAGAAAAAAAGTACAGAGCATTAACATATTTTGCATACAATGTTCGTCATAAGTGCTATAAATAGGAGCCGTCCTGTGCATAGCAGGATGTATTTGTCGTGTGATCTCCTTGAAATAATCTTTTAGTTTATGGTATGCAGGATGAAAGGAAATCTTTTTGTATTCTCTTAAACTCTGTGTAGTTATCAATATTTCTAACGGTTGAAGGTAAGTTGTTCCATAAGGTAGCACCATGATAGTTAAGACTTCTTTTATATTGTTCACATTTCGGTTTTTCGGTTTTGATAACTGGTGCTGTTTGGGCTCGAGTATTCACCCCTGTATCTTTTAATAACAGTAGATTTTTTTATAGTTTGTACATTGATAACAATATATGATACTTTCATCTATTTTCTAGGTATGGAAATCGAGTAACATTATGTAGTAATTCCACCTGTATTCTCTGTTTGCTCTTGATGATAATCCTTAACGCATTGTTTTGAATGATTTGGAGTTTTTTTTAGATCAAGGTTACTGCAAGTATTGTATAAGACATCACCGTAATCCATTAACGGTAAAATCATTGTTTTATAAATAAGAACACAGGCTTCTTCAGACAAGTATGGACGTATCTTTGCCAGGAGGAACAGTTTGTGTGAGGCCTGCCTGACTAGATTATTCACATGCACTTTGTAGTTGAGTTGAGAATCCAGTGTTACGCCTAAGTAATTATAAGAGTGGACCTTCTGCAGTGCGTCACCGTTCAACCTAAGATGTAAGATTTCCTATTGGATTTTTATTGCTTTCATTGTAGAAGAAAAAATCACTAATTTTAGTTTTTTTTGTATTTACTGTTATCTTGTTTCTTCTACACCAACCCTCCAAGTTGTGCAGGTCCCCCTGCAGGTCCTTCATTATCTGATTTACATTTTCTCGAGAGCGGTATAACACTTTATCCTACCCCTAATAAAAAACTCCATAGGCTTAACATTGGGTCACTGTATTCGGTCTGGAGTTCAGAAAAATGAAAAATATCGCTCCAGTTGGATACACTTGACAAATGACGTCATTTGTTAATGTAGAAGTAATTTAGACAGGCGGGGTAGGATAAATTCTAAACCAAACTCGAGTTTGTCATGTTATTGTTCATCGCACTCCGGCAAGATCGTGTATTACTGCTCTCTGCTTCGCCTCGCGCAGTAATATCGCGATCTTGCCTTCGTGCGATAAACAACAACATGACTAACTCTTGTTTGGTTTCTCCATAGTATCGTCTGCATATAGTAGACAGCCAGGCCTCACACCCATATCGTTACCCCCTAGCAAAGGTTTAACTAAATTATTGACATAAAGAATGAATAACATAAGTCCCAAAATGGACCCTTGGGGTACTCCATAGGTTATGAGATCAGGTGTTGACTTAACACAGTTGGCCATTGTAGACCTTACAGACAAATAACTGATAAACCAATCTAGCATTCTATTATCAACTCCCAGTTTGCCTAATTTCGAAGCCAGAATTTTATGATCTATAGTATCAAACGCTTTTTTAAAGTCAATGAATACCCCTATTGTAATTTTTTGCTGCTAACTGTATATCATTTGTAAATTTTGTTATTGTATTTATTGTTGAGCAATTTTTCCGAAAGCCATTTTTGGCAGGTGATATGATATTATTGTCATCTAGGAATTCCATCATTTGTCTGTGTACTATTTTTTCAGCAATTTTCCCCGGCATGGGTAACAAGGACACCGGTCTTAGGTTTGACACATTAGTAGGGTCACCTCCTTTCCTAAGAGGGATAACTATAGCAATCTTCCATGCCTGTGGGAAGATTCCTGTCTATAACGATTTATTTATGATCCAGGTGAACTGGGAGACCAAAATCAGTAATGCATCTTTTCAATATTTGGTAGTGATACCATCAACCGCTGAAGATTTGGAGCATTTAACATCTACTAGTAACTTCTTAACTTCCTCCTCATCTGTCTGGATATAATTGAGCTTGTTGTCGTTTATGTCCCCTTCAAAATAACATTCATTATTATGAACTTTGGCTAGATCCGCCCAATGGTAGTAAAAAATGTATTTATGTATTTTGACACTTGCTGTTCTCAATCCAGTGCCCCATACTATTCTTTAATCTAAGGGTATCTTTTTGCCTTGAGTTAACCTTTGTATACTTTGAAATAAGAGACCAAAATTGTTTTCCATCTTTTTGATGTTCTTCCAGTGATTCTTTGATAAAGTCCCCTTTTGCCCTTTTTCATAATGAGTTTACCTCATTTCTTGATGACCTTGCTTTTTCCCAATCAGCTGTTGTGTTTTTCTTTTTTGCTTTTTTTAGAAGCGTATCCTTATCTTTCATCTTTTCCAATAGTTCATTGTTAATCCATGTCTCCCTAATTTTCTTTACAGTATATTTCTTCATCGGACATTGACTGTCCCAGTTAATTAATATCACATCCAATAAATACTTCCACAGTTCATCTGGATCATTTAACTCATAGAATTCATCCCATTTCTTCCCCA
The DNA here is from genome assembly GCA_950022655.1 of Alentia gelatinosa. Taxonomy (NCBI): domain Eukaryota; kingdom Metazoa; phylum Annelida; class Polychaeta; order Phyllodocida; family Polynoidae; genus Alentia; species Alentia gelatinosa. Next base: position 178,359,032 of record OX465579.1, on the reverse strand, counting down.
GCAGTTTATCCTTAAACTGCTGGAAATTATATTTCCTTTCAGATCTGCCGTAAAAGGATGTCTTTTCTTGTTTTAACTTACATTTTGATCTAATCACATATATCGCGTCATGATCACTAACACATTTCCCTAATAACCCAGAGGTCAAAATAATTATCATTGTTCACATATATGTGATCCAATAGGCTATGTTTTACTCCATGTCTCGTTGGCTCCGTTATGAGCTGCTTCAGTTCAAGTAGGCTTTCTAACAATTTCATCCTTATCTCCTTTTAATAAATAGTCAATATTAATATCCCCTAGCAAAAACACATCATTAACCGTACCTTCCAACATTTCAAATAACTCATTCCCCAATTGCCTCGTTCATATCACTCCGCATCAAACTCGTGGAGAACGACGGCTTTGACCAAAACTTGTTGGTTTCTTATAGGCTTAAGCATCACCAGAGACTTGCCCCTCAGCGCGTACACTGCACGAAACCTACCGCTTTACATATGTATGCGAAACGCGTCTAACAGTAGGATTTTGCATCTAGAAGTTCGACCTGTTATCCGTCTCGTAGACGCCTTATCTAGTGGTGTATATACATGTCCATGGTACGGTCTTATATATGTCATATATACGCCTGATTCCGTTGTATATACACCACCATCCAAGAGTTCCGATCTTTGCAACTTGGGGACACTACTGGTAGCATATTTCATTTTCCATTAACCATCCAAGTCTGTATTATATGAATATTACCAATTTCTCACTGAGGCAACCTGTACAAACGCAGCTGGCGGCGGGAGGTGGGCAGTGGGCGGCGGGCAGCGGGGGGCTTCTCACTGAGGCTGGCTGGGGGTGGCGTGGGGTGGTGGGGGGGAGTCGGGGGGTGACGGGGGGTGACAGGAGACAGGGGTTGGCTGGTCTAAAAACAACAACGGGCATGGGAGAGGTAGAGGACTTCTTTTTGTTTTCGATACGCATACACATGCACATACGCTCGGCGTATTTATATTGCGCAGAGTATGTTTTGTCTTGGATACGCCTGGTGTGAATTACAGCCAAGTCGTGCACGTCTACATATGGAAACCATATCGTAGACGCCCCAAACACATGCGCGGATAAGAGGCGTATATAATTATAAACAAGCCACTATACAGCCAATATGTGCGTTATCGAGATGGCGTATATATATGTAAAATGGTGGTTCTCGTGCAGTGGTACATGCACCGTCTTACCTTTACCTTATCTGATTATCTATGCTTGTTTATCCTAGCTACCTCCCGCTAGGTGTTTATCCTTCGCATCTAGTTTGCATTATCGTTAACTGTATTATGTGTTATTATCCTTATCCTAATTGGGTTATGTAAACTTTCTCAACTTGTATGACCTCATACTAGCGCTGCGCGCGCCCTACTAGTAATATACAGAAACTGGCTTACTGTCTTCGTACGTCAAAAATACGCGGTGAAATTGTTGATCACATACATCCCGCTGCCATAGGCAGAGGGATGTATGGAGCCTCCAGATGGCTAAGCCCAGGGATGTATGTGATCAACAATTTTATCAAGTATTTTGACGTACGAAGACAGTCAGCCTGGGTTCGTATTATTATATACGTAAAAGTGGCGAAATTTTATCTGGTCACAGTGTGGCGTACGCGTATAAATATGCCATGGGTAGGAGCGGGCAGTATACATATTTCATACAGCCACTGGTATATAATAACAAACTTTGTTTACCTCCACTCCATTCTCCTTATTTAAATGAGACAAATGCCTTGAGAGGTATATACAGCCTTTCGTGTGAATTGAATTCAACCCTGTCAGTTAGACCCCATATCGGGCAAATTACCTGTAATATATAGCAGCTACTTTTGCTACCTACACAACTTTCTTACCATGGTTAACCACTGAGGCATGACCAACCTGACCTTTTACTGAGGCAGAGACAGGGATCTAGGCCATGATCACCGCAACATATGATAGGGTTGGGTTTTTTCAATTCAGTTTATATATATATATGTATATATATATATTTACAGCTGTTTTCTTCACTTGTAGAGATACTTAATGTGGCTTATATGAGGCTGTCATGTCAGCTGACATTAAGGAGCTGGTTTCATCACCAGGCCCAGTATGTAGACGTCAGGGCCCACCACCCGAAAGTCGGGACGTTAGGGCCCACTTATCGAGACGTTAGGGGCCTATTATCATAAGATCAACATATAACGTTGAAATATGGATACATGTTATATCATTGCTTATATTTCATGAAATCTGCAAAAACTGTGTCTTTTCCGTTTTTTGCATGGCACACAGTATTCCTGCCAGGTGGTATTATTGAAATTATAGGAATATTTGGGTTGCATTGATGTACGTCTTTAGCACGGGAGGCAGGAAACGAAAACATGAGAGCGGGACGAAACTGTCAACCTCGACACATAACTTATATTTAATGCACCCCCCAGCAGCGGTATGTAACTCTAGTTAGTTCGCTAATGGGTATATACGAGTATAATACTCTGACCGCAGGTCTCATATTATGATTTTAACGGAGTCCAGCTCATATATTTGAATGTAATTTGATGTCAAATGAATGAATTACGATAAAAAAAAAAGTAGACAATACAATGGTGGTAATGTTACACTGGATCAGACATGGTCACCACAAGCTTATCTTTCCCTTTGGAAAAAAAAAAAATTACCGATTCTTAAGTTTAGGCAAACGACACTTGTTGTTCCGATGCTCTGGTTCGTCCTACCTGTAGAAAACAACAGCCTCAAAGGCCAAATCGACTGAAGCGAATTTATTGCGAATTTGTGGTCGCACACGATCGCAGGGAGGTCGCATGGTTGTATAAAAATTCGCATGGAAATTGGTTTCAGTGAATCAGAAGGTCGGATAGTGGTCGGTTGGGATTCACATGGCTCATGCGCATTTGTATGGCCATGCGACTGGCAAGCGAGAAGATTGAAACCTTTGAATATTTTCCCACAGTCGCACATAGTTGCACGTAGTCGCATCATTTTTTCATAATACCGGTAGAAGCAAGGCAATCATTTCTAGTTCTTATATTTCCCACATTGGGAACAAACATTTTAAATTGCATTCCAGAATCCCAAATTCAGTCGCATTGTAATCGCTTGTCATTCCCTGTATTGAATCTGGCGTTCCTTCATTGAAGCGCCAGATCCACTAAGGCGACCAAGCGAATGCGTCTGCGATCCAGGCGACTGTGCGAATCCCATGCGATGATATTCAATATATTGAATATTGTCGCAAGGCATTCGCATGTCCATACGAACGTCTGCGAACGTCTACGAACGTCTGCGAACCCATATTCGCATGGAAAGTCGCCTTAGTGGATCTGGCGCATGGTTTCACATGAAAATTCTGTCGCCTCAGTGGATTTGGGAACTTTACGCTGACAACCATCGTTCACACTCCAATGTGAAGTTTTCACCTACCGATTATGACCACCGATTATGGTATTCAGCACGGCCGACCGATCATGTCACACTTTATGCCCCAGTCACACTGGCGTAAAATTCGGCGTTTCTTCTACGTATTTGAATTGTTGGAGACCACGTATTAGCTACGGTTTTGGAACGTATTTGTTTGCTTTTCTTTAACGTTTTAGTACACTTCTCAACGTTCATCAACGTTCATCAACGCTTATCTACGCTTCTGTACGCATTGTGGCGTTTTTCGGCGCATTCTGACTTTCCTTTACGCATCTCCGCGTATTGCGGCGTTTTGCGGCGTATTTTGAGATTCCAAAATGCGTAGAAGAACGTAGACGTGCGTACACGGAAAAACGCCGTTTTTTACGCCAGTGTGACTGGGGCATAATAGGTATGATAATCGTAGGGTAGAAACAATAATTTGTTTCTCCAACATTACATAATCTAGCACCAGCGACTGAAATGTTTCTCTATTGAAGTCTTGAAATGACATGACAGCCTCATATAAGCCACATTAAGTATCTCTACAAGTGAAGAAAACAGCTGTATATATATATATGAAAAATATTAAACAAAACTGAATAAAAAAAAACCAACCCTATCATATGTTGCGGTGATCATGGCCTAGATCCCTGTCTCTGCCTCAGTAATAGGTCAGGTTGGTCATGCATGAACCATGAAATCTCAGTTTCCATCCGAATATAGGTTTTCGTGGACTACAGTGCCAGATGCACTAAGGCGACCAAGCGAATGCGTATACGATCCATGCGACTGTGTATCTCTCAATGGGATAAGATACGAAGTACCCGTTAAGTAGTCGAACATGACGCAAAATGTTGGTTACCAAGAGGAGTAGTGACAACAGTGACGTTATAATCACCAGGGTAAAGTGACAAACAGGGTAACAACCTCGATACGGGTAACAAGCGTGTTGTGAGGCTCGACAATTTATATTTATATAACGAGTTATATAATGATATATATATATATATATATGACCCGTTCTCACAAAACGGGAGGAACCCCTGTTTTCAGGTTCACCATGTTGTAACTCATCAATTTTGGAGTTACTCATCTATTTCTTTTTTCATCAAATAGATCTCACCGAGAGCTTCAACGCCATATATACTTTTACCTTTGTCTATGCATTAGAAGAGACAATATGATCGAAAAACCACCCATTTTTCACTCTTTTTTTGTTGCCATAAACATGTACACAAAAAAATTATAAATACAAACCATATTTCTCATTCTAAAATTTCTCTCAACCAACCTGCCTCATTGGAAACAATATGTTCCAAGTGAAAATTTTGAAAATATTTGTCTTAAAATATTTGTTATACTCACTTTTATCATGGCTAAAATGTACCTGTTCTTTACGTAGCCATTTTTCTCTATCACATTGAAGAATAAAAACATAGTTAACCCCTTCTTATTTTGCATGGATTCTAACCCTTATGGTGTATCTTATGGGGAAAGAATAAAAAAAAAATCATAAGAAAAGTACTTTGGACTCCAGAAAAGCCTATATTCCGTAAAGTGCTTATGGCTAAAACGTGTTGTTCTTTACATCACCCCCTTCAGCAATGTCGGAACCAAGGAAAAAAGTTATTTATATAAAAAAAAAACATTCAGAAAATTAGAAAATATATTACCCTTTACTCTCCATTTTTCCCTACTAGTTCCATACATTTTATTTGGTAAAAAGAGGCAGAAAACTGTGGCGACGTAAAGAACATATTAGTTTCTCTCTACGTCGACAGTCGGCGGCACAAGTTTTTTCAACCTCACCGCTAGAGTACTCTACCTACTTCCGATGTAAGCGCGGGCATACCCTCACGTGGTCCTCCTCTACCAACGCGGGACACTCGACGGGTGAGTTTTTCATATGCTCTCTTGAAAATGTGATAAATATGTCCATAAAACTGATTAGTTTGGTGAAATGAGTACTGTAAGAAAGTCAGGCACATACATATTCACATTGTGTATGCATTTGAAATGTTTTCCAACCTCCAATCGAACTTTTTTAATAATTACCGGCACCCTATCGATTATAGCAGCTAGATTGTGGCCATTTTGCACCACGCTACGTAAAGACAAAATGGCGACTTAAAGATATATGTTCTTAATCAGGTCTTCTGATGGTGAAGGAACCAATTCTTGTATGGAGAAACAATGGGAGATATTAGTTTTTTCGTCTCTTGATATAGTTTGGTGCATATGTTGGTTTTCATTGTGAAATTAATGGTAGAATTGATGACTTCTATGTGCTACGTAAAGATGTTTTTACCCGGCTACGTAAAGATGTCTAAAATGATTACCCTTCATTCCTATATGGTAGAAACATCTTGAAATCAATGTCTATGGTAAGATTACACATTGTGCTCATAAAATTTTATGTCAAACCATCAAAGGAAATTACGAATATGCTAGTTTTTCCGTTAAAATGTTGTGCGACGTAAAGATAAAATTGTGCGACGTAAAGATTTCTTTGGTTTGTTTGCCGATTCTGGTCTTCTATGAACTTTCATATAGAACACAACAATACGAAATAACACATATGGTAGAACTTTATATACTTGAAGGGAATATATTCCTAATTTCTCATTTTTTTCCTTTCTTTCTCCTGCAGTCCCTTGGTGGTGGGAGTTTTTTTTTTATTTAAGTAAGTAATATTTATTCTATTTCATTCTCAAAGTATTTTAGAATAATATTTTTTTATTTCAAATGTTCTTTTCAGTTATTGTATTATTGTTCCCTTTATATGTGGGTTTTTGGGTTTAGTGCATGAATTCTTCCTTAGAGTACTTTACTGTTAGATTATTAGTATGTACACTGAATGAGAGTTAAACTTTAAGTCTTTATGCCACTACGGAAAGATAGTGTATTACTAGAGGAGGGATAGCCAAGTGAAGTTAGCCGCATACCTGGCCAGAGTGGCATAGAGACTGATAAGTCTAACTCGAATTCTGTTTCATATTTATACTACCCCTTCTCTTCGCTTTGATATTACTGAAATATACATATATTTTAAACAACCAACCGAAGTACAAACGTAACTTTTCAGTGCAACCACAACAGCTCACAATCTGGTGGTTTATTCTTGAATTTGTTTAGGCCCCTAGAGGGATAAATGGCACTTCATCTCATGGCATGCCGCATACAATTTTGCTATCTTATGCCTATTGAGGTTTTTTACTAGGATGGATAAATACTTAGAGACATTCAATATACCTTCAGCCCTAAGGCATTTTTAAAACTAACTTAAAATACTTAGAGACATTCAATATACCTTCAGCCCTAAGGCATTTTTAAAACTAACTTAATTTTCCATTTTTCCTTCCTCTCCCTTATTAAGCAAATTCCACATTAAGAACATTTCCACATTCTTCCTGCATGCACCTAAGCTGGCATCCTTTTTTCTATTAATTCATTTTAAGATATGTGTATCATTATTTTTTTTACTTATCACCTATTTATTTTGCAGTACCTGGCGACGTAAAGACCCTTTCTTCAGCACCTGGTGGTGTGCAGACGCTTCAGCACCGTGTGATGTCAACACCCTTTCTTTGGCACCTGGTGGTGTGAACACCCTTTCTTCCACACCTGGTGGTGTGCATACTCTTCAGCACCTCGCGATGTCAAGACCCTTTCTTCGGCACCTGGTGGTGTAAACACCCTTTCTTCAGAACCTGGTGGTGTGCAGACGCTTCAGCACCGCGTGATGTCAACACCCTTTCTTTGGCACCTGGTGGTGTGAACACCCTTTCTTCAGCACCTGGTGGTGTGCAGACTCTTCAGCACCTCGTTATGTCAACACCCTTTCTTCAGCACCTGGCGACGTACAGACCTTTTCTTCAGCACCTTGTGGTGTAAAGACTCTCTTCAGCATGCCTCCCAAACGCGAACGCAGTCTTGAGCAGAAAGAGCAGCAAGCAATAGCAGCACGTGCATGGCGGGCCAGGAATCGCGAGGATCCAGATTGGTGCCGCCGAGAGTGTGCGAGAGTGAAGGTAATACAACACCTTTTGAATTAGAAACTGTATTGCTGCTGTACCTTATTTTTCACTTAATAACCTTTTTTATCACACACAATTTGTCACATTAATATGTAAGATCAAAATGCACTAACCCTTATACCATGTATTTATTTTCAGTATGGGAATTGTAACTTCTGAAACCATGTGTACTTCATACTCCTTCAGACAAATAACAAATTTCAATTTTTCCACAGATCAACAGGGAGGCTGATACGTATTGAGATAAATAACAAATTTCAATTTTTCAACAGATCAAGAGGCAGCCCTATACTCCTTCACACAAATTTCAATTTTCCCACACATCAATTGAATTCTTTCTCTTTCTGTCCAATAATGCAGAAGTACTATACCCCAGCAAAAGATAAAGATGTCCTGGACCTGGAGGAGTACAACAACTATAAACGGGTGTATCAGCGTCAACGTTTGCAGAAAAAGTGGAAGCTGGCTCAGAAGAAGGGAGCGAAAAAACCTGAACGTCAGGGAGTGTGGCGCTCAGTGCGTTTCTTAGCGAGGGTGGAGTCTGAGGTGGAGCAGGAGCCACCGGAGGAAGAGGATGATGAGGAGCCCCAGCAGCTGCCATCAACACCCTCCACATCCACTCCAGGTAAGGCTTCCTTATTTTTTCTTTTAATTTTAATCCCCACATTACAAGTACATTGAGATTAAGTTCTGCAATTCACTCAAAATGTACAGGTAGTACATGTGATATATTTTACCTTCCTTTGCACAGGAGGAAGTCAGTCTGGCCCTGAGGCAAGCACCAGTGGTGGTGATGTTGCCCGGTGAGTTTAGTATTTGTTGAAGGAGATTCATTGTGTTTGTTTTTTTGTTCTATAATATTTCTAACAAACTGCAGTATTCCCATATGAACCCATCCATTTAGCAGCTGGGCATACATATATGAAATGAAAGAAAACACACTCATTAACAACTTATAACAATTACTTACACTAAACATTTTCATTTTCAGAAGCTGTTACTTGTTTCTTTGGACATGTTCTCAGTTTAGTATGTTCCAATTTTAATTTACAGATCCCGAAGCAACTCCTCTCTCCACATGGCCCCAAGAAGGGACCCCCTCAACATCAGCCTCTTTTGGGGCAAGAGTTGATTTTTTTCTTTTGTACTTTAACATATGTTATATCTCAATTTCAAATAACATTATAAATATACAGTAACTTATTCTTAAAATAATGGTTATTTCCTTCTTCGTATCTAACAATTCCTTGTAACATTGTAGGTTCACTTTCATAGAAAAATGTTTGTGATATTTTCTTCTCAGTTCTGCAACGCGTCCCTTGTATAACAAGATTTGTTCCCTCAAGCGACAACTTGCTTCTGGTAACAAAGATTTGTACAACCTCCAGAAAGCAAAGAGGCAGCGTTGTGCATCATCTGGCTCATCTTCTGATTGTAATTATGATTGTGATGATGATATTTGTACCCCTGTTAAAAAGGCTAAGGTTTTCATGCATTCTAGTAATTTAGAGCCCAAAAGATACCCGGCGATTTGTAAGGCTCTTTCCGCATTCAATGTTCTTTCTGACCAGGTGCGTCAAGCTCCCAAGGAAGCAAAATTGTCAGTTTTGCAAACCCCCCCTTCTTCTTCCAACAAAACAGGATGTGCAAATTTTCTTTCTTCCAAGCTGAAGATCAGCACCAATACTTTGTTTGGCCTTCAGCATAGGCCATTCTATTTGAAACGTAAGCGATTGTACACAGATATGTGTGACAAAATCAAGCAGTTCCTAGACAAACCAGAGAACAGCTGTGAGCTTCCAACAAAACGCGACAGTGGTAGAAGGTCACTAAATGACACTCTCAAGAATCTGTATTCCAAATTTCTTGACGAAAATCCAGAGATACATATTTCTTTTTCCTCTTTCTCAAGAAAGAAGCCGCATGGCTACAAGAGTATAAAGTACACTGCAAGGAGGCAGTGCCTTTGCATAAAGCACCTTAATGGAAAGCTTAAAATGGATGCCATCAGAGAATCTGGTGACCCCACATCTTTGCATGACTTTTTGCATATGTCCAAAGATGAAATAACCAGAAGAGTTATGTCTAAGCAAGTAGATCAGATCAGTTATCAAGAATGGAAATTGACAGATGTTAAAACCAGGAATGGTTACATCAAACGGACACGTGTCCTTCCTCATGTGTTAGACAAAGAGGACTTCCTTTTAGTAGTCTTGTATGAGTCTTGCGTAAGCATGTACGTATCATGAAAGAACAGTTTCGGCAGGTGGATACACTGAAGGAGAGAATGGGCGAGCATGAGGTTGTTGTCCAAATGGACTATAGTGAGAATTTTGAATGTCGTTATCAAGACGAACCTTCTGCCTTGTATTATCACAATACACCCAATGGTGGCATACTTCAAAAAAGCTGGCATACTCCAACATCAGAGCTTCATTGGGGTGACTGATGAGACCAGTCATGCAGCTCCAACCACTTTTGCTTTTATCAAGAAACTTGTTCCATCTCTTAAGGCTATCCAGCCTGGCCTCCAAATGATTAACTTCATTACCGATTCACCAGTCTCGCAGTACAGGAACAAGAGTGTTGTGAAAATTATTTCTCAAAGTCAGAACGAATTGGTATAAAGATGGGGTGGAACTACCTCGAAGCAGGACATGGGAAGGGTCCTTGTGACGGTGTGGGGGGTAGTATCAAACAGTCAGCAGACATAGCTGTCAAGAGGGGGGCACACATTTCATGTGGCAAAGAATTTTTTGATTGGGGTAGAGAAGCAAAGCCTGCTCTCATGTTCATTTTCCTTGATGGGCGTGATATTACCCGCACCAAGAGCCAGTTATCTACATGCACACAAGTGCAGGGTATGTCCTGGTGTCACACCATACAGGTGTTCCAAAGCTTTGTCTACATAAGGGAGACATCTTGTCATGACGGATGCTGTTCTCTTCAGCCAGTTTGTGAGGGATGGACAAAAACAGATGTAAAGGTTAAGTCTAACCAACAAGTGCAAAATGTTCAGGAAACTCCTACTATAGTTACAGATGCAAATGATGATGATGATGAAGATGAAGAAGAAAACGAAGCCTACATTATAATGGCAAATGAAGGAGAAGGAGGAGATGTTGATGATGATAAGAGTGATGACGACATTGACGAGACAGACACAGAGGTAGAAACTGACGACGATGTAAGGGGGCAAAAGGAGAAAGGGGGGGTGGGAAGAAGAGTGCGATAGAACAGGAGAGTGAGGGGGAAGAGCAGAGTGAGGAGGAACAGCAGAGTGAGGGGGAAGATCAGAGTGAGGAGGAACAGCAGAGTGAGGGGGAACAGCAGAGTGAGGGGGAACAGCAGAGTGAGGGGGAACAGCAGAGCGAGGGGGAACAGCAGAGTGAGGGGGAACAGCAGAGTGAGGGGGAACAGCAGACAGAGATAGAAGAGGAAAGGGATATAGAACATGATACGGAGACAGAACATGTGACGGAGATAGAACATGAGATGGAGAAAGAACATGAGACGGAGACAGAACATGAGACGGAGAAAGAACATGAGACGGAGACAGAACATGAGACGGAGATAGAACATGAGACGGAGATAGAAAAGGAGACGGAGAAAGAACATGAGACGGAGACAGAACATGAGACGGAGACAGAACATGAGACGGAGACAGAACATGAGACGGAGATAGAAAAGGAGACGGAGACGGAACATGAGACGGAGAAAGAACATGAGACGGAGATAGAAAAGGAGATGGAGAAAGAACATGAGACAGAGACAGAACATGAGACGGAGATAGAAAAGGAGACGGAGACAGAACATGAGACAGAGAAAGAACATGAGACGGAGAAAGAACCTGATACGGAGACAGAAAAGGAAACAGAGATAGAAAAGGAGACGGAGAAAGAACATGAGACAGAGATAGAACATGTGGAGGAGAAAGAACATGAGACGGAGACAGAAAAGGAAACAGAGATAGAAAAGGAGACGGAGATAGAACATGAGACGGAGACCGAACATGAGACGGAGATAGACAAAGAAGCAGAGACCAAGAGAGTTCCCGAGGTAGGAACCTTTGTGGCAGCAATGTATGAAAGTAAGTGGTATGTAGGGAAAGTTCAGAAATCAATTTGCAGCAGCTAGACCCTGTGCAGCTATCGTGCATGAAATGGTCCCGCGGTAAACTGAAATGGTCTCTGCGGGATGAAATGTGGGTTCCCCTGAGAGACATTTTGTGCTTCATCAATACTCCAATGAAGGCCCCAAAGGGTGGGCTTTTTGTCTTGAGTGAGGAAGACTCTGACAAAGTAAATAAAATTTTGCAAAAGTAGTAGCGCTAGTTTAAAAGTTTTATAGCTATCACTCATATTCTTTGCATTAATGTGAGGCGATACTAATATAACATGTTTAATAAAAAATGTCAAAGCTGTGACCCCACCTAACGTTATCTACGAGGATACGTTTCTCCACTGGTCACAGTGGCTTGAAAGGAGAAAATACAGCAGTGGTACATTTACTGCTTCATTAAAGGCCAATCCTTCTCATACCATGTCTATGTGGTGTGGGAAGTAAAAGAACACTCACCTCTGTATCTGTGCAGGGGTGAGTTTTCTACCTACATCTCATGTTAGATAATTTTTACGTCGCCAGTTATCTCTACATAGCCCATTTTCTCCTAAATTCTGGGTGTATGATTAACGTAAATTTTAATAGGTTTAAGTCAATATTATGCTTCATGAGGTTGTTAGTTGTAAAAAGAAAAAGTTTCATATTGCTAGTGTAAATATTTCCTAGTCTCAGAGCAGGCTAAGGAATTTGTAGTTTTGAGATGTTCTTTACATCGCCAGTTAATCTTAATGTCGCCCAACTTAAAAGGGTTTATCTAAAGTAAAAAAAAAAATTGAATTTTCAAAAAGACTTATGGTACTGCAGAATGCATAAGGTTTGTTAAATTGCGGTTAAAATAAGAGAAATGTCGCCTCTCTTATTCAAGAGTGGGTACTTAGAATTGCATAAAGTAAGGAAATGGTTTGTGAGGCTACTGAATGGTGGTTTCTTCTCCTTGAAGGTGTTTCCGTGTTCACAGATAGATAGACAAAGTTGTAAATTAAAAAAAAAAAAGATTGGTATAATATTTCATATTCTAAGAGAAGGCTGAGTATATTGGAGTTTCACAGGTTCTTTACGTCGCCGGGTATCTTTACGTCGCTCAACTTTATACATGTTTATCTAAGGTAAAAAAAATTATAAATTGAATGTTTAAAAATACTTTCGTACTGCAGAATGCACAAGGTTCGTGTCAGGGAGAAAAATAGAATGTTTTCTTCACCAGTGGGTGCTCAGAATTGCATCTAGGGTGGAAATGACTCTGTAAGGTTTGAATTGTGTTTGAAAATTTCCTGTTGTGCTTCACAGTGCTTCTGTATTCACAGATAAGATTCAGCAAACTTGCACGCTTCAAAAAAATAAAATTGGTATAGCTACTATAAATATTTGCTTGTTTGAGAGCAGGCTGAGGATATTGTGGTTTCCTTTGCTCTTTACGTCGCCAGGTATTCTTTACGTCGCTCAAACTGATACACGTTTATATAAGGAGAAAAAAAATAAAATTGAATGTTTTAACACACTTTTGTACTTTTGTTACTTTCTGCTGTAAATGGTTATAAAAAAGAGAAATTTTAATGAGATTTTTAGGAAGTATTCTATTTCTTCTTTTTTGTAGTATTATTCCCATTAAAATTCTATATATTTCAGTGAAAATTTATTTTTTATTAAAATTCAGCAAGGAATTTTAAATCAGGAAAGATATATGCTCATGTACAAATGAATTATAACAATTTTTGAATTACATTTTTATAATGAAACAATTTGAGGTATAGATATGCATTTCAGACATAGAATGACACATTTTATCTTTACGTCGCCACTTTTGCATAGAGTAGTGCACCCTAATTATATAAGCTAGCATAAATTTGCTTTCACTTTTGTAATAAGGGGGTGTTCAAGAATAGCATGAGGGGGGGTATAGGTTGCACATTGGTATTTTCTTAGAGAGGGTAACTGTTGACACAAAACATTATACAACATTTGAGGGCTTTTTAAGTGAACACAAATATGCTCTGCACTCTTTCAGAGATAAAAAATACTTGAAAGTTTTGGGGTTTTTTTGCCTCATGAATAAAAGTACATAGATTAATAATATAAGTTACTTTGAAGACCATTAGCATAAAAGAAATTAGTTCTTCACCTGGTCTAAATTTTGTGGCGACGTAAAGATAAATTTCAGTGGTAGTATTCTTCAAAGTGCCATTGTGACTGATCTAAGACCGATATCTTGTAGCAAATTCTTCCTGATATGGAGGAAGATGTATAATTAGAGATAATGATCACTGAAAAGGTATAAAATTTATTTGAAAAAAGGGTGTCAAAAACAGGGGTTCCTCCCGTTTCGTGAGAACGGGTCATATATATATATTTATTTATATTATTACTGAGACTTGTCTTGCAATATTCCGTTTTCAGTCTTGTGAACTCACTGGTCACGTGTCTACTGACCGCCATGTTTTAAACGCTTCTACGCTTCAGTCACAGAAAGTCACACAAAAATCTCCCACCCACCATTCCCCAGGTGGCTATAAACTCATTCATCAACCCACATAGCCCAGAGGCTTCTTAAACATGGACTTAACCGGCTTACCGGAGACAATCTTCCCGTGTGAATTTAGTCAACCATGTTACCCTGAGACTGTATGACACCCCAAACTGTTAAACTTTGTACCTAGCTGGAAATACTAGGCGACTGGTGCAAAGGTGTGAAGTACACCAGTCTCAGGTCCATTTGTCCCAATTTGTGAATCCCACTTAAGGCTTATAGTTTAATAATAAAGAAGTTCTTGTATTATTATATACCTATGGCTGTATCAAGTGCGTATACTGCCCGCTCCTACCCATGGCGTATTTATACACATACAGCACACTGTGCCGTACGGGGTATGTGATCACGTGACTAGATAAAATATCACCATTTTTAGGTATATAATAATACGAAAACGGGCTGACTATCTTCGTACATCAAAATACTTGGTAAAATTATTGATCACATACATCCCTCTGCCTCCGGCATCGGGATGTATGCGATCAATAATTTCACCGCGTGTTTTTGACGTACGAAGATAGTAAGCCAGTTTCCGTATAGTATGAGGTACATCAGAGCAACAAGCTCAATAAATTCAGCTTTTCACGCACAATGACAATAAAAGTGTATTCCAAGCTAGTGTTATTTGTTTTCCCATAAATGTTGACAACTACAGTAAATCGATTCATGCACACAATATAAGCAGTAAATCTTGGTAAAGCTGGTCAACAAACAAGTATTTATATAGAACGTCCTGACCATGCTGTACAAGCTACAATATGAGATTGTAATTTACGGTTCGTACAAACCGTAAATTTATCATCAAGTTCTGTGACTTGTACAAGCATGGTTGGACGTTATATATTTACTATATACCCGTCAAGAAAAGTCATTAATTTTATTTTGCTTAAGAACAAATATTTCAGTCTACGTATACGGAACAAGTGTCCCGTATTTCCCCATACGGAACAGTGTTTCGTTCAGTATTTTAACGTTTTATGGCGAAACGGTGCGTATTTACAGCATATACGGCATGGGTTCATAGTAAAAAAGTATCACAACATAAAAAACAAACTTCGGATCCACAGAGCACGGATATTGGAAGGTTCACAGGGACCTGAGTGCGTAGCATATAACCAAGATGAGTTACTAAGAAAGAAACTGATGAGTGTTTGGTCTGTGTCCTCGTTCACCTTCGAGTTTGTAGTGCACAGCAATGTGAACGAGGTGATAGCTGAGTGGATATCCTGAAGCACTCCAAACGAGATGGCGAACAGGGACTCAGACCCCAAGCACGAAAATGTTTCTGATTTTATCTTGGCCTGGAAATATCTATCTGTTTATCACCCGTTGAAGATGAGTTACCGTACTCGCAAGCCTGTTGAGAACGAGTTCCTAATGTTAAGCCTATGGACGTTTATTCCAGAATAAGATAAATCATAGGTTCAAATCTACCTAAAAGTATCATTATACTGGGCACATGATAGCAATTAATAATCAGTAAGTTGTCAGTCTGGACGGCATATATATATTTTTTAGAAAACTAAAATTTTGAGTACGAGTCAATATTCCTAGTTTTAGTGAGAAGACTATTCAACATAGTGGTACCTCGGTACATAGTTCCTGAAGTTACTATATACCCATCCCGTATTTACTGTTAATACGCACCGTTTCGCCACAAGACGGAAAATAATGCTGTACGGAACAGTGTTCCATACCGGAAAATACGGAACACTTCCGTATTCATTTTTTTTTAATAATAGCAGTTAAGCCAATTGAAATTTATGATTTTTTTTCTTAATTTCGGGTATATAGTAGATAAAGATCGACCTACCATGCTTGTACAGGCGACAAAACGAGATGATAATTTACGGTTTGTACGGAACTCGGCGTAAACGCCTCGTTCCGTACGAACCGTAAATCATCATCTCGTTTTGTAGCTTGTACAGCATGGTCAGGACGTTCTATATTATAAGTACCATTCACATTTTTGAAAATTTACCTTAGAAACTGCCTCTTCGTTCTGCCTTGCGTTTCTACGGGTCATCTCAATCAAGTCACCATTGCCGTGTCTCCGGTACATAGAGTTGAGTAGATGGGCATTAGACCGATCAACCAGGTAAACCACTGCCAAATCTCTATGAAGGTCATTAACATTAGCCCCACATCTCTCTTCAGACAGATGTTATTGTCTGTCACGTGTATAAATGTTACGGACCTCACAAGGAGACCCCCCCGAGTCCTGGGTGATGCTAATGTCTCTATATATGAGGGAAAAAAGATGAATATTTCGTGTTTATCGAACCGGAACGCCCGCGCCTCGCCATTTAACCGAGCGCATCCACCCGAAGCTTGCCGCGTTCCCGAATCGGCGGTCACCAGATTTTCAAGTTGTCCTAGACTGGCCCCAGTCCCTGTTTCCCTCCGTCTACCCCACCCCTCCTCTCCTCGATACATGGGCCAGTCAGAGAAGGATACATACTATAATGACCTTTATTTTCATTGTTTTTAATTATTTAATGAAAGCCCATAATCAAAGACTTGAGCAAGTCCAAAGTTGTCCTTAAAGTGGGATTCACACGTGGGATCCATATACCCCACAAAGTGTTTGTCCGAGACAAATCCTGTCGATATTCGGTACTGGAACACAATCTCCTCGTCTAATGACAGGGTTCCATTTTGCTGAGACAACTTTTTCCCTTGCAATTGTCGGTGACAATCTCCCCCAACAAGGAAAAGAATCTCATGAGATTTTGACTTAAAACAGGTTTAAGATTTATAGGGGCATTTTGATGAGACAAATGGACCTGCTGCGACTATGTACCTGCCCTAACCAATAGGAGGCCGGCAAGCATAATTACATGTTTGTAACACCCTTCACATCAAGGGTAGTTGCGTCCCAGGGTGAGTGGTCACTGTGACTATGTCTGAGATTATGTACCAGGTGTGTCCTCCCATGTGAATCAAATTCGACATTTTTCCTTGAGACAGATAAAAGTACTTTGCCATGAGAATTTTGTAC
This sequence comes from Alentia gelatinosa, assembly GCA_950022655.1. NCBI lineage: Eukaryota > Metazoa > Annelida > Polychaeta > Phyllodocida > Polynoidae > Alentia > Alentia gelatinosa. The sequence continues at coordinate 178,341,908 of OX465579.1, read as the reverse complement.
CAACTAAGAATTGTCTTAAGTGGGATTCACACGAAGAGACTCATGTACCTGAGACTGGTGTACTTCACACCTTTTCTCTAGTCTCAGACAATTCTCGGGCTTCGAGCCTCAGTGGCTTCCAGCTCCCCCAACCGCTGGCCACCTCGGCATCCTACAGGTACATAGTCTCATCCCTACACCCCTACACAGGATACAAAGGGTACACAGTCGCCGACTCAGGGCACTTCCCCCTGGGAATAGGTGTAATTTGGGACCACTGAGACTCACAAAGTGGGAGAGAACGTGTGAAGTTCATTTATCTCACCAAAATGCCCCTCTAAATTTTAAACCTATTTAAAGTTAAAATCTCATGAGATTCTGTTCCTTGTTAGGGGTGATTGTCGCGGACAATTGCAAGGTATTGTGTATAATCTCTAGACGTATACAAGTGCCCATGTTGAAATCACATATATATCATACATACACCTGATTCTGTTACATTCACACCACTGTTCAATAATTCGTAGTTCTGCATCTAGAGGACGCAACTGTTGTTATATTTTATTTGTGCCGACTGTCTTTATTAGGCATCAAAGTCTGTTATACATAAAAGATCCAATATCATATTAGCAATATTCATTAATAAATTTTTCTAAAACTCTATTGATTATCTTTTCATTAAATACTTATGATAAATCAATAATTCTTTTGCTTTTTTACTGTTTCTTGATATGGGTTCTTGATATGGGCCTTTATAAAGCCTTAGGAGCTTAAAGTTATAGACAAGGTCTGATCAGATATCACCCTACTGCTGCCACTCAGTCGCTGCCAATGCCACTGCCTCCGCCACCACTGCCAACACATCGGCGATAAAAAGAAACAGCTGGATTGTCTTTGAAGCTGATTTAACAATTCCTATATTTCCCAACTCATAATATATGAGTCGTTTCAGTTACGACCCTTTTGACAGACGCCCTGTTTTCAATCTGGAATGTTGGCTGGTTCCCCCTGTTACTAGTGGGTACCGAGGGAACCAGTGTATATATGACAGCATTGGGTTGAGGCATAGATTAGTGCTAGCACTAGGAAAGATCTGCTGGAAGAGTGCCGGCCCAACACATAGAATAGAAAAGCACTAGTTTAAATTAAGTATTCAGGACAAGGGAGCGCCCGGAATAAATGTCGCCCATTTTACAGGTGTGTGGAGGGGGTAGGGGGGGGGGGGGGCTGCTCCATAATTAGATAATATAGCCTTGATGATTTCACAATCATTGGCTAATTGCCATATTCAAGGGTATAATGATAGGGATTATTTCTTTGCTCTATAGCATAAAGGGGCTATTTTGCCGTAAACAAGGGCTTTGAGGCCATATCCCACAGATCTGAATCTGTATACCACAGTTATGGTGTCTGACAGGTTTTATATAATAGGTAGTGGTTTACTGAGTCCCTATACGTTTGCAATGGAAATAATTGAAAGCTAACCGCTTCATCTTTTATCACATTGTTATATTCATGCATAGTATGTCATGGTTGTTTCAATTATTCCACAACCCGTTTGTGTACGTTCCATGTATCCCGTACATCCCGTACGGTATTTAATTTTTTTATTTTCACACTCAGAAGCGGCCCTGTACACGTCATCCGGATTGCCTATTAAAGGGGATCTAACCATACTCGAGGCCTCACACTGCTCTACAACCTGGCTGGTGCACGGAATCTACCCAGCCACCGATCCCCGACTTCGCCATATTCTCTATCCGGAGGATTATAAATACAATAAATTACTTTATCTCACCCCAGATATTTTTTCTTCATAGACTTAACATTGAGAACTCGTATCTAACGCCTATTAGATATTTATGAAAAATATCCAATGGGGGACAATGTCACAAATGTTAGCCGATTAGTCAATATTAAGGGTGAGATAAATTCAGAAACCCATTCAAGTTTAGGGTCAGAGCTCCATCCCATCTCATTTGAATCACGTAGTAATTCACTCGGCTTCGCCTTGTGAATTACAATGTGATTCAAACTCGATGGGATACGGGCTCAGACCCTAAACTTTCATGGGTTTCCTCTATAATATACCCATGCCGTATATACTGTAAATACGCACCGTTTTGGTATATTACGAAAAAATACTGTACGGACCAGTGGTCCGTACACCGAAATACGGACTACCTACCCATACACATTTATTAAAATGTTGGTTGTTAAGCAAAATGAAATTGATTTTTAAAATGATTTCGGGTATATAGTAAATATATAACGTCCAACCATGCTTGTACAAGTCGATGATAATTTACCGTTTGTACGGAACTCGGCGTAAACGCCTTGGTCCGTACAAACCTTGAATTAGCATTTCGTTCAGTGACTTGTACAGCATGGTCAGGACATTCTATATAATTACTTACCGTTACGGAATCTCTCAACAACTATTTCTTACAAATAATATCTGAACTTTGGATGCCTAGCACACACATGACAAACCTAAGATCAAGTCAGCACGGAACGAAAAATGCAGATAGCGAGGAGAGATTTCCTTTCTTATTTTCTCTATGACCAGAAGGGAGATCTCCCCCCAAAAAACTACAAGCGGCACTGCAATTGTTGTATGTGACTAAATGGACCTTGACACAGAATATGTCATATTTAAGGAATTTAATTGATTTTCATGTAATTTGAGAGGGATCTTGATGTAGTCCTTTTATCTTGACTTGTTTTTTATTCTTGGAAATAAAGCTGCTTATATAATACCAAATACAATAAATCATAAGGCGAATAGCTAAATAGTAGTAGCCAGTCACTTTTATATGTGTACAGACTTATCATCTTTTATCAATGAAAAGTAATTTTATCACTGACATTTTACCATGTCAAAAATGAATGTAATAAAAAGATTACCTAAGCCATGTTTTATCCAATACGAGTGTTGGCTTTTAATTATGCTATCTTGCACCAGTGACCGATTATGTGATAGTTTTTTTGCAATAATCGGTAGGTGGTAAACAAAAAGGATCAATGCTTTTTTCTGGCATCCACCTACTATGATATGGCTCCGATATGGTCTACGATGCACCTCCCGATAAAAAATCAAAATCGCGTCGGTCACCTGATATCGGGGCAGTTTACCACGTTTTTGCGATTAGGCACTGGAAATAAAACCCCATAAAAATGTACGTGATGTTGACCTGAGCGGACGTGTTTCACGGGAGCGGGGGAGAAAGGCTCAAAACGGTCAAAATCTAGGTATCTGCACAACTAAACTCGAGTGGAAATCCTGAGGAACGCTGTTAACGTACTGTGCTGATTATTGACGCCGATGACTAATATCACTAGAGGATTTTGAAGGATTACTCCAACCTGTCACATTCCCGTAGAGACGCCATTCTGCCTGCATGGTAGGACAATGCTACATGCTAACTTGCTAGCTGGGAAAAGACACCGCTCCTGTTCGATAAGTCCGCAGAGTGGAGACGTGAGTAAGATATCAATCCTAAGGGGAAATCTATCAAAAAAGAAGAAAACAGATATTGTTCACAATTTAGAAGGGTTATTTGCCGAAGTGGACACGCCTGAAGGACCTGGAAAAATGGCGGACGAAACCGGTGTCGTAAATATGGACGTCAATGCTGTAGAGAATGCGCAAGATATGCCTGCTCTTGAGGAAAACTATGGTGACAACCCACTGGACAAGTTGCTGCAAATGATGGCTGCATTACCCACAAAAAAGGATTTAAACGAAAGGATAACTTTGTCTGAAAACAAAACTGGAGATGAGATTCAAACTATCAAGGATGAATTACTGAGTTTAAAAGGGGACCTCACGGTGATTAAACTAGCCCACGATGTTCGCCTTAGTGCCCTGGAAAAACGAATAAAGGATCTTGAAATGGCTCGCAGCACACCATATCAACATGCTGGCACTGGTTTCCCGGTCCTCCCAACTGGAATGAACGGGATACCAAGTCATACTTTGTCTACCGACGACTTGACAAACTACTACTACACATCAAAGGAGAGGAACCTTGTTATTCTCGGAGTTTCGGTATGTGCAAATGAAGATTTAGGCTGCATGCTAAACGACCTGTGTAATGCATTGGAAATGGTGATACCAAAGTGTGACATACTCCGTATTGAAAGACTAGGTAGATCGCCTCGCTCAACAACTCATACAGACCGACCTCCACCCGTACTGGTTAGTTTCACCAATTTGAAGTCCAAAAATGCAATGTTGAATGCAGCCCCAAAACTAAACCAAACGCAACTTAATTATGTACAAATATCGCCTGACGAACCTATTGAAACGAGGCGGTGGTATTCTGAAGATGGTACGGGGTTACCAGAAACGAATCGGTGGTAACGCACGTATAGAGGGTGATTGTTTGTTCGTTAACAACAACTGCTATACACTGCAAGAAGCTGAGCAAATTCCCATTCACCTATTGCCGCAGGACTATGTGCTACGTCGGAGATTGTCAGACAAAACCGATACTACACACGGTAGTGTGCCTGCAAACACTCAAATAGCGGCAAGCATGCAACATAACCAGGTGAGAGACAACCAGGTAGAAATGGTGAACAATGAGCGAATTGGTGAAACTGAACAGGGAATAATATTTGCCGGGAGGAAAGCGTATATGAGCAACATGTTTGATGTGGAATTCGATAGTAAAGTCAAGCAGGGAGCAGTTGACAGGAACTTTCATTTCTTATCGGTCGAGCAGGGTTTTCAGTTTACTAAGGCTCTCTTCTTTGACGACGAGGAGGCAGCCGGCAGCATTTTTGAAAGCACAGATCCCTACGAATCAAAGAGAATTGGATCGGCAATCAAAGGTCTGAAGAACGACGAGTGGAAGCAAGTAAGAATAGATGTCTTACACAATCTAGTCGTGGATAAATTTATCCAGAACCCAGAGTTGCGGGCAAAACTGGTCGCGACAGCTCCAAAACAACTGGTAGAGGGAACAAACAACCTATTTTGGGGATGTGGCGTGTGCTACGAAAAGGCACTGACATGCAGGACTACCCAGGTGAGAACCGGTTCGGCAGGTTGCTCACGCTTATAAGAGGGGAGCTCACAGTAGACTGATCATTCAACTGTATGGTGTAAACAGCGCTGGAGCTGGTGAAGCAAGTTGATATAGTACCAGAATCAGACAAGAATGTCCACCTTGGTTATAGGTGATTCCAGGCTAGGCATAGCGGTCTCTAGTCTATTCAACAACCCAGAAATTGTCGAAGTCATTTCTCTGAAAGGAGCATCTCTACTGGAAATGGCCCACGTGTCCCTGGGTATTGCAAGATGTCTAGGTGAGAGTCTACAATATATATATTTCTGTGGCAGAATCTGTGACACTACAGTTCGTGACAGGAGGACAGGAGAGATATCATTACGTTACTCAACAGTTGATTCCTACATGAGGCAGGTTAAAATGACCCTAGACGAAATTGAGTCCCTATTTCTTCCAGACTACAAACACATACATCTCTGCTTTGGTACCATTTTTGGAATCAACTTGGGGAAATATAGTCCGTATGAAGTCAAACCCGGAGACCAATATCTGTTGGACAGTCAAGTAGCAGCTTTCAACAAACACATGGTCCTACTGAATCAGTCTAGATATGCCACAACTGCCTACATATCATCCATAGTTATTGTCTACCACTCGAAAAGGGACAAGACTACACGACTTTACCACAAGTTGCGTGACAGGTGTCACTTGTGGTCCCATCATGGTCACAAATTAGCGACAGTGACCATACGTGCACTAAGAAGAACCATAACAAACTGGACTTAATTTATCTATATTATCACCTGATGTGTGTTCGTATTGAATGACATCTCTTAAGTTAAAAGAACATTGTATCTTAATTTGTCTCACAGTAACTGTGTTTTTGTCCTAAGACGTATTACAGAAGACTAGTCACTGACTAAAGTGTAACCCCAAATTGTTATAGTTGCTTTAACTTTACAGTTATACTATTTGGTATAATGGACCACTAGGTCACCATGTACTCATTGTTTTAGTTCTCCGTATCTGCCAAAGTCGTTTTGCTACTTAAGTTGTTACTTAATTATATGTCACCAAGACACTGAGTTAGCACACCAATACTCGAAAGATTAGTTGGACGAGGATGATTGTTACCGGCCGCAAGGTGGTAAACTTGACTCACTTAATCAACTTTAAGTTGTTATAGCTACTGCTATCTAGATTGTTTGTACAATGGGTACTGTAATATTATGAACCTAGTGGTCTTGTTCTTCTTGTATTCGATACTGTTTTGTTTTTGTTTCTGCATTTCCTGAGGCAAATTGTTATCTCAAAGATTTCATATATTTGCAGAACAATTTATTTAAAGTGTGTCACTACGATACTGAGGTAGTACATAACCACTTGAAATGCTTTCTGGAGGATGACGATGATTGTCACCGGCCGTAAGGCGGTAAACTCTCTCTACCAACATATTGTAAGATCGTAGACACATATGACTAATATCTGGACAACACCCCTTTCGAGGTAACCATGTCAGCATATGTAAGATCTGCGAATATGTCCCATATTGTTCCATTAATATGTATCGACTCATGCTATATTCAAAATATTTTTCTTTCTCCCCCCCCCTCACCTTATCCCCCTTCTCTGTTTATAGTATATAAATCCAAATTTTCCCTAATCGACTTTTTCGGGTAGTGCTACCTTGACATTACCTCCACTTTACCCCACTAATTTTAAGTTGGAGACTGGGAATCCCCACTCTTCATCTGTCATCATTGTATCCTTTCATCTATGTCATTGACTGATAAGCATAGCAAGAAAAACGGACTTCAAATGGTACATTGTAATGTCAGAAGTGTTCCGGCGAACTTAGATCAAGTAAAAGTAATTTTTGAAGGACAAGATTTTGTATGTCTTACTGAAACTTGGTTAGATAGCAGGTTTGATGATACAATGGTTCACTTTAATGGTTATCAGATATTTAGAGAGGACAGGGAATTTCAAGTAGGTGGGGGTGTGTGTTGCTATGTAAATAATCAGTTTGCACCTTTTACCCAAAAAGTACAAGAACATTCGATCATCTCGGAGGAATATGAGATGCTAACACTTAGAGTAAAAAAACCTTGCTTTAAACATCTAACTGTAATAGTGGTCTATAGACCACCAAAATGTAAGATAGAGTCCTTGTTATCAAAACTTAGGGATATATACGACGATCCCGAAGTGGCCACCTCCGAAATCTGGGTATTGGGTGATTTTAATTGTAACTTGTTAGAAAGAAATAACTCCGCTGGGAACCAACTGCTAAGTCTCAATAAGGAATACAATCTATCACAACTTATTCAAGGCATAACTCGTCCTAAGGATGACACTGGTAGTTTGATAGACCTAATTTTTACAAACAGTATTTATGTATATGATAGTGGAGTCGCAAACGATCTTGTATCCGATCACTTACCTGTTTACGCGATACGAAAAAAGTCCAAACAAACTAAGGATGGAATCTCCTCCGAAGGGCGCTCGTACAAGAAATACGATAGAGATTCATTTGCTATGTACTTAACTAACTGTGAGTGGACTGACTTTTGGCATTCCTCTAATCCGGATATACAATGGGAGATTATAATAAATTACATCAATAGTTACCTTGATGCCAACTGCCCAGTTAAAAAAATGAGATTTGTAACTGAGAGGGATCCTTGGGTATCCGACGAAGTCTATGGGGAAATTAATAGGAGACGAAAAATTCGTCCACTTGTAAATTGGGTTCGTGATTATCTGTTTCATCGTACACAAAGAGTTTTCTTAAATGGAATTATGTCTACAACAGTTGATGTATCCTTTGGTGTTCCTCAAGGATCTATCTTAGGTCCTCTTCTTTTCAATTTATTTGTGATTGATATGTGTAGTAATATAAATCAATCCGAATGTATTCAGTACGCAGACGACATTGTAATTTATTGAAATAATAGAGATCATGAACTTGCACAAGTAAATCTTCAATTATCGGTTAACAGAATTGGCTCCTGGTGTGGTTTAAATGGTATGACCATAAACACAGACAAAACCAAAGTTTGCTGGTCAGCCTCAGAACGACAATTTCGTTTTTTACCTGATTTAAATATTGAGTGTAATAAAAAGAAACTAGTTAATGTATCTTCTTATAAATATTTAGGTGTGCAAATAGATAATTTCCTCAAATTCCATATACATGCTAAAGATATAATGAAAAATGCTGGCTCACAGATATTTAAGATGCATAGACTACGATCTTCCATCAGTCAACAAACAGCTTTAACGGTTTATACAATGATCATAAGGCCAACGCTCGAGTATTGTTCCTTTATTCTCGATAGTGCATCTAGAAAGAACATTGACGCGTTACAAATAACGCAGAATCGTGCTTTGCGTGTTATACTGAAGAAACAAGTACGAGGCACGAATATATGAGAAATGCACAAAGTACTAAAAGTGGATTATTTGGACTCACGACGCAACATGCAACTGCTAAGCATTCTGTACAAGCGATCAAAAGACACAAACTTAATCGACGAGAGACTAAGAGGAACAAGAAGCGATGCTAAGATAAAATTCAAAAAGAGTGGAATAAATTGCAATTGTTATACCAAATCCCCTCAACTGCGAGGCGAAATATTATGGGACTCACTAAGTAGTAGTATACAAAAATCGGACTGTAAAAGAACTTTCAAAAAGAGTACCAAGTTGATATATGCTACCTATGAATGATAAATTATGTTCATACTTCCATCATCAGCATTATCATAAAATGTATTTCCTCGAGGACTATCTAGATGTACATTGTTGTAAAGGATCCTCCCCTGACATTGGAAGATCTACCGTAAGGTAGAAATGTTCTTGTAAATAAAAAAAGAAAATAAATAAAATGCATGGTGGATTGGCATGTATAGACATATGTCCACGATTTTGCACCTTCCCGATATAGCACAGATTTTGACATTTTGTATCGGTGCCATATCGGGAGGTCTATGATTCTATCATAGTAGGTGGACGCCGGGCCTAATGCACTATTTTTCTATATGCATTATTTTTCCGTATGCGCCAGCCGGAGAATACAACATATCCATATGCGCCGGGTATGTCCATACACACTCCCTATGTGTTTTCTATCGTGTGTATACGCCGTATCCATTGGCGTATATATGTGTCCATAGTGCGGTCATATATACGTCATATAACCGCCTGATTCTGTTGTATTTACACCACTATCCAATAGTTCCAATCTCTGCCACTTGGGGACACTTCTGGTGGCATATTTCTTTTTCCATTAATTATCCAAGTATTATATGAAAAATACAATCTTATATTACCCATTTATTTTATAAAACCTTTTTAAAACCTGATTGAGTATAAATTGATGAATTACACATAAGAAACCCTGCATTATGTTGCTATTTTACCATTTTTCCAATAGATTTTACTTTAAAACACCAGTTCTATGTGTGATCAGTCAAGTCTACTATATTATGGCCTTGTTTAGGCTTATAGTTCAATCCTGAAATCATCTTACCCAAGCCTATCCCCCTTCTAACCTGGCGGCCGCCCTTGTAAAAGTTCACAAAAAGGGGGTAAGGAGTGAGTCTTAAAACCCAGCTTTTGACCAAAAACTTAAAAATTCACCTCTACAGGGTCTCAAAGTACCAAGTTGGCACTGACTTGTGGCCTGCAGAAGCTGTGTGGTTAGATCACCAACGGAGACAGGGAAGGGTCCTCCGGGTTGCCTTGGCTCCCTCCATATCAAATCAGCAGGTTACTGATATGATGGGATGGGGTCCAAAGTTGCCGGTAAGTTCTGTCCCAGTGGCCAGCACTCCTTCATCAGTGTAACCAATGGATGTGAGTGCTGACTTAGCGCAACCAGCAGTGATTGTTGTAGGTCCCTTTGGGTACACTCCACAGTCACTGTTGTGAGGGCCAACTGATGCGACCTAGATGAGGAGTGAACCAGTGCCTCAGTGGCTTCCTCCTCCCCCTTCCAGCTCACGCAACCAATGGCCACCTTGGTATCCAACAGCCCGATACTCCCTTTGGACTTGGGTTTAAGCGTAGGCCAACCCCTGGCTTTGAGGGTGCAGATGTGGTTGATTTTACAGTGCAAACAATGGATGTGAATGCTGACTTAGCGCAACCAGCAGTGATTGTTGTAGCTCCCTTGGGGTACACCCAGCAGCCGCCTTTGTGAGGGCCCCCTGATGTGACCTTGATAAAGAGTGAACCAGTACCCCAGTGGGTTCCTCATCCCCCTTCCAGCTCCCGCAACCAATGGCCACCTTGGCATCCCACATGGCTTTGAGGGTGCAGATGTGGTTGATTTTACGCAGGTAATGGCTGATGTGATGGACTCTATTAGTCCATTCTGTTGACAACATAGCCTTAAACACCCGCGCTCACACACAAACGATGCTAATAGTTGAGAAACCTACCTGTGATCTGTTTACCAGAAGTGTCATATGCCAAACGGCAACACTCTGGAACAGTCTCCCACCCATTGTTCGCGCCCTAAAGACCTCGAAATCTTTGATTTCCTACATCAATGAACATAAACACATAATAAACACCTTACTTCAGAAATAGCTAACAAGTTTGGAGAACGCCTTTGTGAGGATATGAATGCATGCACATTGTAATATCTAGAAGCCGCACTTGTAACTAGTGCAAAAATGTTTATACCTTGACTTATGTAATTATCAAAACCATATCAACCAACTTATTGCTATACATTGGGCCTTAAGCCCTATGGTCAAGGGGCTAGCCCTAGACCAATCGCTTGTAACACTACAATCTACTAACAACAATCCATGTTACTATTAAGTGTTCCAGCTAGCAAGCTGTGTGTAGATGGGCAACTGGCCAAAAGGAAGACAGGCCAAGAGCCTATGAGGGTACAGTCTAAATAAACGAATAAAAAAAAAATATATTAAAAATTCACCACTGTATGGCCCGGCGTCCACCTACTACGATTTGGCACCGATATGCCCTACGATGCACCTCCCGATAAAAAATCAAAATCGCGTCGGAAGGTTACCTAATATCGGGGCAGTTGACCACGTTTCTGCGATTAGACACCGGTAAAACCCCCATACAATGCGTGGTGGATTGGCTTGTCTAGACATATGTCTACGATTTTGCACCTTCCCGATATGGCATCGATTTTGACATTTTGTATCGATGCCATATCGGGAGGTCTACGATTCTATCGTAGTAAGTGGACGCCGGGCCTTATTCAGCAGGCAGCCTCAGCTGTAGCAGCGCAGCTTACTCCAGATCCGGACCAGTCTGGTAACTCTGCACCCGCAGGCTCTGAGGGCCCAGAGACGGCTTATCTGTAGTCCAGGAGTGGCCGAGGTGAGATCACCATCCTCAGTTGGAGCTAGCAGGATTTAATCCTCCTCAAGGTCTGCAGGGGTGGACAGCAATTACCAATCTGTTCACCCTCTTGGTCGCCTCGCCTCTTCATGGTGCAGACCGGATATACTTGCACGCAATCATCACTCAAGCGACCGGGGTAGGGACTTAGCTCTGTGGTAAAGAGCACTGGACTTGTAATCCCAAGGTTGTAGGACTTTGTTGGTTTGAGTCCCACTACAGCTACTTTTCTTGTTCTCCCCCAGAAGTGGTAGATTTATGGCTATATCAAAGGCCAGTCCTTCTCATACAACGTCTATGTGGTGTGGTGTGCAGCCACCTTTCTCCTTCATCCCCAGCAGTGGTAGATTTACTGCTATATCAAAGGCTAATCCTTCTCATACCATGTCTATGTGGTGTGGCAAGTAAAAGAACTCTAACCTCGGTAAATGTGTAGGGGTGAGATTTCTGCCTACATTTATCTCATAGATTCTGTTAATTCCAAAGTAAGTCTAATTGAACAAATTGGATGTTAACAAAAACATTCTCCTGGAACCAAAGCCGGATACGTGCAGGTGATCAAAAGGTTGGAATGTTATTCTGGGCTTGGTTGCCCCTGCCGAGTCAGAAGAGCTATCACATTCAAATAGCAATTGAGTGTGTAAGCTCTTCCAAAGCATCCTCATGTATTAACTACCTCACTTCTTATATGGGGATAACCCACATCGGAATTTGTGATGTATGTATTAAAAATATCACAGGGTGCTTCCTAACAGGTCCTCACTCTAGATAGTGGTCAAGGCCCAACTGTTTGCACCCCCAGTGTTTGAACCATCCCCTATCTTTATCTGGACTGACCCCCAACAGGGTATATGAGGAAGCCGATTTCCCCTCAGAGCTCACTTGGAACCTAGACACCATGGCATCAACATATCCAGGCTGCTCAGCATTACCATCACTACAGTGAGGAGGCTTGAATACCATAGGACACTAGGCTACAGAGGCCTTTACTGAGAATTGGGCTTCTTCACAAGCTGTTATCACCCCAGCACTGAGGGAACAGAGACTGATGACTACTACCACCATATGCCACTGCTTTTGGATCATCTACATCCACAAGTTAAAGAGACATTTGACAATAACTGAAGGTCTTAGACTGTGAGTACTGCTATAACAAAGAGGATTTGTATCATTTGAACACTACAAAAGTGATTGTGATTTTGTATGTTGATGAGAATAGTTATGTAACTGTATATATTGATATAATATATGTTATGAATATGTAACAGAACAGGTTTAGGGGAGGGAATTTATAGTGGTAGCTGCCGAAATAGTTCTAGAATAGTTTAGACAATAGTTTGGGTTCTTAGCCTGTTCTGTACAGAGGAGACAAAGGAACAAAACACATGAATATATTGATATAGATCTCTGTATTCAAGTGACAATAAAAGCAGTGATAATAAGATAACTTATAGCAGTGATAATGGAACCAGCACACTTACCTATAGAAATCAGGGTGAGAGGTCACAAGTCTGTAGTATTGGCACAAATCAGAACGTTTTCTGTTGTACCAATACCTGTGAGTTGTGACCATGCTAGTCAGAAATGATTCAGGATGCCCCTATATAGGGAATGTAGAGGGCAGCACTGAGTGGTCATGCCCATATATGGAGAGGGGATGAGGGGGAGTCACTATGGCAAGCCATTTCTGTTACAAATACATATCTGTGTATGGTTATCTGTCTTCTTCACTAAGTATAGAAGATCTCTTTTCTTGTCACTGTGTTAGCTAGTCTATAAGATTAGGCCTTAGCTACTGTACGTGACAGAATTGAATTTCAGATAACTGAGAGGGTGACTGGTTCTGTCTCCCAGGGAAGTGCTGCTTTTCCTGGAGGCCCCTGTGGGTCACTGGGGGAGAGGGGGGGTTGTGCTGGGAGATGGATGGAGAAAGCGATCCAAGTTGGCCAGGGAAAATCATCACTAGGTTGAAGGTTCTCTTGATGGTAGTCCTGTAATAGGAACCCACTGCCTGTGGAGTGTAAAAGGCGTATCCCACTATCACGATTTGAGCCTCCGACACACTACGATAGCCTTACGACAAGCGTTCCGATGAAAAAAATTAAATTTTTATCGGAAGGAACGAGTCTAGCTTTCACGATGGACCCATTCCTTCCGATAAAAATTTATACCCCTTTAAGGTTGCAGGTAAGTCCATAAAAGTTGAGTTTCAGCATGGCTCAGACTTCCCGAAAGGCAACTGGAACCAAGATCTCTGCCTCTTGTTGGAGATAGTTCCAGCTGAGGATGGTTGGGTTCGGGGCCTTTATTGGTTCCTTTGACCCCCGCTGGGATAGGCCAGTATGTCAAGGATGTAAAAAAGATACTGACACAAGCAAGTCTACTGGTCTCAATGCCTTTTGTCGTCATGTTTTCATCTCAGATTGAAGAAAAACAGTTGGATGAAGGGTATTAGTCAGCCCGGGCTGACCACTGTAGGCCTGCCACTGGCGAGTCTTCCCCGACCAATGTCTCTTCATCTATTCACGACCAGGTGAAAAAGCACCTTCATTGTGTCTTTCAGTTCATCCAAAGGTGCTAGCGAGGCTAGTCTTCTGTTTTATCATCTGTTTCCACCCTTGCATTCTATGCTGTCTTCCTTCCAACTGCACTATTTGCAATTACATTTTTATACTCCTTGATATCCATATAATGGTATCAATGAATTTTAGTGAACACTGGAGGCAGGAAAGTAAACTAAGAACCGCTCGACTTGGAAGAAATTTTTATGGGAGGTCTCCCCGTAGAACAATGGGTGCAAGGTGCCCCCCCCCCGCCCCCTTTGAACAAACTGGGAGGGATAATGTAGGGATTGGATTAGTCAAGTGTGGTGATTCAGGTGGGCCCAGCACAGAAGTGCTACGGGTTTGCCCAGATTACGTAACTTGGTCTGTATATAAGACCAGGGACCTGTTTCACTAGTTTCATGACAAAAGTGTTAGACAGACATGAAAAGCGGCACCAACAGTGCAAGCAAGAACGGACAAAACAGTCACGTTTCATAACGCTAGTCACATCTTATGTCGCATGTTATGTCACAGTTGCTACATACCCTTCGCGACAAGCGAAACTCACACCTTTTCTCGTGCTAAACAATGTGAGTTTCGGTGTTGCGAAAAGTGACACTACAGTGCCAGTAACAAGGCAATGTCTAATTCGTATATAACCGGACACATCGTGTCTGGGGTCTGTCTTGTCCTAAGGGCAGCTACTTGTGATGTCACAAAACTAGACAACCCCAATGTGTATGTATGGTGTCACAGACGCTATCTAGACATAACACGAAACTAATGAAACAGGTCCCTGGTCCGCAGCAGATTGACAGGTTACTCTGTGCACTCCACTATGAAGGGTGAACCCCTTGGAGCCTCACGATAGTGGTAGTAGGTTTTTCCAAACCCTCTCAGTGGTTGAATAAGGGAGCTTGCTTCGGCTTGCAGATTTATTCGCTTGGCTTTAAATGCCAGATCCACTAAGGCGATTTTACATGCGAATTTGGGTTTGCAGACGTTCGCAGACGTTCGCATGAACATGCAAATGCCTTGCGACAATATTCAATATATATTGAATATCATCGCATGGGATTCGCACAGTCGCATGGATGGCAGACGCATTCGCTTGGTCGCCTAAGTGGATCTGTCGCTTTACTTGACATTCTGGTGTCAAGGTACTGTAACAAACGTGGTTTTTAAAAGTAGGGTTTTCATTACAGTTTGTATAGTCAACATTCAGAGCCTGGTTTTGTGTGAACAGGGATCTATAACATCATCTGACTTGTAAACAGAGTAACACCTGAACCAACCTATGTAAAGCCGTAAATCCACTAAGGCGATTTTCCATGCGAATTGGCGTTCGCAGACGTTCGCACACCATCGCACACCATCGCTCAGTTGAATGAAATTCGCATGAAAAATCGCATGGACATGCGAATGCCTTGCGACATTATCTAAATTTTTAGATATTTTCGCATGTGGTTCGCACAGTCGCATGTATTCGCATAAGTTAGCAATATAACCGCTAGGCGCACTGTGATCGCTTGTAGTTCTCATATAATCCGCAAGGTGGAAAAAGATCATGCCCCCTAGTGAGAGCTAAGTAAATTAACAAAAAATAGGTTAAATGCAATCGCATCACATTTGCATATGTTATCGCTTTAGTGGATCTGGTAATCGCATTAAATTTGCATTACGTTCGCACATACCTGTCGCATGACATTCGCCTTAGTGGATCTGTACTGTCGCAGTAGTGGATCTGATGTTCGCACGGCATTCACAACAATCGCACAGTCGCACAATCGCATGGATCGCAGACGCAGTCGCTTGAAAATTCTAACGCCTTAGTGGATTTACGGCTTAAGTCTTCATAGGGTAGCAACGTAATCTCACCGGAATAGATATGATCTAATCCGTGGGTAGGAAACCTGGAAAGGCCGCAGCCAGCTACCGCTATCCGCTGGATCAATTGATGACTAAGGCTGTTCCTGTTTATAAAGATGGAGACCAACCAAGCGAGAAACGCAGCGAGTTCCTTAATCGCCAACACAAAATGGCCTATATGTGAGCTATTATTTCATATTTCACCTGATTATTGCTTCTGAGATGCTAAATTATGGGTGGGAGACATGAAATAATATCTCACATGTATGCTATTTTGTATTAGCGATTACAGAGATCGCCGCCTTGACTCGCTTGGTGTGTCCCCGGTATAAAGCTGGAGACACACCAAGCGATAAACATCAGCAATCTCCGGAATCGCCAACACGAAATGGCATGTATGTGAGATATCATTTCATATTTCACCTGATTTGTGTTGCCTCCAAGACGCTAGATTATTAATGGGAAATATCATTGTGAAATGATATCTCACATACATGCTATTTTGTATTGGTAATTCTAGAGATTGCTGCCTTGACTCGCTTGGTTTGTCGCGGACACACCAAGCGTGCGGAACACTCTGCGATTCCGGACCAGCAAGAAATGGAATCTCTCACCATTTCTCACCTACAAGGTGGGAGGGGGTTTTGATGACTCACCCACAATTATTTGACACTCAAAGCAAGTGGAGGTAGCGAGAAAACGTCAGCGATGAATTATACTAAGTGATACCGGGGACACACCAAGCGAGTGAAGGCAGCGATCTCCAGAATCGCCAACACAAATTGGCGTGTATGTGAGATATTATTTCATAGGAATATCTCTTGCCTATAATTTAGCATCTTGGAAGCAATAATCAGGTGAAATATGAAATAGTAGCTCACATACACGCCATTTTGAGTTGGCGATTTCGGAAATCGCCGCGTCACTCGCTTGGTGTGTCTCCGACATAAGCATGACATGAGCGATGTTTTATATTTGGCGATCATTCTATCGGCCAGTAAGGTGAGAAGAATGAGTGATCATGTGACTATATAACTCAATCTGATTGGTTGATTTATTGTTGCTGATCCTGCTCGCTCACAAATCGCTTACATGTATTAAAAATCTGATGTGTCTGCATTTTCAGAACCATCCTAGCGATTCTGTCTTGGCGATTATGTGGACAAATTTGGTGTTCTCTGATGCCGGAGACACACCAAGCGAGTAACGGCATCGATCTCCAGAATCGCCAACATAAATTTGCGTGTATGTGCGATGTTATTTTATTGTAATATCTCCCACGAATAATTTAGTATCTCTGACGCAATAATCAGGTGAAATATGAAATAATAGCTCACATATACGCCATTTTGTTGGCGATTCCGGAAATCGCCGCTTGACTCGCTTGGTGTGTCCCCGGTATTATACCGAGGACACACCAAGCGAGTCAAGGCGGCGATCTCTGGAATCGCGAATACAAAATAGCATTTATGTGAGATATTATTTTACAGGAATATCTCCTGCCCATACTTTAGCATATTGAAAGCACAAATCAGGTGAAATATGAAATAATAGCTCACATACAGGCCATTTTGTGTTGGCGATTCCGGAGATCGCTGCGTTTCTCGCTTAGTGAGTCGCCGGAACTATTGAGAACCATATAAATATACAATACTCCACGAGTTTGGATGCTCATCAATCGTCATCGATGAATCTACTGCATATAAATGAGTGAAGTATTGTGTATTTACGATTAAAATGCGGTTCTAGATTTTTATTACCCACCAATTACAGAGTCTACATAGGAAATGTATAGGGCACCTGGAATTAGCTTCCCGGAGATTCTGACAAAATAGTCCTGTCCACAAAGAGATTGAATCACCATGTACTTCAAAATAAGTTTTTTGATTGTTTATTCAATGCTATTTATTTAGAATCAATCATAATAATCTCATTTACCATCAGAAATCACTGTCATAACACACTTAGCATGCTAAATTCACAGGTTAATGGCAACATTTATTATTGGTGTAAGTCTACTGCCACGCTTGACAGTGCTATGGTGTCTGGAACTAAATGGCTTACAGAAACCTTTTAATTGCAATAGACTTTATTAATCTTGTAGGCGGGTAATAAATACAATAACGACTGGTTTCGTATTCGAGTGACCGTAATCTCCTCGTAGTTGACGACGTAATATCCTCGCTAATCGCTGGGATATTACTACGCGTCAACTACTCGGAGATTACGGCCACTCGTACACAAAACCAGTCATTATTGTGTATATCTCACCCTTTCACTTACAATTGAATAACATTGCAACATCAGAAACATTCAAATTAGTTCACAAATCCAGTCAGTGACATTCACATCACCATGTTGATGTCATATCTTCTCTCTTAAATCCTGACTACTGAAGGATCAATCGCTGATCTCGTATTCACTCGACCATGGCGCAGTATTGTCACTTTACGGGGGTGATCGTTGAGTTTTGTTTTTTTTAAATGTTAATACTATGGCTAAACTTGTACCAGGGGTGAGGGAATAGAGGGAAACTATGTTCCACTGAAAGAAAGTAAAAGTTACTTGGTAAGACTTGGGAATATTACTGTCCGAGGCCTTGGCCGCGAGCAGTCATTTTTCCAAGCCTTACTGACTTTGATGTTTTCATCCCGCTGGTTTCCCGCCAGTTCCATAGAAACTCTGCTGGTCGCTATGCAGGTTGCTATGCAACAACGTCACGACGACGCCATAGCTGCATCGATGTATTAAGTTTACATTTTGCAGACTTCGAAATCACGCCAATTACACCCTTACCTACTATTTAAACTATTTTGCATTTAATGTCCAACATGATATAGATACATCGATACTTAGTTGTTACATACACTTTGCTAGTACTGGGAGTTTTTAAACCATCTTGTATGGCCTGAAGTGGTAATATCCGCCATATTTAAATTCACCGATCGTAGCTTTTGGTCACGTGTCAATGTTGGCTAGTATACGGCAACCTTGGATGGTATACGGCAACCTTGGATGGTATACAGCAAACTTGGGTAGTATACGGCAACCTTGGATGGTATACGGCAACCTTGGGTAGTATACGGCAACCTTGGCTAGTACACGGCAACCTTGGCTAGTATACGGCAACCTTGGCTAGTATACGGCAACCTTGGCTAGTATGCGGCAACCTTGGCTATTATACGGCAACCTTGGCCAGTATACGGCAACCTTGGCTAGTATACGGCAACCTTGGCTAGTATACGGTAACCTTGGATGGTATACGGCAACCTTGGATGGTATACGTAAATTATTCCACCCCCAATAGCGTAGTAAGCGTAGAGTGTGCGCCCATAGGTATATCGGAATGTCTCGTTCGTCCTAATTATTCAACTAACCCCAGAAGTTGTGATGATTCATGCAAGTTTTAATAGAGACTTTGGGAGACTTGGCCAACTCTCTATTGTGGCTGCCGTTTGAGATATGGTTTGTTGCTCTGCCCGCTCAGTGGGTGTGTTCGCATTCATGTAACTGTAACTAGCTTTCTCACGATTCTGTGTCTCATTAAGTATTCTGGTCAAAAAGAAGACGCGTGACTGAGATATCGTCCCCCTGCCGCATCCCCCCGCACCCCCTCGCACCCCCCGCACCCCCCGCACCCCCGCACCCCCCGCACCCCCCGCACCCCCACACACAGCGCAGATCGTGACTGAGTGTTTCTCTCTCATTATGGAGTCCTGGCACCTGGAAGGTCGACTCGTGGTTTCTGAAATTGCTTCGTCATCTATATTTATCCGATATATATTCTTTATCTACACATATGTATGTGTAGGTATATGTATATATATATATATATATATATATATATATATATATATATACATGGTAATGTTGTATTTATTACTCACCTTTCTACTAATTATTAGGTAAATTTTTTTTGTAAATAATCAGAAATTCGACATAAGAGCAGTGCATTATATACATAAATAGTTCCTATAATGCCCGTCAGGTGGCCGAAAAAGCCGTATTCTCTTAGCAGAATACGGCTTTCCGTATTCTACTCAGTAGCGATCTGTAGGCTACATAGGCTTAGTAAGGAGACTCCGTATTGAGTGGGCAATAAAGGTGAATATACAGATAGAATAGATACAAGCATATTCATATGCTCCGAGAAGTTGATGCGCAGTAATATCCGAGCGTATGCAATAATATTGCATAGAGTCAACTCCGAGGAGTATACGACTGCTTATACTTGAAACCAGTCTCTATCTTATTCTTGATCCACCTTTTCTAGACAAGTGGAATGTCAATATCAGTTCGATTCAGTTATGCACTATTTTTCTATTTGCACTATTTTTCCGTATGCGCCGACCAGAGCATACAGCATGTCCGTATGCAACGGGTATGTCCTACACTGGCTCCAGTCCCTGCATCCTATATGTCTACTCTCCTCGCTGGGATACAGATGAACTGTATTCTGATTGTGATTAATCATTTAATGAATGTTCATAATCAAAGACTAGAGTAAGTCTAGGTATGTCCATATATACACTCACTCTGTGTTTTCTACGGATACTTTGTTTTGGGTGGATAATAAATAGACAATATTGACTGGTTTCAGATGCAAGGGGCTGTATACTCCGAGGAGCTGATGCGCAGAGATATATAGAGTCTCCATAGAAAATGCATAGGGAGTGTGTATCACCATACCCGAAGCATGCAGATATATCCACCTGATACAAAGTATCCGTAGAAAACACATAGGGAGTGTGTATGGACATACCCGGAGCATACAGATATATCCACCTAATACAAAGTGTCCATAGAAAACACATAGGGAGTGTGTATGGACATACCCGGAGCATACAGATATATCCACCTGGTACAAAGTGTCCATAGAAAATACATAGGGAGTGTGTATGGACATACCCGGAGCATAGAGATATATCCACCTCATACAAAGTGTCCATGGAGAACACATAGGGAGTGTGTATGGACATACCCGGAGCATACAGATATATCCACCTAATACAAAGTGTCCATAGAAAACACATAGGGAGTGTGTATGGACATACCCGGAGCATACAGATATATCCACCTAATACAAAGTGTCCATAGAAAATACATAGGGAGTGTGTATGGACATAGCCGGAGCATACAGATATATGCACCTAGTACAAAGTGTCCATAGAAAACACATAGGGAGTGTGTATCCCATACCCAGCCCATACGGACATGTTGTATGCTCCGGGTGGCGCATACAAAAAAATAGTGCATACGGAAAAATAGTGCATAACTAAAACGAACTGATATTGACATGCCACTTGTCCAGAAAAGGTGGATAATAAATACAATATAGACTGGTTTCAGATAAAAGCGGTTGTATGCTCCTCGGAGTTGACTCTACGCAATATCCTCACATATGCTCGGATATTACTACGCGTCAACTCCTCAGACCATACAGCCGCTTGTATCTGAAACCAGTCAATATTGTGTATATATATGTCAACTCCGAGGAGAATACAACTGCTGTTTGCTGAAACCAGTCTCTATTGTTTTTATTATCCACATTTATCCAACTGGCAGTGTGCCGATTTTATTTCACTTTAGTTATGCACTATTTCTTCATATGCACTATTTTTCTATATGCACCGGTTTTTGCAGCCAAGAGCATACAACATATAAACATATGTGCCGTATACGTTTGTATACGCTACCTCTGGACGCTTTGTACCTGGTAGATAATAAATACATACTATGGAGAAACCAAACACGAGTTAGTTGTGTTGTTGTTTATCGCATGACGGCAAGATCGCGTATTACTGCGCGAGGCGAAGCCAAGAGCAGTAATACGCGATCTTGCCGGAGTGCGATGAACAATAACACGACTAACTCGAGTTTGGTTTAGAATTTATCCCACCTCACCCGTCTAAATTACTTCTACATTAACAAATAACATCATTTGTCAAGTGTATCCCACTAGAGCGATATTTTTCAATTTTCTGATCTCCCGACCGAATACAGTGACCCAATTCTAAGCCTATGTGTTTTTTTATTAGGGGTAGGTTAATACTTATATAAATAGAACTGTCATCAAGGCAAAGCCGAGTGATGATTATTGATAATGCTATGATTTGAGTGCGGTTCTCGATTTATCTCACCCATTTCCTGGATATTAGAATAGTATCACAATATCAGAATAATTCAAATAATTTCGCAAATACAGTTAGGAACATATGAATCTTCATTTTGATGTCTTATCTGCTCTATGAAATCCTGGTCATTGATTGGTCAGTCAATTATGACGTCATATCATACCATGGCGTAGTATTGTCGTTACATAGATTTTCATTGTGTACGATTTTTTAATATTATTCCTATATACCTATGGTCGAACACTCTAAGCTTACACCAAGTTCTTGGGGTTGGAGTAACTTATGGATACTACCCAAAGTTGCCGCATACTACCCAAGGTTGACATTTAGACCAATCAGATCGTCTCTTACAAAATTCATATGAAAAGCGCAGTGGGAAGAAAACTTAGTGTTAAGTTACTCGATAAGGTTGGATCTGGCTTCGGGTTTGCATATAACGCTAATTATCGTTGTTAAACCATAATTGAAGGTATATAGGAATAGGGAAACCAAGTTTCCGGGGAGAGAAAGTCAAAGTTACTCAGTAAGGCTAGGAAAAATTACTGCCTAAGTCACCTCGTAACTTTGACTTCCTCTCACCGGAACAAAGTTTCCCTCTATTCCTCCTATGACCTAACCAATTCCATGGATAAGATGAATAAATATACTTTCTCCTAAGTTCCACCTCCCTAAGTCAACCAGCCCTTTATGGTGATCATTTTACACCATTAAGTTTTAAAAACTAGAGGTCACTCTAGGTCTACAGGAAATTCTCTCGTTATTGTTGGGTGTAATCATAGTGAATTACTGATTTACATGGTATGTATGCGCAGCTTGCAACTGCAGACAGATTCAGACCAACAATCGCAAGCTTACTCATTTCCCTGCAGCACCCAGTTCCCCTGCTCAGCATTACACGGCAGGCATTACCTGCATAAACAGCCCTGCTTCGGCAGGCACCGCTATTTTTGTAAATAGCAATGTCATGTGATGTGTCATGTGATTTAAGTAATCTGCCTTGGTGACTGATCATATTTTGTTATACCAAATCAAAGGTCAATATGGCTCTTGTACATTGTCAACATTTTTTAAAAATCAAACAATTATCTTTTTATCTATTGAATTTTGTATATCAGTATCAATGATTCCTCCAAGATGGCTGGAGGCATCCTCCTGCTGTTAAAAGGTTAATCCCCTGATTATTTCAGGTAATAAAAGGATTACCTTTCCTTTCACTCTGTCCTTATTACTGGAAGGAAAGATGGATGAGGGTAATTCAGTAATCCACGGGATTACAGCATCAGTTCTTGAGCCCTACTAAGAGAATGAAGCTGGAAAATAGTATTGACAGTTTTAGTTGTAGGGTGGGCGGGTGGTAAAATGTCTTAGTCCTTTGGAGGGAAGTGAAATCCCGGATGATGCGGCCACCTGACCGCCTTGGAAAAATGTGTTTGAACAGTGTAACCCTCCCAGTACGCATTTTTTTTTAAACATTTATTTATCCTGGGAATACGCACTCAGCCCTAGAGCTCCATTGCCTCCAACAGTTCGCCAATAATGACTAATGCAGAGAAGGGTTATTATTGGAGATATTTTATCAATATTTTATTGAGAATTATGACCTGAATTGCCTGCAGAGGGCGATGTGGTGCGGCGTAGGGGCTTAACGCAGAATGGGAGGAACATGGGGGTCGCAGAATGATATATGGAGACATACTTAGTGTGCCTGAACGGAATCCGTTCAGAGATATTTGGTCGGAAATATTCACAGAGTTCGTAGAACAAGGTCAATATATCCGATCAAAATTTCTCTGAACAAATGCAATTCAGATACACTCACTATCTCTCCTTATCATTATTGTTGTTGTTATTATTATTATCATTATTATTATTATTACTATTATTATTACTATTATTATTATATACCTAGAAGTCATTCAAAAAATAGTTATAAAACTCACTTTTTCGAGAATGAGAGTGGTCACATGGTACAGAGGGACGTATGAATATTCTTTCGTCACTCAGTGACGTACGAGATCATCACTCCTTGTCAGTAAAAGTCTGCATTCGCCCATGGGTATGTAATAACAATTCTATGATAAATGGAAAGTTGTACATTGGTGACAAAACGAGGTATGAAAATATATGTCGTCGGCAAACGAACTTTCGACGATACGAGAAACTGAAACTTTGTTGCTGTTGTGGCATAAAAGATCGTCCATTTTGAAAATGTCGTCCATTTTGAAAATGTCGTCCATTTTGAAAATGTCGTCCATTTTGAAAATGTCGTCCATTTTGAAAATGTCGTCCATTTTGAAAATGTCGTCCATTTTGAAAATTTCGTCCATTTTGAAAATTTCGTCCATTTTGAAAATTTCGTCCATTTTGTCGTCCAATTGTCGTCTGGGAATACGCCTCTCGAGCTGTCGATGCCAATGTTAAACTCATTTTTCATAGACTAAATCTAATCCAAATCAAATGATATTTTCAAAAGAGTATTCCATTTATATGTGATACATGTATACCGAATTTTATCATTTGTTAGGCCCGGCGTCCACCTACTACGATAGAATCGTAGACCTCCCGATATGGCACCGATACAAAATGTCAAAATCGGTGCCATATCGGGAAGGTGCAAAATCGTAGACATATGTCTAGACATGCCAATCCACCACGCATTGTATGGGGTTTTTATTGGTGTCTAATCGCAGAAACGTGGTCAACTGCCCCGATATTAGGTGACCTTCCAACGCGATTTTGATTTTGTATCGGGAGGTGCATCGTAGACCATATCGGTGCCATGCCGTAGTAGGTGGACGCCGGGCCTTAACGAGTGAATCGTTTTTGAAGATTTTTTGGCCATTCGCCCTATTATACAGACACTGCACCACTCGGTCTGCTTGTCTCAGACATACCACTGCGTCGCTCAATGTGTATCGAAGTACAACATCATCCATTTAGTGCTTTTATGCACAAGCACTTGGAAATAGGTCAATTGTACGACTTTTTGTACGGACCATAGTGCTGATGCCCCGCTACACGTTTTATGCTTCTCAGAATGGAAAAGGTCGACCAGGATGTCTTTCATCGTTTGTAATGTCATTTATCTTAGCTTGGAATAAACGTCCACAGGCTTAACATCAGGAACTCGTTCTCAACAGACTGCGAGTACGGTAACTCATTCTCAACGGGTGATAAAGAGATAAATATTTCCAGGCTAAAATAAAATCAGAAACATTTTCGTGCTTGGTCTGAGTCCCTATTTGCCATTGCGTTTTGAGCGCTTCAGAATATTCACTCGGCTATCGCCTTGTTCATATTACTGCGCGCTCCATACTCGTTGGCGAACGAAGACACGGACCAAACACTCATCAGTTTCTTTCTTAATCTTCCATTCGCACGGACGAAAAAATGTTATTCAACAGTGCCCAGGATTGCCTGTTTTTTGGTGCACACCTCTCATGCTCTCTAAGTGGTCTTCTATACAAGGATCTCACTATGCTCTATGGGAGAAGAATTCTTAACGAACTAGGCTTAGAGCCTTGAGAATCCACTGGCACACAGTATTCCCGCTAGGTGGCATCATTGAGATTATAGGAGTCTTTGGGTTGCATTGATGTGCGTGTTTACCACGGGAGGCAGGCCAGTGGATTCTCAAGGCTCTAAGCCTAGTTCGTTAAGAATTATTCCCATATAGAGCGTAGTGAGAGTGCAGAATACCACTCAGAGAGTGTGAGATCTTATGAGAGGTGTGCACCAATAGGCCGCCACCTCTGTCTCCATTCTGTTTCAACTAAGAGGTTCACATGGTTCAGTCACATTCAGTATCTGCGATGTATACCCCACATCAGGTTATTTCACTCTGTGTTCTCTCTAAAAGCTTATTTAGTATGGAATATTCATTGCATTGCAGATTTATCAGTATAGCTGTATAATCAATTTATTCAGAATACAAATAAGAATATTGTCTTATTCTAACCCGGCGTCTACATTAGACGATTATGGGCGGCGATTCTTCATTTTAGCGGAGCCTGACGACTTTCAGCAGTAAAAGGCTAGAAGTCGTCTAATGTAAACGCCAAGCGTGTGGCGACTGCAGATCGTCTGGTTACGTCTGGTTATGCAATACGGCACCACCTCACGACTATTAGACACGCTCTGACCTCGACTATTTTAAGCCGGCTTGAATTCGTCGTCTACAGGGGCGGCGATTCTGTGAAAACTCATAGTCGTCAGTGTGAACGCTTGGGTAAATTCTGACGTAGACGACCTTTGGGGTGGACATTGCCACCACCTGGCGACTATTGGCTGATGATCTACAGTCGCCACGTATTTAGTTGTCCAATGTAAACGCCGGGTTAGTCTGGTCATTTGACAATAGTCATATGTTTAATCACTGAATTATACATACAGTTATTTATATGAACAAACAATGATGTGACAATGTACTAACACAGTAAAACTAGTACAGCTTTTTATTTGTACACGTATTCGACGTTGGATAGTTCACATGTCGCCTATAAGGATTACAATCTTGCATCGGGGAAGCAAACACCTGTACCTTATGTTCCAGGATAACTTCTTACTCTGAATAAAGAAGAGATATTCTCATTTCAACCTTTGAAAAAAGAAGGGAGTACAAACTGGCACACTCCCCAAGCACTACGAAAGATCCGCAGGGAGAATGCCAGACGTTTACAGTTTCCAGGTCAAGGTCGTCACGCAGTTAACCACGCCAGTGCTGCGGTAGTGCAGACTGGTTCCCTGTCTGAATAGATGATAGGACAGGTAGAGGGATATTCTGAGCGACCTTGAACTTTCCAAATTAAGCCTTTCCTCTAACCAGATACCCTTTATAGCTAATCTACATTGGTTCAAAGTTAATGACAATAATTATGTAGAACGTCCTGACCATGCTGTACAAGCTACAAAACGAGATGATAAATTACGGTTTATAAATACGGAACAAGGCGTTTACGCCAAATTCCGTACAAACCGTAAATTTTTATCGAGTATTGTGGCTTGTACAAGGATGGTAGGTCGTTCTATATTTACTATATACCCGAAATTGTTGAAATGATTGATTTTATTTAGCCTAACAATTAATATTTTAGTCAATGCATATGGGGAAGTGTTCCGTATTTTCCCGTACGGAACACTGCTCTGTATAGTATTTTTACGGTATATGGCAAAACGGTGCGTATTTACAGTATATACGGCATGGGTATATAGTAGAACACCTGCCTGAAGAAGTCTATTAAATATAGACGAAACGTCGCAACAACCTAAACCCAACTTCACCCAAACTTCGATGTATAATTACCCCAAATAAAACGTATCAATTGAATACAACTTGTCTGTTTTTGTGTGGATCTCCTACCAACTAGTAAAACATATAAACCTTTCACACAGTATGATAGATGACTGTTTTTAGCTGGTTCACTGAAAACAGGCAGGACCGGTCTACAGTCCCTCTTGAGTATACAAAAACCTCAAAATAATTGAAATTGGCAAGTGAATGCACCTCCCGATAAAAAATCTAAATCGCGTCGGAAAGTCACCTAATATTGGGGCAGTTGACCACGTTTCTTTGATTATACACCGATAAAAACCCCATACAATGCGTGGTTGATTGGCACGTCTACACATATGTCTACGATTTTGCCCCTTCACGATATGGCATCGACTTTGACATTTTGTATCGGTGCCATATCGCGAGGTCTACGATTCTATCGTAGTTGGTGGACGTCGGGCCTTAATGTACGACAGCCCTTTAGAATTTCTTTATATTCTTTCATAAAATAATTGTATAATGATCTCTAAATCGGAAACTAGCACGGTGACCTCCGATTTCTGAGTTCGATATGTGTTCTACAACTCTTAAAGAGCCTCATATTCTGAAGGTGAAGAAGTCTGTTCTCCTTAAAATCGTTAATTTCTTTTGGCTTAACAACCAATATTTTAATTAACGTTTACGGGAGTGTTCGGTATTTTCCCGTACGGAACACTGTTTCGTACAGTACTATTACGTCATTTGGCGAAACGGTGCGTATTTACGGTATATACGGAATGGATGTATATACACATACGTCCGGCCTATAAAGGTATGATTTTGCGTAAATAAGTTAGTCCTATTGCCCATCATGTATATATAGACAATAATCGATGGTTTTGTGGATAGGCGGCCGTAAACCACGAGAGTTTGACGCGTAGTAATACACGAGCGCTAACGAGTGCATTACGACGTCAACCTCGAGTGGTTTACAGAGCCGCTTATCCACATAATCATCGTTTGTTGTATTTATTATCCATTATTTCTAATAAATTAAGCCCAGTAATTGCCATATTAAAGGGTATAACAATAGGGACTATTTCTCTGCTCTATAGCACAAAGGGGCTATTTTCCCCGTATACTATGGTTTTGAGGCCGTATACCACTGGTTTGAATCCGTATACCATAGTTATGGTATCTGACAGGTTTTATACAGTGGGTCGTGGTTTACTGAGTCCCCATACATTTTCAATGGGGACTTTGTATACGATGGATAATAAATACCCTTCATCCATTGATGTATATATATCCATGTTGATAGCTTCAGACACAACTTCCTCCCCAGACTCAGCGTGTCAGCCACCCCACCTGGTGGCAAAAGTAGGCACTAGAGCTCGCTACAGAAATATGTCTGATTCCCGGCAGAGGGCACCACTGAAACGCCCAAGTGAGCGTCAGCCTGGAATAAACTAGGCTCGTACATGTAGAGCCTTTTCTGTATGTCATAGAGACCCAGGGACAATTACTCTGCAGTCAAACTCGGTGGAGTACGGACCCAGCTATTTCCATCTCCTGGGTTTCCTTCTAAATATCAGGGTGTATCAGCTCCTACAGCTAGGCCTATTCAACTCAAGAATTATCTGTCATTCTGTTCGCGGTTCGATCTGGTCCCCTTCCCTTGTACTTCATACCAAGCAGGTATTTACTCGGTTCACTCAGCTTCCACCCTCTCCGCAAATTCTGTTAAGAATCATCTTTCTGGAGTCTGGTTTTATCAAAAACTTCGGGATTTTCAGGATTTTCCCACTAATTATAGGTTGAAGCTTATTCTGAAAGGTATCACCAAATCCAAAGGGGTGCAGGTTTCCTCAAAACATTGGTTGACTTAGTGGGATTCACTACGAATTTTTTCCAAGTTATCTATTGACGACAGTTCAGATTTGGTGTTTTGGTGTTGATATGGACAACATAACACAGTAAAGCCCCGCTTCCGAGACACCCCGCTTAAGGGGACACTCTGCTTCAGGGGACAATTTGCTTGGAATGGAAACGTTTCCCTCTATTAAGAGTATAATTTAACCCTGCTTAAGGGGACAGTTATTCCGGTACAGAGTGCTACTTAACCCCGCTTATCATTGAGGGTGGTTGTGGCTCCTAAGATTCGAGGTCAACTCTCGACTGCAGAGCCGTCCCAAGGCGCTAGAAAATATTATGTAAGGAGGTCAGGGTCAAGGTCGGGGTTTGCTGCGAATGCAGTCATTGGCTACTCGGTCTACTGTTTTCCTTATATGGAATTAAGGTAATGGGACAACTCCATGGTGCAGTACACCGTACCCTTCTACGAGTTACAGAAGATGGTCTTCATGTACGAGCCCAGATTATTAAACAGGCCCCTAGATTATTAAACGCGCCCCAGGTTGTGTCCCTGGCATTACGACAGGTTAGTATACGCTGGTTCCCGGGGTATCTGCTAGGGGGCTCGGCGGAGATATAAGAAGCCAGCGGCGTACTTAGGCGGGCACCAGCCAAAGGTTAGTTCTGTCATTTTCCTAGTGCATTATGGGATGGCAGTGAGCTGGTTCCCTGGCCAACCTAATAGGTTTTTGTTATGTTGTTTTCATTCCCAAATGACACCATTTCATTCTCATCCAATCTTCTGGACTGTGGTGTCAAACAACAGAGCATAATCGTATGTTATTTTGCTAAGGATGCCACCTGTATGGGACATTTGGCAAAAAATACACAAATTTTGACCAGTCATATAAAGTGCTTGGTGAAAAGAAGTGGTGTCAGTTAAACTGTCAGTTTCTGATCAAACATGCTCATAAGTTATCTTTTTTATTTTACACAAGTTTAGCTTAAACCGATGTAGATAAGTTATTTGGGGATCTCGTAAGGGAGAAAGGCTTAATTTGCAAAGTTCAAGGTCGCCTGGAATATCTCGAAATACCTGTCCCATCATTTATTTGCACACGGAATCAGCCTAACTTAGGGTCTGTACTTAGTATAACTGGGCAGTGCCCGGTACGGGTCAACAATACACTGGGCAGCTTGGGCATATTCAGTTTTCCTTTTTTTCTTTTTTTTGAAATTCCATTTGATAAAGCAGCGCTCGATTGAATGTTTTTTTTTCAGATGTTGGTAGAGAACATTACAAGTCGGCAGTGTTCGGTACAGTCCGGCAGTTTTCGGTACACCTCGGCAGTGGTCGGTAATATTCGGCAGTATTCGGTACACCTCGGCAGTGTTCGGTACAGCCCGGCGGTACTCGGTACACCTCGGCGGTACTCGGTACACCTCGGCAGTGTTCGGTACACTTCGGCAGTATTCGGTAATGTTCGGCGGTACTCGGTACACTTCGGCAGTGTTCGGTACAGTCCGGCGGTACTCGGTACACCTCGGCAGTGTTTGGTACAGTCCGACAGTACTCGGTACACTTCGGCAGTATTCGGTAATGTTCGGCGGTAAAAGGTACACTTCGGCAGTGTTCGGTACAGTCCGGCGGTACTCGGTACACCTCGGCAGAACTCCGTACACCTCGGCAATATTCGGTACACCTCGGGAGTTTTCGGTACACCTCGGGAGTATTCGGTACACCTCGGCAGTACTCCGTACACCTCGGCAATATTCGGTACACCTCGGGAGTTTTCGGTACACCTCGGGAGTATTCGGTACACCTCGGCAGTACTCGGTACACTTCGGCAGTGTTCGTTAATGTTCGGCAGTTTTCGGTACACCTCGGCAGTTTTCGGTACACTTCGGCAGTGTTCGTTAATGTTCGGCAGTTTTCAGTACACCTCGGCAGTTTTCGGTACACCTCGGCAGTACTCGGTACACCTCGGTACACCTCGGCCGACCTCTCCTCGGGCGTCATCGATCGCGGCGAGGCGGCGGCGAGGCGGCGGCGGCGACTGAAAGTTTAATTTCCTGCTGGCGGTGCTGACCCGCGCTGTCCCGTGTCGATGGCGCGCGCGGCGGCCGCTCATTACGCGCCCGGCGCCGACCTGCGGGCCCCGCGCCGCACAAAGACCGCCACCAGCTGTGAGCAGGACGCGGCCGCCAGGATATTGGCCGTCAGCGCCCGCGGACAGGGCGGGGTGCAGACAGGGGCACAACGCCTGCCACCCAATATACACTGTCTGTCTCCTGCCACCCATTAATCACCGCCCGCGGGCAGGGCAGGGTGCAGACAGGGGCACAACGCCTGTCACCCAATATACACTGTCTGTCTCCTGCCACCCAATACTCACCGCCCGCGGGTTGCAGACAGGGACACAACGCCTGCCACCCAATGTACACTGCCTGTCACCCACCAACCTACACCCACTGTATGTCTCCTGCCACCCATTACTCACTGCCTGCGGACAGGGCGGGGTGTAGACAGGGGGACAACGCCTGCCACCCAATGTGCACTGCCTGTCACCTGCCAACCTACACCCACTGTCTCCTGCCACCCATTAAAACAGGGCGGGGTGCAGACAGGGGGACAACGCCTGCCACCCAATATACATTGTATGTCTCCTGTCACCCATTACCCACCGCCCGCGGACAGAGCGGGGTGCAGACAGGGGACAATGCCTGTCACCCAATATACACTGTCTGTCTCCTGCCACCCAATACTCACCGCCAGCGGACAGGACGGGGTGCAGACAGGGGCACAACGCCTGCCACCCAATATACACTGCCTGTCACCTGCCAACCTACACGCACTGTCTGTCTCCTGTCACCCATTACTCACCGCCCGCGGACAGGGCGGGGTGCATACAGGGGGACAACGCCTGCCACCCAATGTACACTGCCTGTCACCCACCAACCTACACCCACTGTCTGTCTCCTGCCATCCATTAATCACCGCCCGCGGACAGGGCCGGGTGCAGACAGGGGGACAACGCCTGCCACCCAATATACACTGTTTGTCTCCTGTCACCCATTACTCACCCGTGGACAGGGCGGGATGCAGACACTGGGGCACAATGTCTGCCACCCAATATCCACTGCCTGTCACCCACCAACCTACACCCAATGTGTCTCCTGCCACCCATTAATCAACGCCTGTGGACAGGGCAGGGTGCAGACAGGGGACAACGCCTGCCACCCAATATACAATGTTTGTCTCTTGCCACCCATTACACACTGACTACCACCAAATATAAACTGCCTGCCATCCGACACCCAACACCCACTGTCTCCTGCCACCCATTACTCACCTCCCACAAACAGGGTAAACTGCATACAAGGGGAACTGTCTGCCACACAATATACACTGCCTGTCGCCTGCCAACCTACACCCATTGCCTGTCTCCTGCCACCAATTACTCACCGCCCATGGACAGGGCAGGCTGCATACAGGGGGGCACCCAGCACACTCTGCCTGTCTCTTGCAATCCAACTCCCACTGCCTGTTACTTGCCATCCAATAAATACCCTCCAGTAATATATAATAATATAAAACATTTAAAAAGAAAAAACTCAGTGCCTGTATCCTGCTCTCCAACAGCTGCTGCATGTCACCTACAACCCACTACTTACCTGCCATGGTCAGGGCCCAATAATCACTGCCTGCCACCCAACACCTACTGCCAGTCCCCTGACACCCATTGCTTACCATACATGGACAGGGTTTGGCACCTGCAAGAGCTTACGTCGTTAACCACTGCCTGCCACCCAAATCCCACTGTCTGTTATACCTGCTACCCACAGACAAGGCCACCCATAGACACCCATCACTCTCTGCCTGCTGCCCGCCACCCATTGCCTGCACACCGCTGCTTCCCTGCCACTGACTGCCTACTCCCTGTCAGATGCCATCCTCTGCTTACTGCCTGCCACCCACCCTCCTCTGCCTGCCACCCACCAACATTTGCTTATTGCTTGCCACCCACTGGCCTTTGCATACTGCCTGTCACCCATCCCCATATGCCTGTTACCCACTACACTATAACTGCCAAACACTGCCCTCTGCCTCTGCCTGTCACCCACCACCCCCTTCCTACCAGCAACCCACCAACTGCCTGCTGTTTGCCACCCATCCCCCTGCCTGCCACCCCCCCCCCCCCTGCCTGTTACCCACTACCCTATAACTGCCAAACACTGCCCTCTGCCTACTGTCTGTCACCCGACCCCCTATCCTATGCCTGCCACCCAACTCCCTTTGCCTTAAATCTGCCACTTATCACATGTAATTGACCACCCATCAGTAACCTCCTGACTGCTATCCATTGCCTGCAGGTTGCCACCAACTTAAACCTTTATCTGTCACCCGCTGCTGTTGTCAAACATAGCCATTTATTTACCAGTAAATCAATGCAGTTTGTAAAGGGTGCTTACAGTCTGTACAAACTGTGAAGGTAGGTGACAGGGGCACAACTAGGAGCGTTATCTCAGACGGACAGTGAGGCTCAGTGAGGTGAGCAGCTCTAAGAGTTTCTCTGAGCAGCTCATGAATATCTTAAAGCCGTCCGAGCAGATCTCAGAACCCAGGTTTAGTCCTCCCCCCAACCACACAGCCACCAGGGCCCTGTTTTATTTTCATCTCTCCTGGGGGAGGAGAATCCCCACGAGGGATAGCTCCATTGAGGATATTTTTGAGGAGATCTCCCCTGTCCTCGGGAGGGAGAGAAATCCTCGGCCGAAGTCTCCTTTGAGAGAGCCCCAGGACAAAATAAACCTGTATGACACTTTTGAGGAGACTTGAAAGAGAGACTGTGTATACTGCAGGTGGCGGGACATAGTGGTATTTTTGGGAACTAATTTCATCATTTATGAATGTATGTAAATTTAAGTAAATAGCACAGTAATTCTCCATCTGAGACCTCCAGTTTTTATTAAAATCATAATAAATATATTTCCGATAGTTCAGATGAATTAAATAGCTTTTATTTGTTATTTTGAATCACCCAGATACCCCTAGACATGTCGCCCGCCAGGAGAGCTGCAGGACACTTCTCAGGAGCTCTCCCGGCCCGAGGATTGAAAATAAAACGAAATTTGAGATCTCCTAGATCGTCGCCTACAACTCTCCTTCCCCATGCTAAATTGAAATATCGAACCCAAACTCTCCTAGGACCTCTCCACGGGCATTTCAAGCCTCCTAGAGCGAAAAATGAAACATGGCCCAGAACCCAGGCCCAGTCCTAGCCCCAACCACACAGCCACCAGAACCCAGACCCAGTCCCCCCCCCCCCCAACCACACAGCCACCAGAACCCACACCCAGTCCCCCCAACAACACAGCCACCAGAACCCTGACCCAGTCCTCCCCCAAAACAACACAGCCACCAGAACCCAGTCCCAGTCCCCCCCCCCAACCACACAGCCACCAGAACCCACACCCAGTCCCCTCGCCAACCTCACAGCCACCAGAACCCAGACCCAGTCCCCCCCCAACCACACAGCCACCAGAACCCACACCCAGTCCCCCCCAACCACACAGCCACCAGAACCCACACCCAGTCCCCTCGCCAACCTCACAGCCACCAGAACCCAGACCCAGTCCCCCCCCCAACTACACAGCCACCAGAACCCACACCCAGTCCCCTCGCCAACCTCACAGCCACCAGAACCCACACCCAGTCCCCCCCCCCCAACAACACAGCCACCAGAACCCACACCCAGTCCCCCAACCCCACAGCGACCAGAACCCACACCCAGTCCTCCCCCAACTACACAGCCACCAGAACCCACACCCAGTCCCCCCCCCCAACCACACAGCCACCAGAACCCACACCCAGTCCCCCAACTACACAGCCACCAGAACCCAGACCCAGTCCTCCTCACAACCACACAGCCACCAGAACCCACACCCAGTCCCCCCAACCACACAGCCACCAGAACCCACACCCAGTCCCCTCGCCAACCTCACAGCCACCAGAACCCAGACCCAGTCCCCCCCCCAACCACACAGCCACCAGAACCCACACCCAGTCCCCTCGCCAACCTCACAGCCACCAGAACCCACACCCAGTCCTCCCCCCAACCACACAGCCACCAGAACCCACACCCAGTCTTTCCCCCAACCACACAGCCACCAGAACCCAGACCCAGTCCTCGCCAACCACACAGCCACCAGAACCCACACCCAGTCCCCCCCCCCCAACCTCACAGCCACCAGAACCCACACCCAGTCCCCCCCCCCAACCACACAGCCACCAGAACCCAGTCCCCCCCCCAACCAGACAGCCACCAGAACCCACACCCAGTCCCCCCAACCACATAGCCACCAGAACCCAGACCCAGTCCCCCCAACCACACAGCCACCAGAATCCACACCCAGTCCTCCCCCCAACCACACAGCCACCTGAACCCAGTCCCAGTCCCCCCAACCACACAGCCACCAGAACCCAGACCCAGTCCCCCCAACCACACAGCCACCAGAACCCAGACCCAGTCCCCCCCCCCCAACCACACAGCCACCAGAACCCAGACCCAGTCCCCCCAACCACACAGCCACCAGAACCCAGACCCAGTCCCCCCAACCACACAGCCACCAGAACCCAGTCCCGCTCCTTCGCCCGGCCCGTAATCATGGCCGACGGCGCGGGGCTGGTAACAGAACAAGGAACATAAGAAATGAGAGGTGGGAGAAAGGCGGGTCGGGGAATGAATGCTGGGATGGTCTGCACGAGAGGGGGAACGAGGGAAGGCGGGTGATGGGAGAGACAAAGGGCAGACAAACTGAGCCAGGGATACATTTAGAACAGACAATGAGACAGGGACAGAGAGAGGCGAAGATGAAGACAGAGAGAGACAGACATATAGACATGGGAGCCACAAGGAGACACAGAGATAGAGAAAGAGACAGGGAGTACAAGAGACAGAGACACAGGGAGGATGGGAGAAGCACACAGAGCGACGCACACGGAGATGAAGAGACAGAGAGGCAGGAAACACAGAGAGATACAGAGATAGAGACAGGGAGTACAAGAGGCAGGGACACGGATACAGAGATACAGAGATACGGAGAGGGGGGGGAGAAAAACACAGATTGAGACACACGGAGAAAGAGACAGAGAGAGAGACAAGGGAGCCGCAGAGATAGAGAAAGAGACAGGGAGTACAGGGACACAGACACAGAGAGTCGAAAACTGTGTTGGAGAGGAGATATAGAGTAAAGAGTCATAGATGACAAGAGTCGGACGGAAAGAAACATATAGAGATAAGGATTGTGATAAAGAGATAAGAAGAGTGAGTCAGAGACACACAGAAATGGAAAGAGAGACAAGTAATAATTGAAAGACAGAGACACAGAGTTAGAGTCAGAAATACTCCTAGATGACAAAGACTAAGAGAGGCACAGACAGGTTTTTTAGTGAAATAATGGAAACAAGGGAGAGTGAAGAGTGAAGGACACAGGGGAGAGTGTAGGACACAGGGGAGAGTTAAGGACACAGGGGAGAGTGAAGGAAACAGGGGAGAGTGAAGGAAACAGGGGAGAGTGAAGGAAACAGGGGAGAGTGAACGAAACAGGGGAGAGTGAAGGATACAGGGGAGAGTGAAGGACACAGGGGAGAGTGAAGGAAACAGGGGAGAGTGAAGGATACAGGGGAAAGTGAAGGACACAGGGGAGAGTGAAGGAAACAGGGGAAAGTGAAGGAAACAGGGGAGAGTGAAGGACACAGGGGAGAGTGAACGTAACAGGGGAGAGTGAAGGAATCAGGGGAGAGTGAAGGAAACAGGGGAGAGTGAAGGATACAGGGGAAAGTGAAGGACACAGGGGAGAGTTAAGGACACAGGGGAGAGTGAAGGAAACAGGGGAGAGTGAAGGAAACAGGGGAGAGTGAACGTAACAGGGGAGAGTGAAGGAAACAGGGGAGAGTGAAGGACACAGGGGAGAGTGAACGTAACAGGGGAGAGTGAAGGAAACAGGGGAGAGTGAAGGACACAGGGGAGAGTGAAGGAAACAGGGGAGAGTGAAGGAAACAGGGGAGAGTGAAGGACACAGGGGAGAGTGAAGGAAATAGGGAGAGTGAAGGAAACAGGGAGAGTGAAGGAAACAGAGGAGAATGGAGAAAACAGGGGAGAGTGAAGGAAACAGGGGAGAGTGAACGTAACAGGGGAGAGTGAAGGAAACAGGGAAGAGTGAAGGAAACAGGGGAGTGTGAACGTCACAGAGGAGAGTGAAGGAAACAGGTCTGAGGCAGTGGAGTCAGAGAGGTGAACTAAAGGAGACAGGAGAGTGGCGGATCGTAAAGAAGTAGCCCGGCACAGAGGGCTAGTGGGGACCAGTCGTCCTTGGCTTCACATTGAAGAGACCCGGACCAGCTTCTTGTCTGCACCAGGAGGGGGCGCCACCTCACCCGAGTCCCCAGCCTCGTTGTGGATTATTTACCGTAAGACGCGGGCCTCCTGCTGCGCGTGTGTGTGTGGGTGTGTATGGGAGTGAGTGTGTGTTTAATGTAGGATACTTTATGCTAGTAATAATGTACTACACATATTTATTATCTATGTTATATATATATTATGTTTATATATGTATATACGATAATTATAGTGGCAACAAAACAATGTACTTATTTATTCTACGTATATATATATATATATATATATATATATATATATATATATATAAACCTATATATATATATATATATGTGTGTGTGGGGGGGGGGGGGTGTATCTATGTGTTTAATCTAGAATACTATCTGCTAGTAACAATATAGAACACCTATTTATCATCTACGTGTTACATATATGTATATAGGGAATAATTACAGAGCTAACAATACAGTGCACCCATGTATATGTGGAGGTGTGTCTCGGTGTGTATCTACGGGTGAGGGGTGTCGGGGTTGTCCGGGGACACGGCTGAACTGTGCTGCTGATGCCTCCAGCCTCTCCCCTCCTCCCCGTGCCCATCCCTGTGTTCCAGGAAGCCCCTTCACGTGCACACCAGGCCGTGCACACAGGTAGCAGCCTCCATACCTGGGCCTGTCCCCACCTGTCTCCCCCCCTCCCCCTCCTCCTCCTCCTCCTCCCTGGTACCTGGTCTCCTGGTTCCTGGTACCGCCTTCAGAGAGCGGCGCTCCCCGGGTCCCCCCCCCCCCACCCCCCACTCCTCACCGCCCGTCTTTCTTCTACACCGCCGCCCCGCACGACCACCAGCGCCACCCACGACAAGGACGTGCACTAGGCCCGGCCCGGTGGCGCCTCTAGCGGAGCGGGCCCCCAACCTTGCTCCGTGCGTGAGGCGGGGCGCTTTGAAGTGAGGAGTGGGGAGACATACCTGCACAGGTAGACGTTGTGAGTGTGGCGGGGCTGTCTGTTACCTGCAGCCTCTCCATCCCATACACGGCAGGAATATAACATAAAATACGATATATTATATTTACATGTATATAACCAGCCTGTTACCATCACATGTAGACGTTGTGAGTGTGGCGGGGCTGGCTGTTACCTGCAGCCTCTCTATCCCATCCACGGCAGGAATATAACATAAAATACGATATATTATATTTACATGTATATAACCAGCCTGTTACCATCACATGTAGACGTTGTGAGTGTGGCGGGGCTCGCTGTTACCTGCAGCCTCTCTATCCCATACAGGACGAGAATATGACATAAAATACGATATATTATATTTACATGTATATAACCAGCCTGTTACCATCACATGTAGACGTTTTGAGTGTGCCGGGGCTGTCTGTTACCTGCAGCCTCTGCATCCCATCCACGGCAGGAATATAACATAAAATACGATATATTATATTTACATGTATCTTATAAACGGCCTGTAACCATCACATGTAGACGTTGTGAGTGTGTCGGGCCTGGCTGTTACCTGCAGCCTCTCCATCCCATCCACGGCAGGAATATAACATAAAATACGATATATTATATTTACATGTATATAAACGGCCTACTCCCTGCACAGGTAAATGGGCGGAGTTTGCCTACTCCCTGCACAGGTAGACATGGTGAGTATGGTAGGCCTGTCTTCTAGCTGCAGCATATCCACCCCATACATGACACAACCAGCATAAACGAGAATAACATATAAAATACATGTTATATTTACACATATATAAAACCGGCCTGCAAGCTGCAGCATCTCTATACACCATACTACTGGCATTAACAAGAATATAACATATGAATCACTTATGTTATATTCATATATTTATTTGACCAGCCTGCTACCTGCAGCATCCCCATCCCATACAAGACGAGAATATAACATATAAAATATAATACATTATATTTATATGTAACTGGCCTGCTAGCTGCACAGGTAAACGGGCGGTGTGTGCCGGGCCTGTTACCCTCAAAGGTAAATGGGAGGAGTTTGCTGGGCCTGCTAGCTGCAGCATCTCCGTCCGATACATGACACATTCTGCATTAACAAAAATATAACAAATAGAATACAATATGTTATATTTATATATAAATAAAACCGTCACAGGTAAACGGGCGGAGTTTGCCAGGCCTGCTAGCTGCAGCACCTGAATCCCATACACGGCAAGAATATAACATTAAATATAATATACTATATTTACATGTATATAACCTGCCTGCTCCCTGCACAGATAAATGAGAATATAACATATAAAATATAATATGTTATATTTACACATATATAAAACTGGCCTGCTGGCAGTAGCATCTCTATCCCATACACTACATTATTGGCATTAACGAGAATATAACATATAAAATATTTATGTTATATTCATATATTTATATGACCAGCCTGCTAATTGCAGCATCCCCATCCCATACACGACAAGAATATAACATATAAAATATGATATATTATATCTACATATATATAACCGGCCTGGTCCCTGCACAGACCTGTAGACATAGTGAGAGTGCCGGGCCTGTCTGCTAGATGCAGCATCTCCGTCCCATACATGATGGGAATTTAAGACAAGAATATAACATATAAAATACGATATATTCATTTACATGTATATAACCGGCCTGCTCCCTGCACAAGTAAATGGGCGGAGTTTGCCGGGGCTGCTACCTGCAGCATCTCCCCCCCCCATACATGACACAACCAGCATTAACGAGAATAACATATAAAATATAATATGTTATGTTTATATTTATAAGACTGACCTGTTCCTTGCACAGGTAAACAGACTGATAGTTTTAGGCCTACTTTCTCCACCGTCTCCATCCAATTTGTATTCCTTAAATGTATCAATAAGAAATTTGTGTCATTTCCTGTATCATTTCTTCCTACATTTTTATTCAATTTCTGCGCATTTTTGCTTGTTTGCTCCAGATATGCATTGTCAAACCAGGCCGTCCATGTCACACAGGGCCGTACATAATATTCTTACCACTGTGAAATATGATTTTCTTTTACTACGATGTATATACTGAGCTAGGTCAATAAGAATAGGACACAGACTTCTTCCCTATTGTCTCCCGGATTTCTTGTCTCCCCCCTATTATTGTCTTATTTGTTATACTTCAGATAAATACCTCTGAATCTTTTATAACCACATTGAAGATGTACCCTACCTCTTATACACACCTGAAATAAAGTAGTTCTGTAGCACCCATGTTCATTCTGTATTTTGTCGGGTGAAGGATCAAAGTGTCCATCAAGAATTAGCAGCAATAATGTAGTCATTGTATACTCTTTATTGTTTGAACTGGCATGTCTCTGTTGTTCTTCCTTTAACATCTTGCAGAAACAACACCATGGATATCTCATTGTAATTTAATCTCCTTGATGTAAGCATCAGGAATAAGTCTCATTCAACCACCACTTAAAAACCCGGCATTTAATAGATCATTTTATGTTAAAGCTATTGACAACTGGAATAATTTAAAAGAAGTATTTACCATTATCCTACCCCTAATAAAAAACGCCATAGGCTTAACATGGGATTTGTTTATGTCACGGGTAGTGACATAAAGTGTTGTTTATGCCACTACTTTCTGATACTGAAAAAAATATGGAAACGGGGTAGGATAAAATCTAGACACCACTCGTTTGAGTTTGAGCTTATTTATGCCACTCATTTTGTTGGCTCCGTAATGTCACGAGTCGAAATTATGGAGCCAACAAAATGCGTGGCATAAATAAGCTCAGGCTCAAACTCGTGACGTCTCTTCATATTATTGATGACATTTCACGTTTTAAAATTTTAATAAAATAGTCATATCCTACAATGGAGAAAAGAGAATAGAGTAAGACTTCGTTGCAACACAGGCAAGAATCGAGTATCATGAATACAAGGTCTATCGACAAAACATATCATCAATGTCAAGATTGCGTCGCAACTGACATTCTCAATGAATGATGGAGTTGTGTATGTGTTTTTGGTGATCTAGATGATCGAGATATCTATATTTTTCTAACACGTATTACCACTACTATAAAAAGGTGGGACTCGAGGGCAGCCTCAAATTGTTCATGACTCACATTCTGGATCTATTGTCTCTCGAAAATGTACTACCTGGTTGATCTTTTGCAATGTTCAAATCATTCATCTGATTTCATCCCTTCAAAAATCAAAACTAACCACAATGTTATGGTTCAACATGCTTACATTGAACAAAGGAAATTGTATTAGCGACGACTCTGGTAGCATTTTTTTTCATAGAAAATGTTAAAAAATCTACTGTACCAAGAGGGACCGGACGGAAGAACGGCGCTGACCGAGTCTGGGTTATCTGTACCATTCGACCCAAATAAGATGTAAAAAAAGATGATGATAATAATAACAACAAAAATATGCAATTAAAAAGAGAAAGAAAAGAATAGGACTGACATGCACAGATGTATATCAGATTTTATCTGGGTCTCTCCATGTAGGAAGCGTATTTAAACCAGGTCAGTTTTCAGATTGAGAATACCTGTCTATCCTCACCAGGTACTGTACAAAGGAGAGGTTCCTGTCCCTGGTTAGTTGTTAAAACCATTCAAAGCTCTGTCCTTGTCATGCTTTTCAATTTCTCAACAGTCTGCTAAGTATCAGTTGAAGCAGGATGTCAGTGTCCCCACAGATCCTCCATGCTACTCGGGCTATACTAATCTCTGCTCCAACCCAGTGATATCACATCGATGAACAGGGAACTACCTTTTTTTTCTTTTTTTCCACAAATTTCTTTATTGATGCAAAGTTACATAGCTTCCAAGGTTTGTGCAATTATGATCGATACATCAAATAAAGAGGCCGTGGGTGTCAGCCGTCAGTATGGCTGGTTTTCTTCACCTAGGCCAGACTTGCCAGTGTATTACCTTCCTATCCCAAATTTACAGAGATTCAGTTATGAACAAGATATAGATGCCTGACCTATTACAAGGTTTCGACTACCGTCAACAAGCAAATAAAACATTCAGTCAATAGTCATCAGGGCCCTGGGCCGTTACATCAAGGATTCAGTTTATTCATGTCTCCAGCTTGGCGTATTTACCACTAAAGGCCGTGTTGTCTGATCTTTTCATATACATACGCCCATATCAACTATCAACGGTTGAATTTCACCGAACATGCAAAGTGCAATCTTTGGAAAATCGACGAAGATATCAGAAAACATTGTATTTAAGAAAGGTTGCCTTAGGTATCGAAAGTGAGAGGGATCCCAGAACCCGTGCACAACAAAAAAGAGTCATAAAATTAAAAAGGCCAAAAACCTCTTTCTATAAAAGGAGTCCTTTATATACTTGACCGAATTTATACGATTCTCGATGCAGTTCTATATAATTACTCTGTGCCCTGTGCCTGTAATATTAAGAAAACTGATCTGTTATTAGGTAGGGAAAATTGTAAAAGTGTTAAATGGGCCTCCTAGTTAAATGTTAAATGTTTCTCCGTTAGCTCTAACCCACTGAATACAGTGGATGAGTCTGACACTTCAAATGAACACAGGTGTCCTGAAGGTTAAACTAAATCATGCAACACATGAGGTGTATGGTATATAATTTTTACTCTGCGATACATTTCCCTCTCTCGTTCTCTCTCGCCCTTTCACTCTTTCTATCTATCTATCTATCTCTTTCTCTGACAACTGGAGCATAAAGTACTCTTCAAGATTCTCAGAAATTGGGAAATAGGAAAAAATAGCATACATCGGATAGTTCTTACCACCCACCTTACATATACTACTTATTCTTCTTATGAGTTGGGCTCCATTTTCTGTCATTTCCATTTACCAATTTACCAATTATTCACAATAACATTCGCTTCTATTGTAAAATAAACCTGGTCATTTATCTTCCAGTCTCGCTTCGATTTGATCATTTGGGCAGTTGCAGGTTGGCGCGGAGATACAAGCAGGGTGCAGGATCTCTGCTTGGAGAGTGCCTGATGAATGGGAGGCGAGTGTTCGCCGATCAAGGCACGAGGCTTTCGTTACACCTATTGTTCTGGTAAAGCACCTGTTAAGGGGCTGAGGAGCAGACCTGAGTCTCTCAGCCGAGCAGCACCTCCATACTTATATAAAACACAACCTGACCGTGCTGTACCTAGACAATAATCGATGGTTCTGTGAACAGGCGGCCGTTAACCACGAGTGGTTGACGCGTAGTAAAACACGAGCGTTAGCGAGTGTCTTACGACGCCAACCTCGAGTGGTCTACAGAGCTGCTTGTCAAAGAAATTTTTTTTTTTTGGCATTTATTATCCATATTTTCGAATAAATTAAACCCAGTAGTTGCCATATCAAATGGTACAACAATATCGACTATCGTCTATAGCACAAATGGACTACTTTCCCCGTATACCATGGTTTTGAGGCCGTATACCACAGATGTGAATCCGTATACCACAGTTATGGTATCTGGAAGGTTTTATATAATGGGCCGTGGTTTACTGAGACATTTTCAATGAGAGCTTTGTATACGATGATGACGAGCAGCTCTGAGTTTCTCAGCCAAGCAACTCCTCCATACTTTTATTATCCATCGTAGACAAAGCCCTCATTGAAAATGGATGGGGACTCAGTAAACCACTATCCATTTAGTTCAAAACAGCACTCACATAACATGGGTCGCTAATAAGAGATGACAGATCCCGACTATACCGGGTCGATAACAGCACTCATATAACATGGGTCGCTAGTAAGAGATGACAGATCCCGACTATACCGGGCCAACACAGCACTCATATAACATGGGTCGCTAATAAGAGATGACAGATCCCGACTATACCGGGCTAACACAGCACTCATATAACATGGGTCGCTAGTAAGAGATGACAGATCACGACTATACCGGGTCGATAACAGCACTCATATAACATGGGTCGCTAGTAAGAGATGACAGATCCCGACTATACCGGGCTAACACAGCACTCATATAACATGGGTCGCTAGTAAGAGATGACGGATCCCGACTATACCGGGCCAACACAGCACTCATATAACATGGGTCCCTAATAAGAGATGACAGATCCCGACTATACCGGGCTAACACAGCACTCATATAACATGGGTCTCTAGTAAGAGATGACAGATCCCGACTATACCGGGCTAACACAGCACTCATATAACATGGGTCGCTAGTAAGAGATGACAGATCCCGACTATACCGGGCCAACACAGCACTCATATAACATGGGTCCCTAGTAAGAGATGACAGATCCCGACTATACCGGGCCGATAACAGCACGCACATAACATGGGCCGCTAGTAAGAGATGACAGATCCCGACTATACCGGGCCGATAACAGCACGCACATAACATGGGCCGCTAGTAAGAGATGACAGATCCCGACTATACCGGGCCGATAACAGCACTCACATAACATGGGCCGCT
Source organism: Alentia gelatinosa (assembly GCA_950022655.1). Taxonomy (NCBI): domain Eukaryota; kingdom Metazoa; phylum Annelida; class Polychaeta; order Phyllodocida; family Polynoidae; genus Alentia; species Alentia gelatinosa. The sequence goes on along the minus strand of OX465579.1, from coordinate 178,297,003 downwards.
AGTAAGAGACGACAGATCCAGACTATACCGGGCCAACACAGCATTCACACATCATGGGTTGGTAGTAAGAGATGGCAGATGGTAACTATACCGGGTTGAGTACACCATTAGCATAAACCTTGGGTTGGTAGTGGTATCTATAAATGATAGATCCTGACTATACCAGGCCTATAACAGCATTCACACACATCATGGGTTGGTAGCGGAAGATCACAGATTGTGACTATACCTGGCCGATAACAGCACATACTCACACATCATGGGTTGGTAGCGGAAGATCACAGATTGTGACTATACCTGGCCGATAACAGCACATACTCACACATCATGGGTTGGCAGCGGAAGATCACAGATTGTGACTATACCTGGCCGATAACAGCACATACTCACACATCATGGGTTGGTAGCGGAAGATCACAGATTGTGACTATACCTGGCCGATAACAGCACATACTCACACATCATGGGTTGGCAGCGGAAGATCACAGATTGTGACTATACCAGGCCCATAACAGCATTCACACATCATGGGTTGGCAGCGGAAGATCACAGATTGTGACTATACCGGGCCCATAACAGCATTCACACATCATGGGTTGGCAGCAGAAGATCACAGATTGTGACTATACCGGGCCTATAACAGCATTCACACATCATGGGTTGGCAGCGGAAGATCACAGATTGTGACTATACCGGGCCTATAACAGCATTCACACATCATGGGTTGGCAGCGGAAGATCACAGATTGTGACTATACTGGACCGAGTACCGAGTTGGTAGAAGATCACAGATTGTGAAATAAGGCCCGTTTCCATTGGCCAACGAAAACGATGTAGATCTTTTAGTTCTCATTAAAGTCCATTTCCATTGGTCGTCACTGACCCATCAACGGAGCTTTAGCACTGCTGAGATGAAAAGGGCCTTTAGGAGAACCTAAAAGAATCGACAGTGGGAGATAAAAGATCCTGATTATACCGGACCAATACAGCACTCACATATCATGGGTTGGTAGTGGGAGTTAATAGATACTGACTATACTGGACCGGTACATCATACGCACCCTGTGTTGGGTGGCGGCAGATGGCAAATACCGGCCCGGTACATGACACACGCCCTGTGTTGGGTGGCGGGAGATGGCAGATACCGGCCCGGTACACCACCCACCCTGTGTTGGGTGGCGGGAGATGGCAGATACCGGCCCGGTACATGACACACGCCCTGTGTTGGGTGGCAGGAGATGACAGATACCGGCCCGGTACACCACACACACCCTGTGTTGGGTGGCGGGAGATGGCAGATACCGGCCCGGTACATGACACATGCCCTGTGTTGGGTGGCAGGAGATGGCAGATACCGGCCCGGTACATGACACATGCCCTGTGTTGGGTGGCGGGAGATGGCAGATACCGGCCCGGTACATGACACATGCCCTGTGTTGGGTGGCGGGAGATGGCAGATACCGGCCCGGTACATCATACGCACCCTGTGTTGGGTGGCAGGAGATGGCAGATACTAGCCCGGTACATGACACATGCCCTGTGTTGGGTGGCAGGAGATGGCAGATACAGGCCCGGTACACCACACACACCCTGTGTTCGGTGGCGGGAGATGGCAGATACCGGCCCGGTACATGACACACACCCTGTGTTGGGTGGCGGGAGATGGCAGATACCGGCCCGGTACACCACACACACCCTGTGTTGGGTGGCGGGAGATGGCAGATACCGGCCCGGTACATGACACATGCCCTGTGTTGGGTAGTGAGAGATGGCAGATACCCGCCCGGTACATCACACGCCCTGTGTTGGGTGGCGGGTGATGGCAGATACCAGCCCGGTACATGACACACGCCCTGTGTTGGGTGGCGGGAGATGGCAGATACCGGCCCGGTACATGACACACACCCTGTGTTGGGTGGCGGGAGATGGCAGATACCGGCCCGGTACATGACACACACCCTGTGTTGGGTGGCGGGAGATGGCAGATACCGGCCCGGTACATGAGACACGCCCTGTGGTGGTAGAGAGAGGTGGGGAGTTACACCACGCACCCTTCTTAGCGGACGCCCCGCCGTAAGGTGAGTCAATATCGACGTCGCCCGCCCAGCTTGACAGAGACCCCCAGCGGGCTTAATCACCGTATCACACAACGTGCACCGAGTGGCACCGGGCGGGCGGGGCAGCGTACGCCGGGCCGTGTGTGGCGTACGCCGCCCTGCGCCGCCAGTCTGAGCGGGCGGGCCGGGCGGCGTACGCCGAGCCCTGTGTGGCGTACGCCAGTGGTGTATGGCGTACGCCTGCCCGCCCTGCACCGCCCCGACCGGGCGCCGCTCTCGGGTGACAGGTGCCACTTTTGAGCACAAAGGCAATGGAGCTTTCATGTGTCGGGCGTGTATGAATCAGAGACCCGCGCTAAACCGGGCGCCCCGACCATTGATTTCCGCCCCGCCAAGACTTTATCCTCCTGTCTTGGCTTGTGTCCTGTGGCCTTCCTCGGCCGCCGCACGCCACGGCTTGTCCGCCGCCCGCCACCACCTGTCCGCCGCCCGTCTACCGCCCGCCGCCCGCCCGCCGCATGCCGCCCGAGCCGAGCCCGAGCCGAGCCCGAGCCGAGCCCGAGCCGAGCCCGAGCCGAGCCCGAGCCGAGCCCGAGCCGAGCCCGAGCCGAGCCCGAGCCGAGCCCGAGCCGAGCCCGAGCCGAGCCCGAGCCGAGCCCGAACCGAGCCCGAGCCGAGCCCGAGCCGAGCCCGAGCCGAGCCCGAGCCCAGCCCGAGCCCAGCCCGAGCCCAGCCCGAGCCCAGCCCGAGCCCAGCCCGAACCGAGCCCAAGCCCAGCCCCCCCAACCTCCAACGTTAGCCACCCACCGTTGCTGTTCTCTATTACCCACTGGAGGCCACTCATTGTGAGCCACCCACAATCTGCCACCTGCCACCTAATGTTCTCTGCCAGCGCCCACGTTTAGCGATCCACTATCCACTATCCCCCTTGCTGCCCAACGCCTGCCACCCAGTGCTAGCAATCAACCGCCCACGGCCTGGTGCCCAATGTTCGGTGTTCGCCATCCTGTGTTAGTCACCCACCGTCCACCACCCATTCTTAGCGTCCCACTATTAGACACCTGCCATCCAACACCCACCATCAGCCACTGCGTAAAGACCAATGTTCGCTGCACACTGCCTGACACCCACTCTCTGTCACTCGCTGTCCACTGCTTTCACCCTGCGACTCACCATATGCCATCCACTGCCACTGCCTGCTACCCACCAACAACTACCTGCCATCCACAATCAACTTACCATCACCTGCCACCAACCATACACCACCAACTGCTAGCCAACCGACGCCCACCACCCACTTGTCATGCACATGACCAGGAGGGGGAGATGCATGACGGACTGGCAATGGACGCACGCCAGACGCACGCCAGACGCACGCCAGACACACGACAGACGCACGACAGACGCACGACAGACGCACGACAGACGCACGACAGACGCAACAGAAGCTAAGACCCTATGACATCATCTCTTGGCCTCAGATGGCCAGACGCCCCTCCCCACACACACACACTCACGCCCCATCCTCCTACCGGCACACGACAGAACCACGCCTGCCTCCCCGACCGCAGGTTGGTTCCTCTCTACACCCACCAGCCTTTCCCCTGGACAAGTCTCTGTGTGTTCCGCCCGTTTTCCTGTGGGTGCTGTGCTAAATGCCTTGACCAGACCCTCCCGACTCCGCCCACCTCCTACCTTCTCCTAGTGACAGTAAATCCTACACACTCTCCGCTGCGTTGCTATCTGTCTCTTCTAATTAGCTCTTTGGTTTTTCTAACCACTTTCCTACTCTCTTTCTCTTATCCCTCTCCCCCTCCCAGCCGCATTCTTTAGATCCCTCTCTGTCCCCCTTCTACCCTCATCTCCTTTTCTCTTCTCCCTTTCCACCCTCCCAGCTACATTCCTTACATCCCTCTCTGTCCCCCTTCTACCCTCATCTCCCATCCTCTTCCCCCTCTACCCCTCCAATGCCCATTCTTTACAACCCTCTCTAACCCCCTTCAAAACCCATCTCCCTTACTCTTACATCTCCCCCCTCCCAGAGCCACTCTTTACACTCATCTCTGTCCCCCTTCTACACACACATCACTTACTCTTCTCCCTCCTCCTCTCTGTCCCAATTCTAAACCCATCTCCCTTCTCTTCTCCCTCTCCTAGGAGGAATGGATGCATGAGATATACACATGACAGGCACATGACAGACACATGACGGACACACAACGGACACATGACGGACACATGATGGACACATGATGGGCACATGACTGAAACATGACGGACACATGACGGATACATGATGGACACATGACTGAAACATGACGGACACATGATGGACACATGATGGACACATGACTGAAACATGATGGACACATGACGGATACATGATGGACACATGACTGAAACATGACTCACACATGACGGATACATGATGGACACATGACTGAAACATGACGGACACATGACGGATACATGATGGACACATGACTGAAACATGACGGACACATGACGGATACATGATGGACACATGACTGAAACATGACGGACACATGATGGACACATGATGGACACATGACTGAAACATGACGGACACATGATGGACACATGATGGACACATGACTGAAACATGACGGACACATGACGGATACATGATGGACACATGACGGACACATGACAGATACATGGCAGTTACACGACTGACACATAACAGACTCTAAAACAGATGCTAAGACCCCATGACAGCGTCCCTTGGTCTCAGATGCCCTTCTTCCCCCTACACACACACACGCCCCACCCTCCTACCGGCACGCGACAGAACCACGCCTGCCTCCCCGACCGCAGGTTCGTACCTCTCTACACCCCGCCAGCCTTTCCCCTGGACAAGTCTCTGTGTGTTCTGTCCGTTTTCCTGTGGGTGCTGTGCTAAATGCCTTGACCAGACCCTCCCGACTCCGCCCACCTCCTACCTTCTCCTAGTGACAGTAAATCCTACACACTCTCCGTGCGCTGCTATCTGTCTCTTCTTATTATCTCTTAGATTTTTCTAACCACTTTTCTCAACCCATCTCCCTTTCTCTTCTCTCTCTCCCCCCCCCCCAAGCCCCATTCTTTAAATCCATCTCTGTCCCCTTCTAAACCCTTATATCACCCCTAGCATTTTTTCCCCTCAGACTTAACAACGCAACTTATATCCAACGCCCATGAGATATTTAGGAGAAATATCCAAGTCGGTGATTATATCATAAAGGTAATCCTGTTAGTCAATGTGAAGGGTGAGATAAATTCAGAAACCCATTCAGGTTTAGAGTCAGAGCTCGATCCCATCTCCTTTGAATCTTTACGTAATTCATGCGGCTTTACCTTGTAAATTACTACGCGAACCAAACTCGATTGGATACTAGCTCAGGCCGTAAACTTTCATAGGTTTCCTCTATAACCTCCCGTTCTCCTATATCCTTTCCCTCCTTTCTCCCCTCCTGTCCCTGCCCCTCCCCCCCTTTAATACCTGCCCCCCCCCCCTTTAATACCCCCATCCCCCGCTCTCGCAGCGCCCTCTCGCGACCTTACCCATCGACCGGACCCGACTTCCGGTCTGCGCGCGCACGGCGGCCTCGCTTTGGGGCACGGCAGGGGTCATGACCCCGCGGCCGATCACGTGGTCGGCGCCTGAGCCGGATGACAAATACGGGCCGCCGCTAGAGGCGCCTCGGTGGGGCCGTGAGGGTGGCGCCGCCTGGTGGAGAGGGGGCAGGGTGGGGGCAGTGCACTGCCGGGTCGGTGGTTAATGGCTGAGCGCGCTCTAATTAAAAGTAATGTGAATGGAGGCGAACCAGTCGCAAGTCCGCAGTGTCGTGGGGGGGGGGGGGGGGATTCTCAAGGAGGAGATTCTATATACTTTGTAATAATATCACGAGACGTCACGAGTTTGAGTCTGAGTTCATTTATGCCACGCATTTTGTTGGCTCCATAATTTCATTACGGAGCCAACAAAACGAGTGGCATAAATAAGCTCAAACTCAAACGAGTGGCGCCTAGATATTATCCTACCCCGTTTCCATATTTTTTCAGTATCAGAAAGTAGTGGCATAAACAACACTTTATGTCACACCCGTGAAATAAACAAATCCCATGTTAAGCCTATGGAGTTTTTTATGAGGGGTAGGATAAAGAAGAAAACAAAGTCGTCGTTCTCCACAGATTTGACGTGGAGTGATATGAATGACGTGACAGCCGAGTGAATATCACGAAGCATTCAAATGAGTTGGAAAACAATGACCAAAACGATTTGCTTTCTGTATTTATCTCAGACCTGTACACACTAAAAGAATGGGCAACACACAGGATATAGTCCATGGAGAACGGACTGGATTACTCGTTCGGGCATGGAGAACGAGTTCCCTATATTAAGTCTATGGGAAAGAAATACCAGGTGTGAGATAAATATAGAAGTTAGAGGTTTTACTAAGTGAAAAACAGCTTTTTACAATTTAAATGTGTTCTATTAAAACATGATTACAATACTTATATCGAACTAAAAACTATAACTTTGACCCCATTTAAAAAAATAGCAGTGCGTTCTTTAGGCACAGTCATGATGAGTTTCTGCAACCCTCGCGATATTTGATTCTATACTGTAAGGAAACAACTATACTGTGGGTGAATTGATGCTATTCGTGGGCTTTTGTCCCGGAAATACGTCCTTATACCGCGGACTTCCTCAATGTAAGCGGCCATCATACAGTACCTACTCAAAATTATTCAAAATTGTGACGATATACGATTTCAAAAGAACGCCCATGGGTGAATGTACCAAGTCCTGTTATCTATTTTTCAATTGAATAAAAAATAAAAAAAATTTAAAAAGCCAATCCACCCCCACCCCCTCACAGTGTCCGTACTAAATGGACAGCCCCTCAGCGATGATTCTCCCAACGGAGGAGATTTTTGAGTTGGAAATTCTACAAGGTTCAAATAAAGATATTCTTGGAAAATAGTTATTCCTATATACCCATTTCCAAAGACTATAGTTACATACCGCTGCTGGGGGTGCAGTAATTATGAGTTATGTAGTGAGGCTGATAAGTTACTCGATAAGGGTGGCCATATTTCTGGGGGCTATCATAGGTAGAGAAATAACCATTTTTATCGATATTTGAAGGTATATAGGAATAGGGAAACCAAGTACCGGTAAGCAAAAGTCAAAGTTACTCGGTGACGCCTTGGGCAGTAATTTTTACGGTCCTCACCGAGTAACTTTGAACTTTTGCTCACCAGAACATAGTTTCCATCTACTCCTCGTTCTTCAATTTCGTCTTCTAATTATCGACAGTTTCGTATTATCTTTACTTTTGTAGCGGACATATGTAAGTTTTCTTGGTGGTCATTGAATTAAATTTGTTATTGAACCATGAAATCTTATTGACCCAACAATATACATTGATCATAATTGCATGCAATCTTCGCGAGACTATTTCTTACCTCTTTATATATCTGTATTCTCCGGGTATGGTGATACACACTCCCTGTGTGTTTTCTAAGGACACTTTGTATTAGGTGGATATATCTGTATGCTCCGGGTATGGTGATACACACTCCCTATGTGTTATCTATGGACAATTTGTATTAGGTGGATATATCTGTATTCTCCAGGTATGGTGATACACACTCCCTGTGTGTTTTCTAAGGACACTTTGTATTAGGTGGATATATCTGTATGCTCCGGGTATGGTGATGCACACTCCCTATGTGTTATCTATGGACACTTTGTATTAGGTGGATATATCTGTATGCTCCGGGTATGGTGATGCACACTCCCTATGTGTTTTCTATGGACACTTTGTATTGGGTGGATATATCTGTATGCTCCGGGTATGGTGATACACACTCCCTGTGTGTTTTCTAAGGACACTTTGTATTAGGTGGATATACCTGTATGCTCCGGGTATGGTGATGCACACTCCCTATGTGTTATCTATGGACACTTTGTATTAGGTGGATATATCTGTATGCTCCGGGTATGGTGATACACACTCCCTGTGTGTTTTCTATGGACACTTTGTATTGGGTGGATATATCTGTATGCTCCGGGTATGATGATACACACTCCCTATGTGTTTTCTATGGACACTTTTTATTAGGTGGATATATCTGTATGCTCCGGGTATGATGATACACACTCCCTATGTGTTTTCTATGGACACTTTTTATTAGGTGGATATATCTGTATGCTCCGGGTATGATGATACACACTCCCTAAGTGTTTTCTATGGACACTTTGTATTAGGTGGATATATCTGTATACTCCGGGTATGGTGATACACACTCCCTATGTGTTTTCTATGGACACTTTGCATTAGGTGGATATATCTGTATGCTCCGTGTATGGTGATACACACTCCCTATGTGTTTTCTATGGACACTTTGTGTTAGGTGGCTATATCTGTATGCTCATGTTTTTTTTCCGTAAACACTATGTATTAGGTGGATATATCTGTATGCTCATATGTTTTCTGTAAACACTATGTATCAGGTGGATAATACATCATGATATACATGCCAGTGGATGCCGTCACTCTCCTGTCTTTCCCTGGCACGACAGCTGCAGTAACTCAGCGGTAAGTAGTGCTGGGAGAGTGGAGGTAAACGGGCGCCAATTACGGGTCGTTCATTACGGGTGGCTCTCCCCCCGGAGAGAGGGTTCTCCTCACAACAAATAGCTCGCTCTGTTACACTCGTCATGTCTGGTACACGACCCGAACCTCCTGAGTCATCACCAGCCCAGCATCGGGCCCGTAAATATGAAGAGAAAACGGCGTTACCGAACCCGTATGGGCGGCAGTTCGAGGTATGTCGTAACATAAGTACGTCCCGACGCTATAGGTGGAGGGATGTATTTATGTGACAAAGACCGAGAGCAGCATCTATACGGGCTTAGTTACTACGTTTACTACTATTAGCATGGCGCATATAATTGTATTATACGGAAACTGGCTTACTATCTTCGTACGTCAAAAATACGCGGTGAAATTATTAATCACATACATCCCGATGCCGGAGGCAGAGGGATGTATTTGATCAATAATTTTACCAAGTATTTTGATGTACGAAGATAGTCAGCCCGTTTTCGTATTATTATATACCTAAAAATGGCGATATTTTATCTAGTCACGTGATCACATACCCCGTACGGCACAGTGTGCCGTACAGGTATAAATACGCCATGGGTAGGAGCGGGCAGTATACGCACTTGATACAGCCATAGGTATATAATAATATTATTACCTTCTATATCTAAAAAACTACGATTCCGGTAAGATCCGCTTGGAGTTCCTCCCACACATAGACACAGAGTGAGCCTAACTTAGGCTTGGAGACTGAAGACCCATGAGAGTGAGAATCTCGTGGAGAAACTAACTTGAAGCTCTTGTTCTTTTTTGTAGTTCTAAACTCATCTGTCCTTCTCATCTCGTGAGTTATGTCTAGCCATGCAGAAAACAGGATTAGACGCTATGGATTTTTTATCTCATTACCTCAAAAGAAATCTCTGAGATTTGACCTGTGTCATGTCAAATAATAGCCCATTTAGAAATATGCTGGTTGCCGGCAACATCCGCCTTTCAGAACGGTGGGTGGAGGGGGGGGGGGGGGGTCGGGGGTGGAGGGAGGTTGGTAGCTGAATATGAATCGACGAAGTCGCTAGTATAGACATATATTTCAGAGATCAGGGTCATGAATATGTATTAGATCAAATGATCTCTACATGCTAGTACGTGGGCTTTCTCATGTTCTCAATCCGCCATTGGGTACGTGTGCCTCCTATACGTTTACAATATTTTATTTTTGTTGATTTATTGTTTAAATTTGTTAATTCATTGTTTAAATTATTGTATAAATTGTTAATAAAAGGGCCGACGATTTATTTGTCCTGAATCGGTAAGAGTGACAATCCTTTTGTTTCTCATACTTAATATAAACCCCAATAACATAAAAAAAAAAAAGCAATTTAATTTAGGTGTCGCTTCACAGCTCGTTGACCGGATGTTGGTGCCTTTAAACTACAGGCACAGTGTGCCCGAACATCATTTATATGTCCCTCTTAGCAGCGGGTAGTATTTCATAGACGTTCGGCCATACGTATATAATAATACTCACAATACTTACGTCCATAAGAAAACACGAACTCACGACGTTTCTCAACTCTCTACGCCTATATAAGTCATGGATTTACATATATCGAAATGTAAATACTAATTATATATTATATGTTATCTTGCTCTCTTCAATATTCCATATATGATTTCCCTACCGGGAACATATCACACTGTACTGGTCCAAACACCCATTTTATACTACTACACCTATCCTACCTCCACTGCAGTATCCCCCACCTTGAACCCACACCCCCCACCCCCCCTTCCTACCCCCCACACCGACCACCTAGAACGACAAAACCTACACTCCACCCCCTAACATTGACCTACCAAGCAGATACCACACTTTACTATATGCCTACTGCCGTAAGTGACGTAAATACTACACGCATCTGTCCACCATGTACGGCACAGCCGTGCAGTAAGCTAGGGTTCATTTCACGGTCGTAACGGATATAATTACGACGTCGATATTTAAAAATGGCTGACGTTTATCACTTCGACATCGGTAACGTTAACGTTAGAGTACATAAAGAAGACTTATTGAAATACTGTGAAATCAAAAATACATGAATGAATTACAGAAAAACTTCGAAGTACAGTAATAAAAACCTGAATAAACATGGTAAGGACCTTGAAAACAGGAGTGCAATGAGAGAGCAACCACTTTGCTTTCTTAGTTGCTATGCGATAACGTCATAGCCGTATTCCACGGTCGAAGCGAAAGCTAGGGTTCACAGGGATCGTTCTGTGCCAAAATTCGATTTAAAATGGCTCCTACAACTTAAATAAGGTAAGATTATGAATGTTTTGGAGGTATATAGTAAAAATAAAACATTGTGCCTGTAAACGTACAAATTTCGATCCTTACTCAGTCCTTTGCCACGTTTAACACTCTGTGTAAACACCTCGTTGTAAACGTGCCAAGGCCAGAGTTCGGATAGAAATTTGTACATTTACAGGAACATCGTTTTATTACTGTCCTGATCCAAACACCCATTTTATACTACTACACCTCCCCTACCTCCACTGCAGCATCACCCTGAACCCATCCCCCCGTCCCCCAAGACACACCCATACACAAACACACTCCGCACACCTAGAACTACAAAACCTACACTCTACCCCCTAACATTGACCTGCCATGCAGATATCAGACTGTCCTGATCCAAACACCCATTTTATACTACTACACCTCCCCTACCTCCACTGCAGCATCACCCTGAACCCATCCCCCACCCCTACCCACACACACACCGCACACCTAGAACGACAAAACCTACACTCCAACCTCCAATATTGAACTACAGAAATCACACAGAAATCACACTCTCCTGATTCAAACACCCATTTTATACTACTACACCTCTCCTACCTCCACTGCAGCATCACCCTGAACCCATCCCCCCTCTCCCCTTACACACACCACACACCTAGAACTACAAAACCTACACTCCACCCCTTAACATTACTGACTTATTGTGTGTAGGAATAGAAATGCCCAACGATGTACATATGATAGGGATCACACGTAATACAAATGACATGCCATAAAATGTATGTACTGTAACAAATACAAATACACAGGCAACTTATTGTTATAACATGTTCATCAAGTAGCCAATGAAAACCAGCCTCGGCTGATGGCTACTTCTTTATTGAAAAAAATACTACAATGTTGTCACCCAAGCGGAATTGTAAACGATATATTAAACCAATAAAGACTGCTAAAAAACACAAAAACAACAACATTGAACTACCTGGCAGATATCACACTGTCCTAATTAAAACACCCATTTTATACTACTACACCTCCCCTACCTCCACTGCAGTATACCCCCCCCCCCCCCCACCTTGAACCCACACCCCCCACCCCCCCTTCCTACCCCCCACACCGACCACCTAGAACGACAAAACCTACACTCCACCCCCTAACATTGACCTACCAAGCAGATACCACACTTTACTATATGCCTACTGCCGTAAGTGACGTAAATACTACACGCATCTGTCCACCATGTACGGCACAGCCGTGCAGTAAGTTAGGGTTCATTTCACGGTCGTAACGGATATGATTACAACGTCGATATTTAAAAATGGCTGACGTTTATCGCTTCGACATCGGTAACGTTAACGTTAGAGTACATAAAGAAGACTTATTGAAATACTGTGAAATCAAAAATACATGAATGAATTACAGAAAAACTTCGAAGTACAGTAATAAAAACCTGAATAAACATGGTAAGGACCTTAAAAACAGGAGTGCAATGAGAGAGCAACCACTTTGTTTTCTTCCCGACGGTTTCTGGCCGGTTTCCGGCCGGTTTCCAAGTGACAACAAATGTTGCTATGCTGGTTGCTATGTGCGTTGCTATGCGATAACGTCACAGCCGCATTCCACGGATGAAGCGAAAGCTAGGGTTCATGTTGATCGTTCTGTGCCCAAATTGGATTTATAATGGATCTTACGACTTAAAAAAGGTAAGAATATGAATGTTTTAGAGGCATATAGTAAAGATAAAACGTTGTACCTGTAAACGAACAAATTTCGATCGAAATTTGTACATTTACAGGAACATCGTTTTATAACTGTACTGATCCAAACACCCATTTTATACTACTACACCTCTCCTACCTCCACTGCAGCATCACCCTGAACCCATCCCCCCTCTCCCCTTACACACACCACACACCTAGAACTACAAAACCTACACTCCACTCCCACACACCCATACACAAACACACTCCGCACACCTAGAACTACAAAACCTACACTCTACCCCCTAACATTGACCTACCAAGCAGATATCAGACTGTCCTGATCCAAACACCCTTTTTATACTACTACACCTCCCACCGCAGTACCCTCACCCTGAACCCATCCCTTCCCCCCCGCCCACACACACACGGGCGCACCTCCAGCCACTGTCAATACCCAGCTGCCTGCCTCGTCTCTGCGCACTTAGCGACCCCCTCTCTCCACCCTCCGCACTGGAACCCCGTCCTCCCCGACTCACTCTCCATACATCTAACTGGTACCCCGACTCACTCTCCATACGTCTGACTGGTCCCCCAATTCACTCTCCGTACGTCTGACTCGTCCCCCGACACACTCTCCATACATCTGACTGGTCCCCCGACTCACTCTCCATACATCTGACTGGTCCCCCGACACACTCTCCATACATCTGACTGGTCCCCCGACTCACTCTCCATATGTCTGTCCGTCTTCCGACTCACTCTCCATACATCTAACTGGTACCCCGACTCACTCTCCGTACGTCTGACTGGTCCCCCGACTCACTCTCCATATGTCTCTCCGTCTTCCGACTCACTCTCCATACATTTAACTGGTCCTCTGGCTCACTCTCCATACATCTAACTGGTCCCCCGACTCACTCTCCATACATCTGACTGGTCCCCCGACTCACTCTCCATACGTCTGACTGGTCCCCCGACTCACTCTCCGTACGTCTGACTGGTCCCCCGACTCAATATCCATACGTCTGACTGTTCCCCAACCTCACTCTCCATAAGTCTGACTGATCCCTCGACTCACTCTCCATACGTCTGACTGGTTCCTCGACTCACTCTCCATATGTCTGACTGGTTCCTCGACTCACTCTCCATACGTCTGACTGGTCCCCCGACTCACTCTCCATACGTCTGATTGTTCCCCAACCTCACTCTCCATAAGTCTGACTGGTCCCCCGACTCACTCTCCATACATCTAACTGGTCCCCCGACTCACTCTCCATATGTCCGACTGGTCCCCCGACTCACTCTCCATACATCTGACTGGTCCCCCGACTCACTCTCCATACATCTGACTGGTCCCCCGACACACTCTCCATACATATGACTGGTCCCCCGACTCACTCTCCATATGTCTCTCCGTCTTCCGACTCACTCTCCATACATTTAACTGGTCCTCTGGCTCACTCTCCATACATCTAACTGGTCCCCCGACTCACTCTCCATACATCTGACTGGTCCCCCGACTCACTCTCCATACGTCTGACTAGTCCCCCGACTCACTCTCCATATGTCTGTCCGTCTTCCGACTCACTCTCCATACATCTAACTGGTCCCCTGGCTCACTCTCCTACATCTGACAGTTGTCTCCTCCTATCTGGGTTAAATCTACCGTTCACGAGTATCGATGCGAATTGAGTTTACTTTCTACCTTGGCGTGTGTATTAACAACGATAGTGTATTGTCATATACTGTAGATACGCACCGTTTCGCCAAACGGTAAAAATACTTATATAGAACGTCCTGACCATGCTGTACAAGTCACAGAACGAGATGGTAATTTACGGTTTGTACGGATCGGGGCGTTTACGCCGAGTTCCGTACAAACGGTAAATTAGCATCGAGTTCTGTGACTTGTACAAACATGGTTGTGTTAACGTTACATATTTACTATATACCCGAAATTTAAAAAAAAATCAATTTCATTTTTCTTAACAACCAAAATTTTAATAAATGTGTATAGGTAGATAGTCCGTATTTTGGTGTACGGACCAGTGGTCCGTGCAGTATTTTTACGTCATATACCGAAACGGTACGTATTTAGAGTAAATACGGCATTGGTATATAGTAAAGTATAGAACATTGTATCCTTCACATCCATTTCCCGCAACTTTTCATAGCAACTGTTCATGTTGCTATGGGACAGCGTCACGGCGACGTCAAAGCACGTCAAAGACCAGCTCTCATGAGTTGAGCGTTTATCAGTATAAATAAAAGTCTTAAAAAAAAAAATTTAAAAAAAATGTTTACATTTAGCAGGCTCTGAAATCGCGGCGTTTGCTACCTCATCGAGTAGGGCCTCCCCTCTGCCCCTCCTCTCTGCCCCTCCTCTCTCCTCATCCTCCTCCTCTCTGCCCCTTCTTTATGCCCCTCCTCTCTGCCCCTCCTCTCTGCCCCTCCCATATGCCCCTCCTCTCTGCCCCTCCTCTCTGCCTCTCCTTTCTGTCCCACCTCTCTGCCCCTCCTCTCTTCCCGCCCCTCCTCTCTTCCCGCCCCTCCTCTTTTCCTGCCCCTCCTCTCTTCCCGCCCCTCCTCTCTTCCCGCCCCTCCTCTCTTCCCGCCCCTCCTCTTTTCCCGCCCTTCCTCTCTCCTCCTCCTCCTCTCTTCCCCTCCTCTCTGCCCTTTCTCTCTGCCCCTCCTCTCTGTCCCTCCTCTCTGCCCTTCCTCTTTGCCCGCCCCTCCTCTCTTCCCGCCCCTCCTCTCTCCTCATCCTCATCCTCTCTGCCCCTTCTTTATGCCCCTCCTCTCTGCCCCTCCTCTCTGCCCCTCCTCTCTGCCCTCCTCTCTGTCCCTCCTCTCTGCCCCTCCTCTCTGCCCCTCCTCTCTGCCCCTCTCCTCTGCTCCTCCTCTCTGCCCTCCTCTCTGCCCTTCCTCTCTGCCCCTTCTCTCTGCCCCTCCTCTCTGCCCCTCCTCTCTTCCCCTCCTCTCTGCCCGTTCTCTCTGCCCCTCCTCTCTGCCCCTCCTCTCTGCCCCTCCTCTCTGCCCCTCCTCTCTGCCCCTCCTCTCTGCCCCTCCTTTCTACCCCTCCTCTCTGCCCCTCCCCTCTCCTCCTTCTCCTCTCTGCCCCTGCTCTCTGCCCCTCCTCTCTGCCCCTCCTCTCTCCCCCTCCTCTCTGCCCCTTCTCTCTGCCCCTCCTCTCTCCCCCTCCTCTCTTCCCCCTCATCTCTGCCTGTCCTTTCTGCCCCTCCTCTCTTTCCCCTCCTCTCTGCCCCTCCTCCCTGCCTCTCTGCCCCTCCTCCCTGCCCCTCCTCTCTGCCCCTCCTCCCTGCCCCTCCTCTCTGCCCCTCTTTTCTGCCCCTCCTCCCTGTCTCTCTACCCCTCCTCTCTGCCCCTCCTCTCTGCCCTTTCTCTCTGTCCCTCCTCCATGCCCCTCCTCTCTGCCCCTCCTTTCTCCCCTTTCTCTCTCCCCTCCTCTCTGCCCCTCCTCTCTGCCCCTCCTCTCTGCCCCTCCTCTCTGCCCCTCCTCTCTGCCCCTCCTCTCTGCCCCTCCTCTCTGCCCCTCCTCTCTGCCCCTCCTCTCTGCCCCTCCTCTCTGCCCCTCCTCTCTGCCCCTCCTCTCTGCCCCTCCTCTCTGCCCCTCCTCTATGCCCCTCCTCTCTGCCCCTCCTCTCTGCCCCTCCTCTCTGCCCCTCCTCTATGCCCCTCCTCTCTGCCCCATCTCTCTGCCCATCTCCTGCCCGCTCGGTGCCCGCCGGTGTTTGGGCGCGGGGCGGTCCGGCCACAGGCGGTTGTGATGGGCAATTAGGGTGACGGTGGGCGCTGCGCTTTGTGTCCGCTTGACGGGGATGGCGGCTGAAGGCGGCTGAAGGCGGGCGGGGTATGGCGGTGGTGGTGAGGGTGGTGAGGGTGGTGACCGGGATGAGGGAGGGCTGCACGACGCGGGGGGTCGATGCGGGGGGTCGGGGCGGGGGTTGCCAGGAGAGGTCGCTGCTTCCTCCGTCCCCCGTCATCCCCAGGCGTCCTCCAGCAGCCAGCTTACCCTCGCCCCCCGCCCCCCCCGCCCCCCGCCCCCCGCGCTCGGGTCTCTAGCATCCCGGGCTGCCTCTCCCTCTCTCAGGTCGGGGGGACCTTTGGCGGCGCGCGCGGCAACCCAAGCCGGGCCGGGCGCGACCTTTCATCGGGCGGGGGTGGCGCGGGCCCCCGGGGCGGACCGTGGAGGAGTGGGCGCCGGGAGCGGGGGAGCGGGGGAGCGGGGGAGCGGGGGAGCGGGGGAGCGGGGGGCGGGGCGCGGGTCCTTAGCCGCTGATGGACTACTTTCCAGCGGAGGAAGCACGGAATGGACTGCCCGCGGCCCTGCCGGCAACCAGCAGCCTCACCTGGGTACCAAGGTCACGGGGACGCGTCCCAAGGTCACGCCGACGCGTCCCAAGGTCACTCAGCGGCCGGCTAAGAAACGACGCCGAGCGGGAAGTGGTGGAAGAAGGATGGTGAGGGTGGGATGTGCGGGAAGGCGTAGAGTAGACCCGGGTCTGTGACTATAGCCGGAATAAAGTGAATGCAGATTATCACCAAACGTCTCGAAATTTCATGTGATAGTTTATATGGCGTGATAACTGTAGCGGAAGGCAATGAACGACAAGTAAACAATCATATAGAATTCAGTAAAGCCAGATGCCCATCTACCGATTTGGGGTTGAACGATTAGTTCCCAAATCGTATAGGAGTCGGTCACCTTGTCGCAGGCAAATTACGTAAACCCTCGCTCGACCCGCACACTGATAAAATCGGAGTATACTAATCGATGGGGGAGGGCAAAAACCAAAGAAACCGAGTGTTCACTAATCGCTGGGTAGCCTTGCCTAGCTGTCCTATATCTACCGACTCCTTAGGATGGCTAGGATGACACAAATTACCCTCCGTTTGTCGCCGACAAACGTACATAAATGTTCCGAAATCGGTAGATGGGCATTGGGCTTTATGTTCAGATTTTATCATACCCTGTCATGTATTTTTAACTTCACATGTCACCCGTGGCATATAAGTATTTTATGGGGTAACGTGGCATACAGTCACACCACATTAAGTCCATGGAGATTAATACGAGGGGTAGGATGAATACCGAGGCTGAGGAGGATGCGACACCGCAAAAAATGACTGGGTATTTAACCTGTTAATACTTACAAACTCACGAACCGCTAAATGTTTTCAAATCTGTGAGTGAGTAAAGATTCTCAGATGAAATGCCTCGTCTGTTTTCTCTGTATAATACACGCGCAGTCATATAACAACGTACGGCACAGTAGGCCGTACATACTTTTTTTACATATATAAGGAGCAAAGGCAAGCAATTGGAAGACAATCCATCTAAATAAATTATTGTGTTGACGAGCGATTTTTTCATCGATAAAACAAATGATGAATCAAGATGAATAAATAGATCAATTAGTAAAGAGGGCAGTAGAGTGGAGTGGTTGACTCTTTTGAGTGTTGTATCAACACTTATATACATGGTTTGAGGGTGAGACAGTGGGAGGGTGGTTTGAGTGGAGTAGTGTTGTGTGATGTATCGTACACTGCATCATGCTATTTACACTTATATGAGGGTGAGACAGTGGGAGGGTGGTTTGAGTGGAGTAGTGTTGTGTGATGTATCGTACACTGCATCATGCTATTTACACTTATATGAGGGTAAGACAGTGGGAGGGTGGTTTGAGTGGAGTAGTGTGATGTATCGTACACTGCATCATGCTATTTACACTTATATGAGGGTAAGACAGTGGGAGGGTGGTTTGAGTAGTGTTGAGTGATGTATCGTACACTGCATCATGCTATTTACACTTATATGAGTGTGAGACAGTGGGAGGGTGGTTTGAGTAGTGTAGTGTGATGTATCGTACACTGCATCATGTTATTTACACTTATATGAGGGTGGGACAGTGGGAGGGTGGTTTGAATGGAGTAGTGTTGTGTGATGTATCGTACACTGCATCATGCTATTTACACTTATATGAGGGTGAGACAGTGGGAGGGTGGTTTGAGTAGTGTTGTGTGATGTATCGTACACTGCATCATGTTATTTACACTTATATGAGGGTGAGACAGTGGGAGGGTGGTTTGAATGGAGTAGTGTTGTGTGATGTATCGTACACTGCATCATGCTATTTACACTTATATGAGGGTGAGACAGTGGGAGGGTGGTTTGAGTAGTGTTGTTTGATGTATCGTTCAGCACGCTGTGCTATTTACCCTTATTGCTGGCCATCACCATATATAACCCTGATTACCCCGACCAGGCCGCCCCGCCACTTACCCCGGTCATGTGCTAATGCTTATTAATCAGGTCGCCATTCCGCTGTAACCCCCGGCCTCACCCTGCCCTCACCCCGCCCTGCCCTCAACCTCCCCCGCCCTGACCTCAACCTCCCCCGCCCTGCCCTCAACCTCCCCCCGCCCTGCCCTCAACCTCCCCCGCCCTCCCCCGCCCTGCCCTCATCCTCCCCCGCCCTCCCCCGCCCTCCCCCGCCCTGCCCTCATCCTCCCCCGCCCTCCCCTGCCTTCCCCGCATTCTCCGCCCCCCTGGCCCTCCCCGGCCCTCCCCCGTCCTCCCCTGCCCTCCCCTGCCCTCTCTCCGCCCTCCCCCACCCCTCCCCGCCCTTTTCCCCCTCACCCTGCCTCCACCTCGCCCTCGCCCCGCCCTCGCTCTGCCATCGCCCGCCCTCGCTCTGCCCTTGCCCCTCCCTCTGCCCTCCCCCCGCCCTACGGCCCTCCTCACCCTCCCCCCCTCCTCCGCCCACCTTGCCGCCTAATGCCCCACACGTCGTCATGGTGACCGACAGACGCGCGCCACCGGCGACACTCTCCCCCCCGATCTTCCATCACACGCTTCCATCATGGGGTTCCGTGTAGATGGGGCAGTAGCTCCTCAGTCCCTCTGACACGCGGCCTGCCTTGTCTTGAGTCATTCTGTCTCTGTGCCATCATGCCCCGTCTTGTATTGTCATGCCCTGGACAAAAAAAGAACCATCCCCTCCCCAACCCGCCCTGAAGATGCGAATCATGCCCTAGTAACACCCTATCATGCCCTAATAATTAGTTGAAACCGAACGAGAGTTAGACTTGACAATGTTTATGCCACGACGGGCAGGTCGTGTATTACTACACGAGGCATAGCCGAGTGTAGTGAGGAGCAGACCTGACCAGTGTGGCATAGACACTGACAAGTCTAACTCTAGTTCGGTTTCGTATTTATCCTACCCCGTCTATGCTTTTGTATTACTAAAAGATAAATATTGACTCAACGACCAACAGAACTTTTTTCATAGTAGCTATCATCCTGCTCTCTGATTGGTCAATATTATTATTACTCTAGTGGCATAAAAAACACTTTATGTCACGGCCTGCCACATAAAATTTGCCTATGTTAAGTCTATGGCGGTTTTTGATTAGGGGTAGGATAATGCCCTATAATGCCCTCCTAATGCCCACTCCTGTCTCCTTGTTATTGCTTATCTGCCACTTGTTATCCCCAATATTGCTTTCATCAAGCTGCATCTTGCCCTTGCCATGCCCTCCTTATTTCCCATCCTGCCTGGTTATGCCCAATCCTCCCCTTACTATGCCCCAACCTGCACCCACTATGCTCCACCCTGCCTTCATCATGGCCCATCATACCCTTATAGTGTCCACCCTGCCCTCAATAGGCCCATCATACCCTTATAGTGTCCATCCTGCCCTCATCATGGCCCATCATACCCTTATAGTGTCCATCCTGCCCTCATCATGGCCCATCATACCCTTATAGTGTCCATCCTGCCCTCATCATGGCCCATCATACCCTTATAGTGTCCATCCTGCCCTCATCATGGCCCATCATACCCTTATAGTGTCCATCCTGCCCTCATCATGGCCCATCATACCCTTATAGTGTCCATCCTGCCCTCATCATGGCCCATCATACCCTTATAGTGTCCATCCTGCCCTCATCATGGCCCATAATCCCTTATAGTGTCCACGCTGCCCTCATCATGGCCCATCATACCCTTATAGTGTCCACCCTGCCCTCATCATGGCCCATCATACCCTTATAGTGTCCATCCTGTCCTCCCCGGCCTTCCTTGCTCTGCCTGGCCGTGCCCCTTCATACCCGGCCATAACCCGTAGTGTCTGCCTCAGGCCTCACTGCTTCACCCCATTCCTGCCCCCAGTCCCCGCCCCTCCTGCCCCCATGCCCCGCCCCTCCTGCCCCCATGCCCCGCCCCTCCTGCCCCTATGCCCGCCCCTCCTGCCCCCATGCCCCGTCCCTCCTGCCCCCATGACCAAGCTCGGTGGCCAACTGGTAGGGGTGTTCGCCTCAAGCATGGGAGGGTTGTGGGTTCAAACCCCGGCCGGGTCATACCAAAGACTTACACAAAAATGGTACCCACTGCCCATTCAGCTTAACACCCGCCATAAGAATGAGGAGTAGGGGTCTAGGGCCCGAGTGGAAGAACGGCCATATAGCCGAATTCGGTGATTGTCTGACATAATATTCCCTTAAAAATTGCAAAAAAAAAACCAAAAAATGCCCCACCCCTCCTGCC
The DNA here is from genome assembly GCA_950022655.1 of Alentia gelatinosa. Taxonomy (NCBI): domain Eukaryota; kingdom Metazoa; phylum Annelida; class Polychaeta; order Phyllodocida; family Polynoidae; genus Alentia; species Alentia gelatinosa. The sequence continues at coordinate 178,275,746 of OX465579.1, read as the reverse complement.
CCTCCTGCCCCCATGCCCCACCCCTCCTGCCTCCATGCCCTGCCTCTCCTTTCCCCCGCCTCTCCTGTCCCCATACCTCTCCCCACCTTCCCCCATGCCCTGCCCCTCCTTCCCCCATGCCCCGCCTCTCTTCCCCATGTCCCGCCTCTCCTCCTCCCATGCCCCGCCCCTCCTGCCCCCATGCCCCGCCCCTCCTGCCCCCATGCCCCACCCCTCCTGCCCTCATTCCCCGCCCCTCCTTCCCCCGTGCCCCGCCCCTCCTTTCCCCATTGCTCGCCCCTCCTTCCCCCATGCCCCACCCCTCCTTTCCCCATGCCCCGCCCCTCCTTCCCCGATGCCCCACCCCTCCTTTCCCTATGCCCCGCCCCTCCTTCCCCCATGCCCCGCCCCTCCTGCCCCTATGCCCTGCCCCTCGTACCCCCATGCCCCGCCCCTCCTGCCCCTATGCCCTGCCCCTCGTACCCCCATACCCCGCCTCTCCTGCTCCTATGCCCCGCCCCTCCTGCCCCAATGCCCCGCCCCTCATACCCCTATGCCCGCCCCTCCTGCCCCCATGCCCCGCCCCTCCTGCCCCTATGCCCTGCCCCTCGTACCCCCATGCCCCGCCCCTCCTGCCCCCATGCCCCGCCCCTCCTGCCCCTATGCCCTGCCCCTCGTACCCCCATGCCCCGCCCCTCCTGCCCCCATGCCCCGCCCCTCCTGCCCCTATGCCCTGCCCCTCGTACCCCCATGCCCCGCCCCTCCTGCCTCCCTCACCCACCTGTCCGGCACCACGCGGAGAACCCTCTTCCTTCCTCTAATGGCGGCCCGCCCCACGTCGGCTCCAGAGAGATTCGCGAGTAAAGTTTATCAGGCCATGAAGCATGGCGCGGGGACGACGTGCTTTATGTGTGGGCGCGGCTCTCTCCTGTGACGGGGGAGGTTTACGGGGGAGCGGGGGAGCGGGGGACATGGGCAGCGCTGACCCCCGCGACCCGCGCTGCTTTATTGGCGGCCATAGCGTGTCGGCGCGCGGCCGGAGGACAGGCTTCTAAATCCCCGTCCCTCCGCACCTCCCCCCGCCCAGTCCCCCGCCCTGCCCCATCCTGCTACACCCGGCCCGGCCCTGTAACGCCTACACTGCCCTGCCCTGCCCCATCCCGCCCAGTCCCCCGCCCTGCCCCATCCTGCTATTCCCGGCCCGGCCCTGTAACGCCCACACTGCCCTGCCCTGCCCTGCCCCACCCCGCCCAGTCACCCGTCCTGCCCTGTCCTGCCCTGTCCTGCCCAGTCCCCCGTTCAGCTATGCCACCTGCCCTTTCGGCCCAGTAACGCCCAGCCTCGTCCACTGCCCCGCCCCGAACTGTCAAGTACCCCAACCTGCCCTCTTGCTGTCCCATTCCGACCTGCCCAGTACCTGCCCCTGCCTACTGTGCTTCCCCATCCCGCCCCACCCTGCCTTGACCAGTACCCCACCTGCTTAGCCTGCCAAATACCCACCCCGCCCTACCCTCGTCCTCTCCCATCCAACCCTGCTAATACCCCCTGGCTAGTTTTCCGCCCCACACCACCCCGCCCTGCTGTGCTCTGCCCCAGTCCACCCTGCCCTGTCCAGTATCCTACTGTCGAGTCTGCCACCCCACCCTGTCCATCCAAACCCTGCCCCATTCCGTCCTGTCAGGTATCTCCTGCCGCCATCCCATCCCACCGAGTCTGTCGTCTTCACCTGCCAAATCTCCCCTCTGCTATACCCCACTTAGCCCTGTCTCCCACCCGCCCTACCCAGACCAACATCCTACCCTGCTACACCTCGCACTGCCCTGTCCGGTTCCCTGTCCACCCAACCAAGTCACCCGCCCTGCCCAGTGTGCCATCCTTTCCCTGCCCAGTCCTCCTTCTACCCCACCTTACCCAGTGCCCTCTCTGACCCCCCCCCCCCCCCCCCAACCCGTCCCCCTCTAGCTCGCCCGCCCTAAATCCCTCACTTAATTACATCAGCTCAATGATATATGTGCTTTGTGGGACTGAGTCTTTGTCATCCTGGGTCCTCGTCCAGTTTTCTGTGATACCTCCACCTGGGTACACGTCCAGTTTTCTGTCTCACCTCCACCTGGGTCCACGTCCAATTTTCTGTCTCACCTCCACCTGGGTCCACGTCCAGTTTTCTGTCTCACCTCCACCTGGGTCCACGTCCAGTTTTCTGTCTCACCTCCACCTGGGTCCACGTCCAGTTTTCTGTCTCACCTCCATCTGGGTCCACGTCCAGTTTTCTGTCTCACCTCCATCTGGGTCCACGTCTAGTTTTCTGTCTCACCTCCACCTGGGTCCACGTCCAGTTTTCTGTCTCACCTCCACCTGGGTCCACGTCCAGTTTTCTGTCTCACCTCCACCTGGGTCCTCGTCCAGTTTTCAGTCTCATCTCCATCTGGGTCCACGTCCAGTTTTCTGTGATTCCTCCACCTGGGTCCTCGTCCAGTTTTCTGTCTCACCTCCACCTGGGTCCACGTCCAGTTTTCTGTCTCACCTCCACCTGGGTCCACGTCCAGTTTTCTGTCTCACCTCCACCTGGGTCCTCGTCCAGTTTTCTGTCTCACCTCCACCTGGGTCCACGTCCAGTTTTCTGTCTCACCTCCACCTGGGTCCTCGTCCAGTTTTCTGTGATTCCTCCACCTGGGTCCATGTCCAGTTTTCTGTCTCACCTCCACCTGGGTCCTCGTCCAGTTTTCTGTCTCACCTCCACCTGGGTCCATGTCCAGTTTTCTGTGATTCCTCCACCTGGGTCCACGTCCAGTTTTCTGTCTCACCTCCACCTGGGTCCTCGTCCAGTTTTCTGTGATTCCTCCACCTGGGTCCACGTCCAGTTTTCTGCCTCACCTCCACCTGGGTCCTCGTCCAGTTTTCTGTCTCACCTCCATCTGGGTCCACGTCCAGTTTTCTGTCTCACCTCCACCTGGGTCCTCGTCCAGTTTTCTGTCTCACCTCCATCTGGGTCCTCGTCCAGTTTTCTGTCTCACCTCCACCTGGGTCCACGTCCAGTTTTATGTCTCACCTCCACCTGGGTCCATGTCCAGTTTTCTACCCTCACCTATTCATTCCCCTCCGAAGTCGATATGAAAAGAAGATAATTAGACAAAGGAGTAAGAGATTAAATTAAAAAAAGATCCAATGAAGTCTCTTGAAGACCAATGTCAATTGAATATCGAGTTCATAAGAAATATTTTCAAGCTATAAATGCCAATCATATTGATATTTGTTATGTTCTCAATATGCTATATGATATATGATGTCAAAACTCTTATGAGTTTAATATTATTATCAAACTCAATCACCATGAGGTGTTTGCTTTTTGAAGAGTTCTGCATGTGTTGTAACATGTCAACAGGAAATAAATTTCTAAATCAGATTTTACCAATAAACAGATTGTAAAATCTGAAGTCATTTTGATTAAACTAGACCTGTTTTTTCGTAGGAATACGGCAGCTACATATAAATGAATATTAGGATATTCTGTTCAGCCCTGTTGTCATTCTCCAGTGTCCAAGATGGCCGCAGTAGACCTTAGTCTCTCCTCCCGTTCCCCACCTACGTAATTCATTCTCCACTGGTGCTTTAGACCATTTTTATTATGTAACAAGTCTCCACTCACCTTGGCCATTTATACACAGGCGCGATGACACGCCCCCAAATATTTAACTTTGAACCTGGGAAGTGTCGTTCCTATGTGTACTCGCCCCCACACGTATAAAGCACAACTTACGTACGTTATTAATAATGTACTCGAACTGTCCGCAATTTTGATATACATCCGCCCACTAAGAATAGAGGGAAACTATGTTCCGGTGAGAGAAAGTCAAAGTTACTCGGTAAGACTCGGAAACATTATTGCCCCAGGCCTTGGCCGTGGGCAGTAATGTTCCCAAGCCTTACCAAGTAGCTTTCACTATTTTCCTCCGGAAACTTGGTTTCCCTATTCCTATATACCTTCAAATGTGGTTTAATAATGATAATTAGCATTATTTGCTCACCCACCATCAAACCTGAAGCCAGATCCAACCTTATCGAGTACTAACACTCTATGTTTTCTCCCCACTGTACTGTTTATCTGAATCTTGTAAGAGATGATCTGATTGGTCTAAATGTCAACCTTGGGTAGTATACGGCAACCTTGGGTAGTATACATAAGTTACTCCACCCCCCAGAACGTGGTGTAAGCATAGAGTGTACGGCCATAGGTATATAGGATTAACGAATCATTCTACTTGCACCTTGCACCTGACAGCACGTCTACGCTTTCTTCCTTACTTACGAGTGAGCTATCCTTATGAAGTTTCCATGTAGCCAGTGATACTTAGGCGCTAGACCTTTGTTAAAGCTAGGAGCAAATAGTATGTTCATCATTGATGAATGAGCGTGCAATTATAAGTGAATAACAATTGAAAAGTTTGGGTTACATTCAGTGTCTAACAAGCACATTCAGTTCCTGGATCCTTCTCTGTAACACACTTGTACCCAGTCAACTTGCCATTTCTACAACTTCCTGAATCTAGGATCCGAACACATCAAGCATCACAAGCACTGGACGAGAACCACCATTTTACATATATATATATGCGCCCGGCGTATATAGGTATGCTTTTGCGTAGACAACGTCGTCCTATTCCCCATGTGTATACGCCTTATCTGTAGGCGCATATATATAGGCGTCCATGGTGCGGTCAAATATACGTAATATATACGTCTGATTCTGTTATATTTACGCCACTATCCAATCTCTGCCACTTGGGGACCCTACTGTAGCATATTTCATTTGCCATTAGTCTTTAAGTCCTTGGTATATTGAAAATCCAATGTTATATTATCAATTCTTTTTAATAAAATTGTTTTAAAACCCTATTTATGACCTGTTCATTAAATACATATAATAAACCCAGCATTCTATGGTTTATTAAACGTTTTTTTTAATAGATATTACTTTCAAAACACCACTCTTCTAAAGTCATACTTTGGGTACTGTATATAAACAACAAGGTCTGATCAGACACCAACCTATAGATACCGACTCCAACTACCGACTTCTACCCCACCAACACCCCCCGCCTACCCCCCTACCCCCGTACATGTGTGAATGCGCCCACCTCCCTCACAGCCACCCTCACAGCCACCCTCGCAGCCGCCCTCACGGTGCGCCTGCACTAACACTGGAGTGGTCGCTCACCTATACAAATGGGTACAGGGGTAGGGCTTCTACAAGCACAAACGGCGGGAGGCGGAGGGGGCGAACCTTTTTTATTTTATATCGGTACACGTATACGCCTTGCGTATATATATCGTGCAGAGTATATTTCCTCTTGTATACGCCAGAAGTGGAATACAACCAAGTCATTTCCGTATACAAATGGAAACAGTCTTGTAAACGCCGCATACGCCGACGTGAAATATAGATGTATATATATGAAAACAAGTCAATGTACAGCTGATACATACATTACGTGATGGCGTATATATATATATAATGGTGGTTTTCGTGCAGTGAAGGTCTTGAGGTATTTCAGTCTTGAGTGATTGCACATGGTGAGCGGGGCACGCTTCTAAGACAGAGAGACACTGGCGCCCTGCCACTTTCCCAGCATCACATTTAGGAGCACACAGATAGGGAAGGGATAGTGTTTTTGCAGTTTGCTGGAGCCCTATGTGATCATTCTAACCTTTAAGCAATATAAGCAACGTATATAGGGCTTATAAGCACGCTATAATTAATATACCTGGCTAAGCCTAACCAGTTTCATAATGTCGTGTGGCCAATATCCAAACAGTTATATAACAACCATCCTTCCCCCTGGCCCTCCCTGGGAGTAGCTTCACTCACAGGTCCCGTCCTGGGGGCTCGTAACTTCATTCTCTCCTTTTTGCGCCGACGGGAAATGAGAGAAATTATTAGTGAATTGGACGCGGGATGTTCATATTGGTGAGTGATTATTGCGTCAGTTTGTATTTACAGCCCATTAATGGCGAATGAAAATAAAACAGGAATTCAAATTCTACATGAATTTCTTCTTGGCAGGCTTTGTACACCACTGCGATGATCGGGAATAATTTGATTTTGTCAAATCCGAAATATACCTGTGTATGATGAGTTAAAGATAAACCACGAACATGTTGTTAAAATTGAGAATACCTGAATGCTGATCCATATGAATTTCGTTCACTCTTGTCATGCACTATGTTTTTCATGAGCACTATTTTTCAGTATGCAATAATTTCATGTACGATACTAAACAATTATTATTACTATAGGACACATCAAACCGCCCTGCATGTCTCACCCAATAATCGTTGGCCGATCCAGGGCCCTGTTTTTAGCGGCTATCTCCCGTGGCGCACTACGACACCGTCTATAAAACACCGGCCATCTTTTGTCGTTCAAACTTTCCTGAAATCGCTGGTTGGTCTTGGGCCTTCCTGGCCTCACAATAGTCGTGACTAAAAAACAGGGCACTGGACGATCGTGTATCTATAGGACATTGACCCCCTAAACGGTGGCTTTTAACGATTGTCCTGCCTGTCATCAGGGCAGCGATGGTCCAACTCGGACCCATGGTTCGGAATCCCGCAAGATGTGCTCTGTCTGGGGAGACATGACAGTTGGATGTCTGCGACCTACAATCGTCCTTCTTCTTGATACTATAAATACAGTTATAGAGTGTGCTGGCTGTCTTTAATTGAGACACACGTCCTCACTGTTGATCAAGTTGATATTGTTTGTTCACTTTACAGAATACTAACAAGTGTAAACGTGAGTTATTGAAATCTTGTCTGTCAGTAAAAGTAATACTTTGAAATCAGCAAGGTTTCCCCCTTAGTTTCTGACGTTTATTTGACGTAAACATCTTTCTCTAAAGTCCCTATTTTCACTTTTTGGGCATGGCTGAAGACATCTTCTGAAACCATCTTCTAAAGCTTCTAGGATTTAATTGATAAAAAGACAAGTAGAAACATTTCATTTCAACTTTTGTTTTCAAGCATAACTAGATTTCACAACATGGAACCTGGGTTGAAACTGGTAATGGTAGCAGACCACTTTTACACATCTTAGTTACAATAAGAGCCACATACGAGTGTGACATGAGTTGGTGATCAACTTCCTTTTTGCAAATTTTTTAACTTTAATTGATACAAAAAATGCTTTGTATCATTACTAAAATTTACTTTATTTTGACTAGTTGTATAAAGAAACCCTCTGTAAAGTTGTATTATTGAACTAAATCCAAACGACTTTAAAATAGATTGCCTTATTCTATTCCATCCCTATTATTCAAGTGTAATAGATTTTCCCGAAATCTGAAATAATTATTTCTGATCTAAATTATTGCTGTGGCTTTTTAACACTATTACTTTTCACATCGAATTTCAGACACATGAATAAAAAGGAGATAGGAATGGCTGGATCAGTTCGAATAAACTTTGTGATTTGAATTCATCACGGATTTGTTTTTGAGTCGTCTTTCATACTGGAATCATCAGACTGGAGGGGAAAATCATTTCAGAGAAATGAAGAAAATTAGCGAAAATATTTTGTATGTCGAATGGGTTCTTTATTTATGAGAGTGTGTGGGCCTCTTTAAATGCATATCCTACAATACACAATGGTGCCACATGGTTATTTTCAAATGCTGACAGTCATCAAATCAAACCGGTTTCTTTGAATGATCCTAATACTAAATGGGTGAGGCATAGCATATTTTCGAGTTGGACAAAACCCAATAGATAAATTAGGTCAATTTACATTCGACTGATTTAAAGAAAAAAAACACAGAAAATGACATGGGTTTTACTCTGCGAAAATCTACTTTTTAGAATTTCTGTATATTCTATCATAATACTATCATGATATGTATCCCTAAATCAAAACCTAGAGGGGTGACTCCTGAATTTTAATGTAGAAATGTATTCTACAACACTTGTAGATAATTATATTCAATTTTCAGGATAATGACATGGGTTTTAATTTTCATGGCTAATTATACGATATCCCTTTAACAGATTAATTTAGAAGTTAAATGCAGATATATAGTTAAAACTACCTGCTCTACACTAGACACCTAAAATAAATATAAATGTTTGTTGTAAATAAAGAACTGGAGCCGCAAAATGCACGAAGCATTACGAGGATGTAGGCAATACCTCAAAGGGACTGGCACTTCAAGGCCAAATTGTCCAATTTCTGTCATAGCTCGTATGGTAAGCATCTGTAATACTATATCAGGTATCAGATGTGTCTATGTTCCATTTCTCTTTTAATCATTAAGAAATGAAAGCATGGCACAGGAGACGTTTGTGAAAGTATGCAGGCCTTGCTCGACTACCTCTCAGTGCTACAGTAAATTTTCAGGTCCAGCTGTTTAACCCTTTCCCTGCACACAGCAGGCATTTCCTGCAGAAACATCCCTCCTACAGCAGGCACCTTATTTGGGAAATAGTAACGTCACGTGACTGTGTCACGTGATTTGAGTAATTTACCATGGTAACTGTGTCACGTGATTTGAGTAATTTACCATGGTAACTGTGTCACGTGATTTGAGTAATTTACCATGGTAACTGTGTCACGTGATTTGAGTAATTTACCATGGTAACTGTCGTGAAGGAGACGAGTCGTCTGCTAAGGTGGCGCAATACCACAATACACCAGAAAAATGGCTTGCATTACCCATGATGCACCAACAGATTGAGGGCGTTACCTGGCCTTGTGTGAGTGAACACGTGACCCAGGTATCCAGGCTAGGGTTACTTGACGGAGCGTTACCGTTTTTTTAACACCTCCTACCAACCCAGTTTGATATAGATAGTTCTAGTATTAGTCGAAAGAGAGTCACCAGGTTCTAGTATTAGTAGAAAGAGAGTCACCAGGTTCTAGTATTAGTAGAAAAAGAGTCACCAGGTTCTAGTATTAGTAGAAAGAGAGTCACCAGGTTCTAGTATTAGTAGAAAAAGAGTCACCAGGTTCTAGTATTAGTAGAAACCGAGTCACCAGGTTCTAGTATTAATAGAAATAGAGTCACCAGGTTCTAGTATTAGTAGAAACCGAGTCACCAGGTTCTAGTATAAGTCGAAATAGAGTCACCAGTTTCTAATATTAATAGAGACATCAGGATCTAGTATTAGAAGAAACCGAGTCACCAGATTCTAGTATTAGTAAAAACCAAGTCAAACGGTTCTAGTATTAGTAGAAATAGAGTCACCAGGTTCTAGTATCAGTAGAAACTGAGTCACCAGGTTCTAGTATTAGTAAAGACCGAGACAAAAGGTTCTATTATTAGAAGAAACCGAGTCACCAGGTTCTAGTATTAGTAGAAACTGAGTCACCAGGTTCTGATATTAGTATAAATAGAGTCACCTGGTTCTTGTATTAGTAAAAACAGAGTCACAAGGTTCTAGTATTTCACTATGCGCTAGTCCGAGATTATGTTATTACTTCAATAATGACAGTTTTGACTAAATAATGCTACTTGGGTTAATGTGTGTGTAGAAGCGGCTATCACAAAGCAAGATGGCGTTAGCTGGAAGTACAAATTAGAAATCAGAATAGACTGACTGTAAAAGGAAGTGAACGAGCACTTGAGCTGCTGATGTAAGCAACAGCGGAGTATACCTCTGTGGTTCCTGTGGAGAGCAGCATTGAGTACGAGGATAAGATCTAGTAGAGAACTGTGAGAAAGCCACACCACAAGGGGGACGAGCTTGATTCTAGGCGCTGGAGGCTCCGCTCGCATGGAGTGGAGTCGCCTACTGTAGAACGTGGAAGGAACTAACTCTCAACGGGAGAGAACACAGAGAGGATACATTGGACTTAACGGAACGGAACACTGAATGGATTAACATCAAGGAAGTGTGTAGAGTCACCAGGTTCTAGCACGCTATGATAAAGGTATATGATAATAATAATAAAAATAATAAATAATAATTATGATGATAATAATAATCATAATAATAATAATGATAATGATAATGATGATGATGAAAAAGAAGAAGAAGGAGAAGAAGAAGGAGGAGAAGAAGAAGAAGAAGAAGAAGAAGAAGAAGAAGAAGAAGAACAAGAACAAGAACAAGAAGAACAAGAAGAACAAGAAGAACAAGAACAAGAACAAGAACAAGAACAAGAAGAACAAGAACAAGAACAAGAACAAGAAGAAGAACAAGAAGAACAAGAACAAGAAGAACAAGAACAAGAAGAACAAGAACAAGAAGAACAAGAAGAAGTATACACCATGAACGACCTACATCCATCACATACAAAAAACCCGACCCAGATATGATATGATTTTAACGCTAAGACAATTAGTCGGTGTTGACGGATGCGCGTCTCACTGAAGCAGCCCTGATTAACCGCCACCACACACAGGAGGCATCTCTTTGAGGTAGAGCCACCAGCTGACCCCCGCCTGGAGCAACGCCCTGTGCTGGTGAATAATGTAGTATACACCCTGATAGCGCGCTGTGGTGGAGAATGACAGCAGTTGACAGGTTCGTCTTTTGATGTGGTGTCGCTGGGGAATGCGCATGTGTATTGTGTTAGACTGGTGATCGGTGTGCGCAGCCATCTCCACCGGAATGCGCTGCATGAAGTGTGATCTCCACCAGAATACGCTGTATGAAGTGTGATCTCCACCAGAGTATGCTGTATAACTTGTGATCTCCACCAGAATACGCTGTATGAAGTGTGATCTCCACCAGAATGTGCTGTATAAAGTGTGCTCTCCACCAGAGTGTGCTGTATGAAGTGTGATCTCCACCAGAGTGTGCTGTATAACTTGTGATCTCCACCAGAATACGCTGTATGAAGTGTGATCTCCACCAGAATGTGCTGTATAAAGTGTGCTCTCCACCAGAGTGTGCTGTATGAAGTGTGATCTCCACCAGTTTGATAGCATTGAATGAACATTCAAGAAACTTATTTCGAAGTACATGATGATTCAACCTCATTATGGACAGGACTATTTTTCCGGAATCTCCTGCAGGAGATTCTGACACGCCAGAATCTCCGGGTAGCTAATTCCAGGTGCTCTGTACATTTCCTATGGAGACTCCGTAATAGGTGGGTAATGATCACAGTACTCAATGATATCTCTACCAGAATGCGATTATCTATTCGATTTCTTCGTGTAGTACCACAATAGGATGATACATTCACATAATGTGATCTCCAACAGAAAACGATTATTGTTGCAAACGGTGAGATTCTCACCACGATATAATAATGATGGTTTCAGGCAGTAAAATTCCCACCAGAATCTTATGTTCAATGCACATAAAGTTTTCACCACCAGGATATATGATAATCACTTCACATAATTATATAGAACTACATCGAGAATCGTATAAATACACAATACTCCACGAGTTTGGATGTGCCGCAATCGTCATCGAGGCGAAGCCGAGTGACGATTACGGTACATCCAAACGAGTGGAGTATTGTGTATTTTACGATTCGAGTGTGGTTCTGGATTTATCTCACCCCTTTCTCTGCCATTAAATAGCATCACAACATCAAAATAGTTAAAATATACTTAGCAAATCCATATGACGTCATCTCACATTCACTACGCCACGGCCGTGGCGTAGTATAGTTACTTTATTGGGGTGATCATTGAGTATTTTTTTCTAATGGTATTTCTATGACTAAGCTTGTACCAAGGGTGAGATAAAGTAAGATTTCTACCTTAGAACAATTTTTGCTGCATGTAGTGCGTTTTTTCATGACAATATGATGATCAATGCACACAATGCAATCTCCATCACTGCACGAAAACCATCATTTTACATAGGAATGTGCCGGGCGTATATAAGTAGGTATTTTGCGTCTACAAGGTCGTCTTAATCCCCGTGTGCACATACACCTCATCTGTAGGCTTATATAAGCATCCAGTGAACAGGCCTTCACTGAGAGCGGGCGGGGGGAGGTGGCGGGGGTGGGGGGGGGGGAGGGGAGGGCTTCCTACTGAGGACACCTGTACTTCTACCAGCACAAAGGGGCGGGGGCAGAGGGTATTTTCTCTCATATACGCCGGGTGTGAAATACAGCCAAGATGCGTCTGTCGTATATAAAGCCTGGGCGTATATAAATGAAAACAAGTCAATATTCAGCCAATACATGCACTTCTGTGATGGCGTATATATGAATAAAACGGTGGTTTTCGTGCAGTGCATCAGATTGTTTTGATTCTTGACACATTGTGATTTCCACCACATATTACCTTTATAATTCGGTATTTTCCCAAATATGAATAAATATACTTGTGAATGATTAGAAAGGCAAAGCATTACAAATGTATTCGATTGGATCTAAACGATCTGAATTTATATATACTGAAACTATATTTCCTAAGGATTGTATTTTACCAATTTCTCCTATCACAAAGACAGTCACCATTAACCCTACAATCGTTCTCTCCATGTTTACCTTTATAATTCTGTCCTTTCCTAGTAAATCTCCCCCCTGAGACACCAGCTGTTGCCGAATGAGCCTCTGTTCTGTGGTAATATAGATTTATAAAACTGGGAATGCTAAGAATAGGGTGATATTTCGCATTTACTGTCGTTGGCCCAGTGAGCCTGCATCAGGAGGTAATTGGCTGTGGCAGGCCCCCTACTTAATGTGTCTGGATGGTGGGTTTCTGCGGGGACCAGGCGGGCAGGCTGAAGTGTGGCCCACCAGTCAGGGAGGGGCGAGGTCCCACCTGAGTCGTGGACAGGGCGGGGGGAGGTGCTATGATGTAGGAGGTGGTGGGCAATCACCAGGGACCTGTTTCAGTAGTTTCGTGACATGTCTAGATGGCGTCTGTGACACAATACGGACAGATCACAAGATTGCAGTTGATAACACACGGAGTTTCACTCACTTCTTGTAGGAATTAAGCAATGACACTTTAACATGAGTAGGGGATACATATAACCTATAATCGTTTTATATATGAAGAAGATTGGCCACTTCGATCTTCAGATATTTGCTAGTCTTTTTCCGCTGTTGCTTGCACTGTTGGTGCCGCTGTTGATGTCTGTCTAGGCCTAATGTCACGAGACTACTGAAACAGGTCCCTGAAGCTTGACTTCCATGCAATGTGTCTGAATTCTCACTTGATGTTCTCATGCGGATCTTCTAATATTCTCATCATTACCTTTCTGTGTGTTCTCATTGTGCGTAATATGGCTTGTTTCCATTAGTCCGAGAGGCTCTGACTGTTTAGCGGAGCTGCGGACAGTTAGAGAGCACACCCATAAAGCTCTAGGCAAACTGGTCGACCAGATTGGTACATCTCAGATCAGCAGGGGTTTTCCTTATAAATATAGGCAGAATCTTTCTAATTTTGTAGCAGACAGTTTCCTTAGGCAAAATGCAGTAAAATGACAGTAATTTCCTACCTTTACATTAGTTCTAAACAATAGAACAGCCAGTATTTGTAAAATCCAAGTCAATGCTTTCTGCAGGCAGGAGAATTTACAATATAGTGGTTTCAAATGAGGATCTATGATTATCAAACATGGTCGACATGGGTTAGAAGTGGTGAAAGGAGTTGTATAAAAAGGCTCCAAAAAGTGACACAAAAGAACAAAAGAGGAGTTTCTACAATCAAAAAGGATTTATTATACATTTCTGAAGGTAAGTGTGCATCAACATGCACTGACATTGACAGGATTACTCAGAATCAAGGAAGTGCTTTTCTGTACTATGGGAAAAAGCTGTTGTGCTCTCTGCCTGTCCACTAGGCAGTCAGAGTTTCTCGGACTAGTTTCCATTGGCCGACGAAAAGGGTGTAGATTTTTTGAGTTACCAAGAAAGTGTTTCTGACTGTGTTGGTATAGAAAAACCATGAGGGAAGTAGACTTTTCACTTAGTGAACAAGCTTTCACTCAGTGGTGGGTGGTGCCACATTGCGATAATCTAAGTAGAAAAGGTTATGGGTCATTTCACAAGCTGGGTCGTTTCCATTGACCAATTTTGGGTGAGCAGTGCCAAAAGTCTGTCAGTGGTTCCTGACTGTAGATCGAAAAATCGGCCAACGGAAACGGGCCTATAGTTAGGGCTAATATGTTTTTTTGTTGGGGTTTGTGGGAATTTGTAACCTATACATTTTCGGAAAGCTTAGAACCTCTATATTTACTAAATTTATCTTGACACAATTTCACGCCATTTTTTGTCGGCCATCTTTATTTTTGACCTGCTTTTGTTATTATTTATTTGCTAAAACTAAAATCTATGACTGTAAATAACTATATACCCATGCCGTATTTACTGTAAATATGTACCGTTTTGACATATAACGTAAAAATAATGTACGGACAACTGGTCCGTACACTAAAATACGGACCACCTTGCCAAACACATTTATTAGATATTGGTTGTTAAGACAAACGAAATTAATGATTTTTTTTTAAATTTCGGGTATATAGTAAATATATAACGTCGAACCATGCTTGTACAAGTCACAGAACTCGATGACAATTTACAGTTTGTAATCTTACTACCCTACCCTACACCTACTGCCCCTGTCTTACCGTGTTCACTAGTTCCCTGAAATCGTGTTATTTAAGGAGTTTCGTTCCATGGAAGTATAGCAGCAATTTTATTGTATCAAATGAAAGCCCATTCCAGATATGGTAGTAAGGGGGTATCTAGATATATCATTTGAGTTGAAATACAGGCATATTAGAACAAGTTATAGAAATTATTGTAAGTCCTTATAGGAAATTGGTGAAATTCTGGGTGGAAACATTCCATTTGGTGACCTTGACCTTGGTCGAAATCAAGATGGTAACAAAAGCTGATGACTCTATGGTGTCTCAACATATTTACCAACTATCTAAGAAATCAACTTAATACTCTTGAATAAATGACAAAATATGTCTCTATTTCAAAACCCTCTGGAATTTGATGACCTTTGACCTCTGATAAAAGGTCAAACGGACACATTTAAAGAAAAATGGCTACCATATCTAGAATGGCCAAAGTCTTAGCTTTCATTTGATACAATAAAATTGCTGCTATACTTCCAGGGAAGTGTGGGGTATAGAGGGGTGGGTGGGGCAGGGAGGGGTGGGGCAGGGAGGGGTGGGGCAGGGAGGGGTGGGGCAGGGAGGGGTGGGGCAGGGAGGTGTGGGGCAGGGAGGGGTTGGGCAGGGAGGGTTGGGGCAGGGAGGGGTGGGGCAGGGAGGGGTGGGGCAGGGAGGGGTGGGGTAGAGAGGGAAGGGGTAGAGAGGGGTGGGGCAGGGAGGGGTGGGGCAGTAAGGGGTGGGGCAGGGAGGGGTTGGGCAGGGAGGTGTGGGGCAGGGAGGGGTGGGACAGGGAGGGGTGGGGCAGGGAGGTGTGGGGCAGGGAGGGGTTGGGCAGGGAGGGGTGGGACAGGGAGGGGTTGGACAGGGAGGGGTTGGGCAGGGAGGGGTGGGGCAGGCAGGGGTGGGGCAGGCAGGGGTGGGGCAGGCAGGGGTGGGGCAGGGTCTTCAGGGATAGGAACGTGACGTTTGCAGGACGTGTGGGTCAGGGACATGTGGGGTTGGGTCATGTGTGGATGGGACGCGTGTCAGCCCCCCCCCCCCCCCCCCCACACACACACACACACACTCACACTGGACGGCATTAGAGAGTTAGCCTCTGCTTGGTGTCAGTATTTTGTAGGGCGTGTGGGGCAGGGACAACCTTCACCCCCCTCTCCTCCCCCCTTACACCGGACTGACACGACCCCCCGCGTCGCTACTTCTCTGCCCGCGCATGCGCGCGTCCACTGGCCTCGTTCTCAATGTGGCCGCTAATGGCGCTGATGAGGGCGGACGTTGATGAGACGCCGGCGGCGTCTGGAGGAACGCGGGCCGCGCGTCCCTCTCACGCGCACGCGCAGAGAGGGGGGTGAGGTGGGGGGGGTCGCCCGCACTGAGGAGACCGGGGACCCGTTTAATAATCTAGGCTCGTACATGAACCTCGTACAAGGGTTATCCTTTATCATCTCACCCCTGGTATTTCCCCCATAGACTTAACATTGGGTAGTCGTACTTAAGGCCTATTGAGTATTTAGAACAAAAATACTTAACGGGGATTATGTCACAAAGGTTAGCCCTTTAGTCAATGTGAGGGGTGAGATACATTCAGAAACCTATTCAGGTTTAGGGTCAGAGATCGATCACATCTCGTTTGAATGGCTACGTAATTCACACAGCTTCGCCTTGTGAATTACTATGCGATTCAAACTCGATGGGATACGAGTTCTGATCCTAAAGTTTCATTGGTTTTCTCTATAATGATATTTAAGTCTGTTCACTAATCCGTCCATAAGGTCATCCATAAGTGTTGAATAAAGTTGAACCACATCGTCCCTGGGTCTCTATGGCGTACAGAACAGGGTCTGCACGTTGGATCATAGATTGTTAAACGGGTCCCTGTATCACTGAAGAGGCATATTTAGTAGAATCCAAACGAGAGTTAGACTTGTCAGTGTTTATGCCACGACGGGCAGGTTGTGTATTACTGTGCGAAGCGTTAGCTGAGCGTAGTGAGGAACAGACCTGACCAGAGTGGCACTGACACTGACAAGTCTAACTCGAGTTTGGTTTCGTATTTATCCTACCCCCGTCTCCACGACTTTATGATATTAGGAAAGTCTGACTTGATTCCATCCATGTTTGACAGCTGTCGGAATTTCTGCTCTGCAGCCGGAACAATTTACACAGGTTGATAATTCTTGATTGTTGATTGGTCAATTTTTCTATTTCTCTAGGTACTAAAATTTTACTTTATGTCATGGCACGCCAAATAAAATTTGCTTATGTTAAATCAATTATATCTTTTTATAAGGGGTAGGATAAGGAGAACGATTGTCGTGTATCGATAACATATTGATGTTTGGTGAAAATGGCATCTACAATTGTAGTCCTTGACAAATAGGTCATGCGCAGAGACGTAGTATGACGAATTATTCACCATTTTATTGGCTCCCTATAAGAAAGGCACCAACCCTATGTGGACATGTCAGGGGTGTTATGGTGTCTATTCGGCTAGGACCAAATCAAAAACTCCTCCACATAAATTTGTAAATTAATTATATTTAAAGCTTATTTCGAAGTACATAATGATTCGACCTCATTATGGACAGGACTATTTTTCCGGGATCTCCTGACAAACCACACACACACACACACACACACACTGACTGCGCCACTCACATGTAGACTTCGCTGGTCCCGTAACAGATAACTATTTGCCCACTCGTGAGCTTGCTAGGTACCAGCGGGCGGAGTGGAGGCGGCGTCTTCCGGTGTGGTTCCGGCTAGCGCCACCAGGCGGCGCGGCGGTGGACACAGGAGTTGATAAATGAGAGAATGAATTAGCGCGGGGCTGAGTGGTGGGGTGTGATGTGGGGTGAGGTGTGGGATGTAAAAGGGTGTGGTGTGGAGGTGTGGGGTGAGGTGTAGAGTGGTGTGGTGAGAGAATGAATTAGCGCGGGGCTGAGTGGTGGGGTGTGAGGCCGGGTGGGGGGTAGGGTGGAGGGGTGAGGTGTGAACATGTTGTGGGGTGAGGTGTGGAGGTGTGGGTGAGGTGTGGAGGTGTGGGGTGAGGTGTGGAGGTGTGGGGTGAGGTGTGGAGGTGTGGGGTGAGGTGTGGAAGTGTGGGGTGAGGTGTGGAGGTGTGGGGTGAGGTGTGGAGATGTGGGGTGAGCTGTGGAGGTGTGGGTGAGGTGTGGAGGTGTGGGGTGAGGTGTGGAGGTGTGGGGTGAGCTGTGGAGGTGTGGGGTGAGGTGTGGAGGTGTGGGGTGAGGTGTGGAGGTGTGGGGTGAGCTGTGGAGGTGTGGGGTGAGGTGTGGAGGTGTGGGGTGAGCTGTGGAGGTGTGGGGTGAGGTGTGAAGGTGTGGAGTGAGCTGTGGAGGTGTGGGGTGAGGTGTGGGGTGAGGTGTGGGGTGAGGTGTGGAGGTGTGGGGTGAGGTGTGGAGGCGTGGGGTGAGGTGTGGAGGCGTGGGGTGAGGTGTGGAGGCGTGGGGTGAAGTATGTAAAGGGGTAGGGTGAGCTGTGGAGGTGCGGGGTGAGGTGTGGAGGTGCGGGGTGAGGTGTGGAGGTGTGGAGGTGTGGGGTGAGGTGTGGAGGTGTGGGGTGAGGTGTGGAGGTGTGGGGTGAGCTGTGGAGGTGTGGGGTGAGGTGTGGAGGTGTGGGGTGAGCTGTGGAGGTGTGGGGTGAGGTGTGAAGGTGTGGAGTGAGCTGTGGAGGTGTGGGGTGAGGTGTGGGGTGAGGTGTGGGGTGAGGTGTGGAGGTGTGGGGTGAGGTGTGGAGGCGTGGGGTGAGGTGTGGAGGCGTGGGGTGAGGTGTGGAGGGGTTGGGTGAAGTATGTAAAGGGGTAGGGTGAAGTGTAAAGGTGTGGGGTGAGCTGTGGAGGTGCGGGGTGAGGTGTGGAGGTGTGGGGTGAGGTGTGGAGGTGTGGGGTGAGGTGTGGAGGTGTGGGGTGAGGTGTGGAGGTGTGGGATGAGGTGTGGAGGTGTGGGGTGAGGTGTGGAGGTGTGGGGTGAGGTGTGGAGGTGTGGGGTGAGGTGTGGAGGTGTGGGGTGAGCTGTGGAGGTGTGGGGTGAGGTGTGGAGGTGTGGAGTGAGCTGTGGAGGTGTGGGGTGAGGTGTGGAGGTGTGGGGTGAGGTGTGGAGGTGTGGGGTGAGCTGTGGAGGTGTGGGGTGAGGTGTGGAGGTGTGGAGTGAGCTGTGGAGGTGTGGGGTGAGGTGTGGGGTGAGGTGTGGAGGTGTGGGGTGAGGTGTGGAGGCGTGGGGTGAGGTGTGGAGGGGTTGGGTGAAGTATGTAAAGGGGTAGGGTGAAGTGTAAAGGTGTGGGGTGAGCTGTGGAGGTGCAGGGTGGGGTGTGGAGGTGTGGGGTGAGGTGTGGAGGTGTGGGGTGAGGTGTGGAGGTGTGGGGTGAGGTGTGGAGGTGTGGGGTGAGGTGTGGAGGTGTGGGGTGAGGTGTGGAGGTGTGGGGTGAGCTGTGGAGGTGTGGGTGAGGTGTGGAGGTGTGGGGTGAGGTGTGGAGGTGTGGGGTGAGATGTGGAGGTGTGGGGTGAGGTGTGGAGGTGTGAGGTGAGGTGTGGAGGTGTGGGGTGATGTGTGAAGGTGTGGGGTGAGCTGTGGAGGTGTGGGGTGAGGTGTGGAGGTGTGGAGTGAGCTTTGGAGGTGTTGGGTGAGGTGTGGGGTGAGGTGTGGAGGTGTGGGGTGAGGTGTGGAGGCGTGGGGTGAGGTGTGGAGGGGTTGGGTGAAGTATGTAAAGGGGTAGGGTGAAGTGTAAAGGTGTGGGGTGAGCTGTGGAGGTGCGGGGTGAGCTGTGGAGGTGTGGGGTGAGGTGTGGAGGTGTGGGTTGAGGTGTGGAGGTGTGGGGTGAGGTGTGGAGGTGTGGGGTGAGTTGTGGAGGTGTGGAGTGAGCTGTGGAGGGGTGGGGTGAGGTGTGTAAGCGTGGGGTAGTGTCTTACAGGGCAGGGTAGGGCGGGATGGGGTAGGCTCAGGCTTAGTGGACAGGCTTGGCTGGTCAGGGCAGGTTTAGGCTTAGTGGACAGGCTTGGCTGGTCAGGGCATGTTTAGGCTTAGTGGACAGGCTTGGCTGGTCAGGGCAGGTTTAGGCTTAGTGGACAGGCTTGGCTGGTCAGGGCAGGCTCAGGCTTAGTGGACAGGCTTGGCTGGTCAGGGCAGGTTTAGGCTTAGTGGGCAGGCTTGGCTGGTCAGGGCAGGTTTAGGCTTAGTGGACAGGCTTGGCTGGTCAGGGCAGGTTTAGGTTTAGTGGACAGGCTTGGCTGGTCAGGGCAGGTTTAGGTTTAGTGGACAGGCTTGGCTGGTGGGGGCAGATTTAGGCTTAGTGCGTCGGACTGGGCTGGTCGGGGCAGGTTTTTGCTGAGTGGGCTGGGCTGGACTAGTCGGGGCATGTTAGGGCTGAGTGGACTGGGCTGGGCTGTCCAGGGCATGTTAATGCTAAGTAGGCTGGGCTGGTTGCAGTAGGTTTAGGCTGATAAGGCAGGGCTGAACTAGCCGGGGCAGGTATTTTTTACTGAGTGGGCTGGGCTGGGCTGGTTGGGCATGTTAGGGCTGAGTGGGCTGGGCTAGTCGGGGCATGTTAGGGCTGAGTGGACTGGGCTGTGCTGTCCAGGGCTCGTTAATGCTAAGTAGGCTGGGCTGGTCGCAGTAGGTTAAGGCTGATCCGGCAGGGCTGAACTAGCCGGGGCAGGTATTTTTTACTGAGTGGGCTGCGCTGGGCTGGTCGCAGTAGGTTTAGGCTGAGTGGACTGGGCTGTGCTGTCCAGGGATTGTTAGTGCTAAGTAGGCTGGGCTGGTCGCAGTAGGTTAAGGCTGATCGGACAGGGCTGGGCTGGGCTGGGCTGGGCTAGTCGGGGCATGTTAGGGATGAGTGGACTGGGCTGTGCTATCCAGAGCATGTTAAGGCCTAGTGGGCGGGCCTGGGCTGGTCGGGGTTGGTTGCAGTTAGAGCTGTGTGGAGTACGGGAGGTCGGGTCAGGGCTGGACAGGACCAAAACCCTGATATCTGTAAACTCCTGACACCGACCCGAGGCTAACACTCCACCGTCCCTTTATATGACGGCTGTCGTGCCCGGCGCCGTTCACCTCGGGCCGTGCGGGCAGCGGATGGCGGACGGTGCTCTCATCTCACTGTCGACACGACCACAAATCGTCGTCCTCCAAATCCGATCACCAGCGATAAATGGGGGTCACCATGCACCCCGCCACCTTCCTGCCTGCAGGCCGCCTGGTACCGGGCCTGGTTGTGCAGGCTCACACCACTCTGTCCACACACCTACCCTTACTTTAACACCTACCCTTACTTTAACACCTACCCTGCTTTAACACCTACCCTGCTTTAACACCTACCCTGCTTCAACACCTGCCCTGCTTTAACACCTACCCTGCTTTAACACCTATACCCTGCTTTAACACCTATACCCTGCTTTAAAACCTATACCCTGCTTTATCCCCTGCCCTGCTTTAACACCTGCCCTGCTTTAACACCTGCCCTGCTTTAACACCTACCCTGCTTTAACACCTACCCTGCTTTAACACCTACCCTGCTTTAACCCCTACCATATGAACACACCTCCCCTGCCCTCACACCCACCAAACTGACACACCTACATTGCCCTAGCACCCACCCTGCCCACACACCCTACCTGCCCTCACACCTACCTTGCCCTCACACCTACCTTGCCCTAACACCCACCCTGCCCACGCCCACACACGTTCCCTGTCAACACACCTACCCTGCTTTAACACGAACCCTGCCCTCATACCCTACCTGCCCTCACACCTACCTTGCCCTCACACCTACCTTGCCCTAACACCAACCCTGCCCACACACCCACCCTGCCAACACACACACACTATTTACACACCTACCCAGCTTAAACACCTACCCTGCTTTAACACCTACCCTGCTTTAACACCTACCCTGCTTTAACACCTACCCTGCTTTAACACCTACCCTGCTTTAACACCTGCCCTGCCCTAACACCCACCCTGGTTAAGAAGGTTAAGCAGTGGGTGGCAGGGGACATAGTGATGTGATGGGATATTTAGTAGTGACTGTGGTGGGTGGCAAGGGACAAAATATTGGGTTTGGAGCTTAGTAATTAAGGAGAAAGAAACAATTTTTGGCAAAGTCATTAATCTCCATGAGTTCCATGTGGTGTGATATGGAAGAGGTTACAGCCGAGATCAAACCAAAAGAACAAAGAGTACGTATCTAACTAACGGTGTAGTTTTTTAAATTAGAGATCAATATTATGATAATTTTATAAAAGAAAAATTATATAGAAATTCTAAAAAGTTGTATTTTACATACTCAAACATTCACAGAATATAGAAGATGTATAGTACTATGCATCTAACCCTTATTTTCTAAAGAATTGAAAAAATCACACATTCCTGTACATTTCAAATGTAAATTGGCCTGAATTGTAGGATATGACTTAAAGCTTATGGGACAAAAATACCCGGGGTGAGATAATACGTGGAAGTTGGACGGTAATGGGGGACGATAGAGCATCTCCCTCTTTTAGTATGATTTGTGGCTCTGTGGTTCCATGATGGCGCCATATGCCGCACCACCCTGTCCTGGACCACCCCTCCCCGTCCCCCGCACCCCGCCCGCTGAGGGTCCTCCGGGGGAGCGGAGCGGTCATTACAGGCCGCCTCACGCCTCCAGGGTCCCGCCTGGAGGCGTGAGACGGGCGGGGAGCTTACAGGGGAGTGTCGGGGTCACCTCCCGGGCCTGCAGCTCCTTACAGACAGACGGAGACACCTTCACTCAAACACCGGCTCCACCCCGGCCCCACCCCGGCCCCACCCCGGCCCCACCCCGGCCCCACATAAGTCCAGCCCCAGCCCCATCCGGCCCACACCCCGGCTGCACCCACCTTAGCACCACCCCAGCCCCACCCCAGACCCATCCCGCCCACACCCCGGCCCCCATACTAGCCCCACCCAGGTATATACACAGTATATTGTGTGACTGAATTCACCTATCGGTCAAAAAGCGTCTAAAGGTCACAAAAAGTATATCGCAATTTTGATTCTGACAAATAATTCTTGAGTCAATCAAAAATGTTTAAAATGGGGGTAATTTGGCGTCAGAAACGACAGGAAGAAGGGTATGCATAATGTGTAATGTAAAGCTCTGTATCTGTCGTTTATGTACCGAAATAACTGTCCCCATGAGCGGGATGTCCCCTTAGGCAGAATGACGCCTCAAGCGGGGTTGATTCTTAATAGAAAATTTCCGTTCCGAGAAAATTGTCCCTTAAGCGAGGTGTTCGCTTAAGCGGAGTGTCCCAGAAGCGGGGTTTTACTGTAGAAATGTTATATATATATATATATATATATATATATATATATATATATACAGATTAGTCCTCAAAATCTCCCAAAATTGATAGATATAAAGGTGGCAATGTTTGTCCCTGAAAGCAAGCCTGACGCAGAGATTCCACCAGAGCCTTCGTATATCTGGAAGGAGAGTGGAGTGTCTTCTCCAGGCGTGGTTGTAGCAGGCTGGCGCGGAGGGAGGTGGTTGAGTCAGGTGACAGGAGGAGTGTCTAGGCAGCCCCCCCCCCCGCACACACACACACCCCGCACGGCGACCTGGGCGCGGTCTGAGGACCGCCTCCAGGGCGTGACTCACACAGGAGACCGGGAGACCGGGGCGGGCTGGAGGAGCAGCTCACAAGAGGGGCTCAGTCACAGCGGGCCGTCCATAGAGGGGCTCAGTCACAGCGGGCCGTCCATAGAGGGGCTCAGTCACAGCAGGCCTTCCATAGAGGGCCCAGTCACAGTGGGCCGTTGATAGAGGGGCTCATTCACACCGGGCCATCTATAGAGGGGCTCAGTCACAGCAGGACAGCCATAGAGGGGCTCAGTCACAGCAGGCCATCCATAGAGGGGCTCACTCACAGCAGGCCGTCCATAGAGGGGCTCACTCACAGCGGGCCTTCTATAGAGGGGCTCACACACAGCGGGCCGTCCATAGAGGGGCTCAGTGACAGCAGGCCTTCCATAGAGGGGCTCACTCACAGCGGGCCGTCCATAGAGGGGCTCAGTCACAGCGGGCCATCAACAGAGGGGCTCAGTCACAGCAGGCTGTCCATAGAGGGGCTCAATCACAACGGGCCGACCATAGAGGGGCTCACTCACAGCAGGCCATCCATATAGGGGCTCAATCACAACGGGCCGTCCATAGAAGGGCTCAGTCACAGCGGGCCATCCATAGAGGGGCTCAGTCACAGCGGGCCATCCATAGAGGGGCTCAGTCACAGTGGGCCATCCATAGAGGGGCTCAGTCACAGCAGGCCATCCATAGAGGGGCTTAGTCACAGCGGGCCATCCATAGAGGGGCTCAGTCACAGTGGGCCATCCATAGAGGGGCTCAGTCACAGTGGGCCATCCATAGAGGGGCTCAGTCACAGCGGGCCATCCATAGAGGGGCTCAGTCACAGCGGGCCATCCATAGAGGAGCTCATTTACACAGGACCGTCCATAGATACACTCACCCACAGAGGGCCGTCCATAGATCTGCAGTGACAAATCCTATGTACGTGAAAATGTTAAGTGTCGTCAAGTAGGAACAAGATTTATTTCGTTGTCCTTGGTCTATTATATAATAACAAAGATGATAAGAATACTAAAAAAAGAGAACTACATGAACCACTACCGAAGACGAATATGATTTATGATAATGAGATGATAAAACAGTTGACCAAATTATTTCTTCCCCCACGACGACTGATTCGTGAATCAGATGGAGGGCGGGCAGGTGAAGGTGTGAGGTTGGGTGGTGGAGGGCGGCAAAGTGGATGGAGGGCGAGAGGGTGAAGGTGTGAGGTGGAGGGTGGAGGGCGGCAAAGTGGAGGGAGGGCGAGAGGGTGAAGGTGTGAGGTGGGTGGTGGAGGGCGGCAAAGTGGAGGGAGGGCGAGAGGGTGAAGGTGTGAGGTGGAGGGTGGAGGGCGGCAAAGTGGAGGGAGGGCGAGAGGGTGAAGGTGTGAGGTGGGTGGTGGAGGGCGGCAAAGTGGAGGGAGGGCGAGAGGGTGAAGGTGTGAGGTGGAGGGTGGAGGGCGGCAAAGTGGAGGGAGGGCGAGAGGGTGAAGGTGTGAGGTGGAGGGTGGAGGGCGGCAAAGTGGAGGGAGGGCAGGTGAAGGTGTGAGTTGGGTGGTGGAGGGCAGCAAAGTGGAGGGAGGGCGAGAGGGTGAAGGTGTGAGGTGGAGGGTGGAGGGCGGCAAAGTGGAGGGAGGGCAAGAGGGTAAGGTGTGAGGTGGAGGGTGGAGGGCGGCAAAGTGGAGGGAGGGCGGGCAGGTGAAGGTGTGAGGTGGGTAGTGTAGAAGAAGGAGGTCTGGCGGGGAAGGTTTGAGGTGGGTGGTGGGTAGCAGCGAAGGAGGTTGGGGGGGTGAAGGTGTGGGATGTGAGGTGGGTGGCAGAGAAGAAGGAGGTCGCTGCAGGTGAAGGTGTGAGGTGGTGGCGTAGAAGAAGGAGGTCGGGTGGTGAAGGTGTGGGATGTGATTCGGGTGGCAAATGGAGGTTGTTGCAGGTGAAGGTGTGAGGTGGGTGGCAGAGAAGGAGGTCGGGCGGTGAAGGTGTGAGGTGGTGGCAGAGAAGGAGGTCGGGCGGTGAAGGTGTGAGGTGGTGGCAGAGAAGGAGGTCGGGCGGTGAAGGTGTGAGGTGGTGGCAGAGAAGGAGGTCGGGCGGTGAAGGTGTGAGGTGGTGGCAGAGAAGGAGGTCGGGCGGTGAAGGTGTGAGGTGGTGGCAGAGAAGGAGGTCGGGCAGTGAAGGTGTGAGGTGGGTGGTGGGTGGCAGAGAAGGAGGTCGGGCGGTGAAGGTGTGAGGTGGTGGCAGAGAAGGAGGTCGCTGTAGGTGAAGGTGTGAGGTGGTGGCAGAGAAGGAGGTCGGGCGGTGAAGGTGTGAGGTGGGTGGCAGAGAAGAAGGTCGGGCGGTGAAGGTGTGAGGTGGTGGCAGAGAAGGAGGTCGGGCAAGTGAAGGTGTGAGGTGGGTGGCAAAGAAGGAGGTCGGGCAGGTGAAGGTGTGGGATGTGAGGTGGTGGCAGAGAAGGAGGTCGGGCGGTGAAGGTGTGAGGTGGGTGGCAGAGAAGAAGGTCGGGCGGTGAAGGTGTGAGGTGGTGGCAGAGAAGGAGGTCGGGCGGGTGAAGGTGTGAGGTGGGTGGCAAAGAAGGAGGTCGGGCAGGTGAAGGTGTGGGATGTGAGGTGGTGGCAGAGAAGGAGGTCGGGCGGTGAAGGTGTGAGGTGGTGGCAGAGAAGGAGGTCGGGCGGTGAAGGTGTGAGGTGGTGGCAGAGAAGGAGGTCGGGCGGGTGAAGGTGTGAGGTGGGTGGCAAAGAAGGAGGTCGGGCAGGTGAAGGTGTGGGATGTGAGGTGGTGGCAGAGAAGGAGGTCGGGCGGTGAAGGTGTGAGGTGGTGGCAGAGAAGGAGGTCGCTGTAGGTGAAGGTGTGAGGTGGTGGCAGAGAAGGAGGTCGGGCGGTGAAGGTGTGAGGTGGGTGGCAGAGAAGAAGGTCGGGCGGTGAAGGTGTGAGGTGGTGGCAGAGAAGGAGGTCGGGCGGGTGAAGGTGTGAGGTGGTGGCAGAGAAGGAGGTCGGGCGGGTGAAGGTGTGAGGTGGGTGGCAAAGAAGGAGGTCGGGCAGGTGAAGGTGTGGGATGTGAGGTGGTGGCAGAGAAGGAGGTCGCTGTAGGTGAAGGTGTGAGGTGGTGGCAGAGAAGGAGGTCGCTGTAGGTGAAGGTGTGAGGTGGTGGCAGAGAAGGAGGTCGGGCGGTGAAGGTGTGAGGTGGTGGCAGAGAAGGAGGTCGCTGTAGGTGAAGGTGTGAGGTGGTGGCAGAGAAGGAGGTCGTGCGGGTGAAGGTGTGAGGTGGTGGCAGAGAAGGAGGTCGGGCGGTGAAGGTGTGAGGTGGTGGCAGAGAAGGAGGTCGCTGTAGGTGAAGGTGTGAGGTGGTGGCAGAGAAGGAGGTCGCTGTAGGTGAAGGTGTGAGGTGGTGGCAGAGAAGGAGGTCGCTGTAGGTGAAGGTGTGAGGTGGGTGGCAGAGAAGGAGGTCGGGCGGTGAAGGTGTGAGGTGGTGGCAGAGAAGGAGGTCGGGCGGTGAAGGTGTGAGGTGGTGGCAGAGAAGGAGGTCGGGCGGTGAAGGTGTGAGGTGGGTGGCAGAGAAGGAGGTCGGGCGGTGAAGGTGTGAGGTGGTGGCAGAGAAGGAGGTCGTGCGGGTGAAGGTGTGAGGTGGTGGCAGAGAAGGAGGTCGTGCGGGTGAAGGTGTGAGGTGGGTGGCAGAGAAGAAGGTCGCTGTAGGTGAAGGTGTGAGGTGGTGGCAGAGAAGGAGGTCGTGCGGGTGAAGGTGTGAGGTGGGTGGCAGAGAAGAAGGTCGCTGTAGGTGAAGGTGTGAGGTGGGTGGCAGAGAAGGAGGTCGGGCGGTGAAGGTGTGAGGTGGGTGGCAGAGAAGAAGGTCGCTGTAGGTGAAGGTGTGAGGTGGGTGGCAGAGAAGGAGGTCGGGCGGTGAAGGTGTGAGGTGGTGGCAGAGAAGGAGGTCGGGCGGGTGAAGGTGTGAGGTGGGTGGCAAAGAAGGAGGTCGGGCAGGTGAAGGTGTGGGATGTGAGGTGGTGGCAGAGAAGGAGGTCGGGCGGTGAAGGTGTGAGGTGGTGGCAGAGAAGGAGGTCGCTGTAGGTGAAGGTGTGAGGTGGTGGCAGAGAAGGAGGTCGGGCGGTGAAGGTGTGAGGTGGGTGGCAGAGAAGAAGGTCGGGCGGTGAAGGTGTGAGGTGGTGGCAGAGAAGGAGGTCGGGCGGGTGAAGGTGTGAGGTGGTGGCAGAGAAGGAGGTCGGGCGGGTGAAGGTGTGAGGTGGGTGGCAAAGAAGGAGGTCGGGCAGGTGAAGGTGTGGGATGTGAGGTGGTGGCAGAGAAGGAGGTCGCTGTAGGTGAAGGTGTGAGGTGGTGGCAGAGAAGGAGGTCGCTGTAGGTGAAGGTGTGAGGTGGTGGCAGAGAAGGAGGTCGGGCGGTGAAGGTGTGAGGTGGTGGCAGAGAAGGAGGTCGCTGTAGGTGAAGGTGTGAGGTGGTGGCAGAGAAGGAGGTCGTGCGGGTGAAGGTGTGAGGTGGTGGCAGAGAAGGAGGTCGGGCGGTGAAGGTGTGAGGTGGTGGCAGAGAAGGAGGTCGCTGTAGGTGAAGGTGTGAGGTGGTGGCAGAGAAGGAGGTCGCTGTAGGTGAAGGTGTGAGGTGGTGGCAGAGAAGGAGGTCGCTGTAGGTGAAGGTGTGAGGTGGGTGGCAGAGAAGGAGGTCGGGCGGTGAAGGTGTGAGGTGGTGGCAGAGAAGGAGGTCGGGCGGTGAAGGTGTGAGGTGGTGGCAGAGAAGGAGGTCGGGCGGTGAAGGTGTGAGGTGGGTGGCAGAGAAGGAGGTCGGGCGGTGAAGGTGTGAGGTGGTGGCAGAGAAGGAGGTCGTGCGGGTGAAGGTGTGAGGTGGTGGCAGAGAAGGAGGTCGTGCGGGTGAAGGTGTGAGGTGGGTGGCAGAGAAGAAGGTCGCTGTAGGTGAAGGTGTGAGGTGGTGGCAGAGAAGGAGGTCGTGCGGGTGAAGGTGTGAGGTGGGTGGCAGAGAAGAAGGTCGCTGTAGGTGAAGGTGTGAGGTGGGTGGCAGAGAAGAAGGTCGCTGTAGGTGAAGGTGTGAGGTGGGTGGCAGAGAAGAAGGTCGCTGTAGGTGAAGGTGTGAGGTGGGTGGCAGAGAAGAAGGTCGCTGTAGGTGAAGGTGTGAGGTGGTGGCAGAGAAGGAGGTCGTGCGGGTGAAGGTGTGAGGTGGTGGCAGAGAAGGAGGTCGTGCGGGTGAAGGTGTGAGGTGGGTGGCAGAGAAGAAGGTCGCTGTAGGTGAAGGTGTGAGGTGGGTGGCAGAGAAGGAGGTCGTGCTGGAAGGCAGCGTGTGGACCAGCATCGATCAGTCCTCCGCACACCTCCCGACATCCTCCCCACACCTCGTGACATCCTCCGCCATCCCTCACCTCCCCCGCTATTCACCTCACCCCCCTCACCCCTCACCTCACCCCCCCCCCCCTCACCCTCAAACACGTGCCCAGCCCGTGATTAAAAACACGCGCCGCGCTTTGTCCGGCTCCGTGTTGCCAAGATGGCCGCAAAGAATTAGGGATGGGTCGCGCTGAATGTGGACAGACGGACAAGCTGGACGGTGACGGGCGGGCGTAGGGCGGGCGTAGGGCAGGCGGCGGGCGGCGGGCGGCGGGCGGCGGGCGGCGGGCGGCGGGCAGCGGGCGGCGGGCGGCGGGCGGCGGGCAGCGGGCGGCGGGCGGCGGGCGGCGGGCGGCGGGCGGCGGGCGGGCGGCGATCGGCGGGCGGCGGGCGGCGGGCGGCGGGAGGAGGGAGGAGGGCAGCGGGTGGCGGGCGACGGGCGGCGGGCGGCGGGCGGCGGGCGGTTTACGGCGGGCGGCGGCGGGCGGCGGCGGGCGGTATACGGCGGCGGGCGGTATACGGCGGCGGGTGGTATACGGCGGCGGGCGGCGGCAGGCGGTATACGGCGGGCGGTGTACGGCGGCGGGTGGTATACGGCGGGGGGAGGGCGGCGGCGGGCGGTATACGGCGGGGGGAGGGCGGCGGCGGGCGGCCCGGGGGGTGTCCACTCCAGGCCGTACCCCATTTAACTCCGGGGCGGGCTGGCCCCACACCTGACAGCCCGGCCCACACACCGCCTAACACGGCCCACACACCGCCATCAATCCACGCCTCGCCCCCTCCCCTTCCTCCTACCGTGAGAGCGACTCATTTCACCGCGAGTTTCAATGAAGCAAAGGTCAGCAAATCCTAGCCTGGAAGCCTGGTCTATGTGTTCACTCACATATAAGGACAGGTAACGCCCGCAATTTTTTTGTGCATTATGGGTAATATCCGCCATTTTCCTGGTGCATCATGGGTAATAGCCACCATGTTTACGCTGGTTTAAACGCTAGAGGGCATAGCGAAATTTGTTTCATTCTAATAAGTTATCTTTTATCTTTTGAAAGGTTAATATTACTTCATTTTGTATCATACTTATAAACAAGTACTAGTAAGTTGTTGGGGAACCTCATGAGGGAGAGAGGTTGTCCTTGCCATTGCAAATTAGCGGGGTATCAGAGAGAATTCAAGGTCGATCATATGTTGCTCTTGCTGGGCATTACCTGTCCCATTGTTTATGGGGCAGGGAACCAATCTAAGCAGATCCAGGGAGTAACGTTTTAGAGGGAGAATTAGTAGAAACCGAACGAGAGTTAGGCTTGACAATGTTTATGCCACGATGGACAGGTCGTGTATTACTACACGAGGCGTAGCCGAGTATAGTGAGGAGCAGACCTGACCAGAGTGCTATAAACGTTGACAAGTCTCACTCGAGTTCGGTTTCGTATTTATCCTACCCTGTCTATGTTTTTGTATTACTAAAAGATAAATATTGAGTCAACGACCAACAGAACTTTTTTCATAGTAGCTGACATCCTGCTCTCTGATTGGTCAATATTATTATTACTCTAGTGGCATAAAAAAACACTTTATGTCACGGCCTGCCACATAAAATTTACCTATGTTAAGTCTATGGCGGTTTTTTATTAGGGACAGGAGAAAGTGGAATCTTACTGGGATAGCTGTAAGGACGAAGCCTACCTTTCACATAAGACTCAACAAACTAAATACATTAGCATCTTATAATCTATCAATGTAATTGATAGATTATATGATTGAAAATGTATTTGGCCTACGGTAAACCACCCTTTGCTTTTTACAGTGTATCGGACAATTTGGCTCAAAAATTAAAACCCATGTCAGTTCTCTGAAAATGTAATATGATGATCTTCAAGTGTTGTGGAATGCATATCTAACTTAAAAATAAGGGGTCACCAGGCTTTTTTTTTATATTATTATTTTAAGTTCAATCTTATGGTTATTTTATAATAGAATATATAGAAATTCTATGAAGTTGTTTTTCGCATAGTTAAGCCCATGTCATTTTCTTCAAAATTTCACATGATGTAATAAATGTATCATACTACACATTTAATCTTTATAAACTATAGGTCACTGACCTTGCTTTTGAGAGAATTCAAGAAAACCATATTTTTCAGTACATTTTCATACACAAATCGAACAAAGGAAAGTGGGTCTTTTTCCCTATTGTGTGAGGTCAAACTAGACAAAACTTAGATTTTGCTCTTTGCAGTTTGGAATACGCCTCAAATCATCCATTTCAATCTATAAATGTGAATATTTAGAAATCACCAGGTGGCGGCGCCGTAAATTGTAGGATATGCCTTTAAGTTGTGAACCACTACTCTTGCTTTATAAGTTGTGAGAATCCGTAACCATTTGTTACGGATTTGGAACCCAGTGATCATAGCCTCAGAGCCATTGATTATGGGAAAATAGTCCCTTTGAACTGAAGTAAGAAGTAGTCCCTCCTCATATAACTTATACTATGGACATTCCTGGTTTTTACAGCGATGACTTTTATCTGGGATACGCTTGAAAAGGATGTCCAAGAGTCTAATACGGTGGCTGTCTTTATAGATTGATGAAAGCATGTACCTAGACCTACAATTTGGTTGTTGATTTTTTTGTTGTTTTTTTTTTGTTGCGGTTATTTTTTATTATTTATTTATATTTTATTTTTGTGGTTATTTTTGTTGGTTATTTTATTCTGTTTTGGTGGTGGTGAAAGCGCTAGAAGCCGCGCTGAGCATGTACAGAAAGCATACTGTCAAATGGAAGAACTGGGCTAGCCTAGAATTTGTCAAATAAATTCTAAATTTAAAAAAATCGCTGCTGTAATTTGCAGGGGGAATCAAAATGGTCGCATTATGATAATATCAAGAGACGTCACGAGTTTGAGTCTGAGTTTATTTATGCCACGCATAATTTCACTCGTCTTCGACTCGTGAAATTATGGAGCCAACAAAATGAGTGGCATAAGTAAGCTCAGACTCAAACGAGTGGCGTCTAGATTTTATCCTACCCCGTTTCCATATTTTTTCAGTATCAGAAAGTAGTGGCATAAACAACACTTTATGTCACACCCGTGACATAAACAAATCCCATGTTAAGCCTATGGCGTTTTTTATTAGGGGTAGGATAATGTCATGTTACAAGTAGAGGGACTTCAGAGGGGGACTTCAGCGGAGGACTTCAGGGCTGCTATTGGCTGTGATACTGGCCACCAGACGTTTGTTGGTCTGAAGTCACAGTGCAACAGAGTGTGCTAGACACAGTCATAACAGCAACGCTTATCTTTATCTTCATTGTGCAGTTAACTGCAGTATTCAGTGGACAATTGATGAGCTGTCATCATTTCCTAATGCCCCAGTTACACTGGGGTAAAATTCGGCGTTTCTTCTACGTATTTGAATTGTTGGAGACCACGTATTAGCTACGGATTTGGAACGTATTTGTTTGCTTTTTTTTAACGTTTTAGTACGCTTCTCAACGTTCATCAACGTTCATCAACGCTTAGCTACGCTTCTGTACGCATTGTGGCGTTTTTCGGCGCATTCCGACTTTCCTCTACGCATCTCCGCGTATTGCGGCATTTGGCGGCGTATTTTGAGATTCCAAAATGCGTAAAAGAACGTAGACGTGCGTACACGGAAAAACGCCGCTTTTTACGCCAGTGTGACTGGGGCATTACAAATCCCAACATGGCAGCACACTGCCTCGCTCTTACAACGGGTGTGCACAGTCAGAGCTGCGCAGTGTGTACAGGTATGTTCCTATCGAACGGGTGGGGAACTCAGCTGTAGGCCAGGAAGGCATGTTAGGGACTGTGGTGGGATCCGGATTCAAATAGTGTTTCCCTGATAAATCTTATAGATTGCCTCGAGCTGCATATGTAATTAGTTTGAGTAGGCATTTGCTTTTGTAAATAATAGCAAAAGTATTCTCAGAAATTACAATATAGAAATATTACATCATTTCCAACCAGGTCTTTCCTCTCCATGTTCTGCCTACCATGACAGTGCTGTGACATATGGCAGATATCACAAAAAGGAGCAGAGGCCTAGTGCCTCAGTGTCTTAGAGGAGGGCCCAGCTGACCATGACCAATCACGGCAGACTGAAATTCCTCGCTGACCCATGGATGCTTGATATATTTGAAGCCTAGAAAGGCAGTTATAGAAATGGCAAGTTGTCTGGGTGTAAGTGACCCATAGACAGAATATAACCCAAACCTGTCCATGCTCATTTATTAAAAATGAAAATATCATTTGTTCCTGGATGCAGACACCGTTAGACCTTTGTGCCAAGGCCAAGTCCCACGATATGCTAATGTTAAAGGCAATCCTACAATACACAGTGGCGCCACCTGGTGATTTTCAAATACTAACAATCATTAATTCAAACCTATCCCTCTGACACATTCTAATACTAAATGAGTGAAGTATAACATATTATCGATTTAGACCTAACCCTATAGGTAAATTAGGCCAATTTTCATTTGATTTATATTGCTAATGTACTGAAATTCTCCTTCAATTCTTTCAAAAACAAGGACGGTGACCTATGATTCTGAACACCTTGAGCACCTTTTTACAGTATCCTTTGGATGCTGGAAGCTTTAAAATCTTTGTGTCTGTCTTTTCCTGAGATGTGCACTTCAAGTCGACGTTAAGAGTATTTATAGTCATGGTAACTGATTGTGATTGACTTATGTTGTGCTTGCTATAAGAGCAAACCTGCTTGGCCTTTCTGTACTTTTACTTGAGCATCAAGTCTGTACCTCCAGATGGACCAGATGGCAGATCTGTGATTGCCGAACCTGGCAATGCTTTGTAAGAGGTTTCATAATAATAAAATCACTGAAAGCAATAATGACTTAGAATTCTCTATAAAAAGTCTGATCATAACTGTCATATCTGATTGTGGTACACCCCTCACATCTTCAAAGTGTATTCAAAATATATATTTAACTTCAAAGAAATATAGAGAATTGCACTAAAAAGCCTTCCAATGAGTTCACTTACACAAATAGTGGCCACACCAAAGCCACTGCTATTACTTCTTAGATTAGAAATGGCCCTTAACTAAAGTCAATTTGAACTTATACACCTAGGCCCGTGCGAGTAGTAATTCTCACGAGGCACTAATGTAGACAGTGTGTAGAGAGTGTAGAGAGAGAGTGTGTATAGGGCACAGAGTTATTGCTAGTTCAGTCATCATCTGCCAGGAAATTGTAAGATAGCGCCAATGTAGTCGGGGGGCAACCACTGTAATCAGTTATTATAATCTATAGATGATATTGAGATGACGCTGAAATTCCTCAATGGCATCCCACAAAACAATATCTTTTATAAGATCCATTTGAAATTGATCCCACCACTTGGTTTTTCCATGACGTTGGGAGGCAAGAAAGCCTCCTCCATAGCACAATAGGTATGTACCCTGTAGAGAAAGTGTAGATATATAGATAAAGAGCGCGAGAGTAATAGAGAGGGAGAGAGAGGCAGAGACAGAGAGAGAGAGGCAGAGAGAGAGGCAGAGAGAGAGAAAGAGAGAGGCAGAGAGAGAGGCAGAGAGAGAGAGAGACAGACAGAGAGACAGACAAAGAGAGAGAGAGAGACAGAGAGAGACAGAGAGAGACAGACAGAGAGACAGACAGACAGAGAGAGGCAGAGACAGAGAGAGAGAGGCAGAGACAGAGACAGACAGACTAGGGATACAGAGAGAGAGAGACAGAGAGGCAGAGACAGAGAAAGATGCACAGAGAGAGGCAGAGAGAGATAGAGAGAGACACACACATACAGAAAGAGACAGAGACAGGGAGAGAGAGGGAGAGCCACAGAGAGAGAATGAGAGGGGGGAGAGAGACGGGGAGAGAGAGAAAGAGAGAGGGTGAGGGAAAGAGAGAGACAATAAGAGACCAACAGAGGGAGAGAGAAATAGGCAGACAGAGTGAGACAGAGACAGATAGAGACAGAGTGAGAGAGAGACAGAAAGAGACAGAGTGAGACAGAGACAGAGAGAGACAGGGAGAGACATAAAGAGACAGAGAGAGACAGACAGAGACAGACAGAGACAGACAGAGACAGACAGAGAAACAGAAGGAGAGAGAGACAGAGACAGACAGAGAGAGGGGAGAGAGACAGACAGACATACAAAGAGAGAGAGAGACACACAGAGAGAGAGGCAGAGACAGAGACAGAAATAGACAGAGAGACAGACAGAGAGAGAGACAGACAGACAGACAGAGAGAAAGAGAGACACAGAGAGAGAGACAGAGACAGAGAGAGACACAGAGAGACACAGAGAGGGGAGACAGAGAGAGACAGGGACAGAGAGACAGTGAGACAGACAGAGACAGACAGACAGAGAGAGAGAAAGAAAGAGACAGAGAGAGAGAGACACAGAAACACAGAGAGACACACAGAGGCAGACACACAGAGAGAGGTGGGGGAGATGCAGAATCCTGATCCGAGTGAATCCTGCGTTACCGGCGCCTGTCCCCAGGTGGCGGCACTGCGCCGCGAGCCCCGCCCGGCACAGTGGCGCCCCCAGTGAGCGTCCTAGGCCGCGCTCAGTAGGAGGAGGAGGGGGAGGAGGAGGGGGGGGGGAGGCGATCGATGAGAGCTCGTGAAGGTGGGCTGCACGCGCGCTCACGTGCATCGCCCCGCCCGCCCGGCGCACGGCACACACGGCACGTCCCCCGGCCGTCCCCCCGGCCTCCCCCCGGCCTCCCCCCGGCCTCCCCCCGGCCTCCCCCCGCCCGTCCCCCGTACACCGCGCGGCCTCACAGGCCCGGGTTAACGCCCTACACATCGGGATTCCTCTTTGGGACGGTGCAATAAATGACTTGCCGCAACTCTCGTTAAAATAGCAGAGTGCCGGTCACCTAGACGACGGAGGGGAGTCGGCGGGCGCCGGGCGGGCTGCAGTCAGGGGTGTGTGTGAGGGGTGTGGTGTGTCAGGGGGTGTGGTGGTAGGGTGTGTCTGTCTCAGGGGGGTGTGGTGGGGTGTGGTGGGGCGTGCTCTTTACAACACTCAGGAATGTCGTCTTTATGGGATGTCCAGTGATGTCGGTGTAGCGGGGCCCAGTTGGTGATGGGCCGTATTAACGGGGCGTACCGGGGAGAGGGAGATCTTCACCCGGCCCGCGCTGGTCTACACTGGTGTCCTGCGCCCTGCTGCGGGCGGTGGTAGGTGTGTAGCGGCGGCGCGCGGTGAGTGCAGGCGCTCGTCCTGCCCGCGGTGCCCGGAGTGAGCGGCGTGATTGGAGGCTGTGATTGGTCGCCGCGCTCAGCCCGGTGCCACCGCCCGGTGCCAGGCCTACCTTTGTCCTATCGGCGCGCGCCCCCTCCCTCCTCTCTCCCCGCCCGCCGCCCGCCCGCCGCTCAAAGACGGAGCGCCGTGCCGACAGGAGGAGGAGGAGGAGGAGCCAGCAGGCGCCCAGCACCACCACCAGGAGGAGGAGTAGGCCGGCCCAATTAGTACCCGGCCCGCCGCCCGCCGCCCGCCGCCCGCCGCCCGCCGCCCGCCGCCCGCCGCCCGCCGCCCGCCGCCCGCCGCCCGCCGCCCACCGCCCGCCGCCCGCCGCCCTCCGCCCGCCGCCCGCCGCCCTCCGCCCGCCGCCCGCCGCCCGTCGCCCGCCGCCCGCCGCCCGTCGCCCTCCGCCCGCCGCCCGCCGCCCGCCGCCCGCCGCCCGCCGCCCGCCGCCCGCCGCCCGCCGCCCGCCGCCCGCCGCCCGCCGCCCGCCGCCCGCCGCCCGCCGCCCGCCGCCCGGCCCGCCGCTGGACGTGGCCGGCGCGCCCCGCTGCTCGGCCCGTCAAGCACGGCGCGCCACTCGGCCCGTCGACGACAGGGCGCCAGGACGCGGTGTCAGCGACAGGAGCGGGCGCCACAGTGACGCGGAGCATCCCGGCATCCCGGCAGCCGTCCCCGCGTGCGTCCTCCAGGTGCCGTCAGCGCGGGGCGCTACCAGCAGGCAGCCCGCTAGGAGACGGGCCAGAGCAGTCCTACCTGCCTGTACTACCACGAGACAGAGCCACCCAATACCAGCAGGCAGCCCGCTACGAGACGGGCCACAGCAGTCCTACCTGCCTGTACTACCACGAGACAGAGCCACCCACCTGCCTGCCCTACCACCCCGCCACAAGACAGAGCCACCCACCTGCCTGCCCTACCACCCCGCCACGAGACAGAGCCACCCACCCGACTGCCCTACCGCCCCACCACGAGACAGAGCCACCCACCTGCCTGCCCTACCACCCCGCCACGAAAGGGAGCCACCCACCCGACTGCCCTACCACCCCGCCACGAGACAGAGCCAGCCACCCGACTGTCCTACCACCCCGCCACGAGACAGAGCCACCCATCCGACTGTCCTACCATCCCGCCACCAGACAAAGCCACCCGATACCAGCCAGCAGCCCGCTACTAGACAGGGTCAGAGCCAACTACCTGTCTGTCCTACCACCCAGCTACAAGAGGGAGCCACCCGCGGTCCTACCTGCCCACCCTACCATCCAAATACCTACCAAGAGACGGAGCCACCATCAGTCCTACCGGCCCACCCTGAGAAGAGACGGAGCCACCCAGTCCTACCTCCCCATCCTGCCACCAGACGGAGCCACCGTCAGTCCTACCGGCCCACCCTGAGAAGAGACAGAGCCACCCAGTCCTACCTCCCCATCCTGCCACCAGTCGGAGCCACCGTCAGTCCTACCTACCCGCCCTACTGCCCGACAAGGAGAAGGAGCCACCCAGGGTCCTACCTGACTGTTCTGCTACCCGACAGAGCCACCCACTGTCCTACCTGACTGTCCTGCCACCCCGCCACTAGACGGAGCCACCTGCACTCCTACCAGCCCACCCTGAGAGGAGTGGGAGCCACCCACAGTCCTACCTGACTGTCCCACCACCCTGCTACAAGGGGGAGCCACCGTCAGCCCTACCTGCCTGCCCTACCGCGCCACCCGCCCACAGAGGGCACTGCCGTGCCACGTGGTGACTGACGGGGGACACGTCGGCCCGCGGGACGCAGCCTGGACGCCCCGCCCCCTCCCCCCCCCCCCCCCGCTCCACCGGCCGGCGCCGACTAGACGCGGGCGTCCCCCGCACGCCCGCCAGTCTGCCTCACCTTTCCGCGAAGCCCGCACCGCGCCGCCCGACGCTGCACAGACGCTGCCACGCGGGGCCTACCTACCCAGAGTGCGCGCGCAACTTGAGAGAAGTTTGAGCCTGGTTTCAGCGGGCGCCGGGACCCCGAACAAAGAGAGGACACCTCTACGTACACACACATCACGTTTACCTGCAACACTCGCCTGTAGAGTGAGGAGGAGGAGGACCCTGGAGGTGTGCTTTTAGTTCTCCAGGCGGGACAGTGGAATAACGTGGAGGAAAGGTCCCGCGGAGGAGTTGTAGCACGACCACCGCGTTAACGGCCACACAGTGCACTGTACCGTACCCAGTGACCCCGCCGCACCCCGCCCTACCCCGGGCGTACCCCGCGCGGGGTGTTTGCATTCACCCTCCGTGCCGGGACCTGGCAGCTCCCCGCCCGGGACTGAGGTCACTTTGTGTGTGCGACTCTCGTCCCACCACCTCCTCCAGTGTTTGTTTGTCCTCCGCACCACCACCACCCCCTACACGCTCACCCCGCCGTCTTCACCTGGATCTACCCATGGAGGATCACCCCGAATCTACCGCGACCCCCGCCGCCCTCACCGGAGTCTCCCGCCGCCTGCCCCGCCCGGAGTAGGGGTTCCCAGGCCCATACCTGAGCGTTGATATATCTGAGGGTTTGTTCTACTTCTCACACCTGGATATAATAGCGGATATTACACCACGCGCCCCCTGGCGGTATATCCCCGTCACGCTTGGCGTAACGTCCCCAGTCATGGCCGCTGATCAGTCAAGCATGTCGCCGCTCTCGCTGACCGTATCCGGGTTGGTGACTTCCGGTAAGGAGGCCCGGGTACCCGGCGGAGACGCGCTGCTTGCCGCCGCGGAGAGCCACCTAGCGGCGACCGCCCGGCAAGCCACATCCGGGGGCACAATTACGGTAATGCCGATAACTCCCATCACCACGCATTACCACCATCAACAACAACAACAACAACAACAACAACCAAGCGGCAACACCTCCACACTGCCCGCGAACCGCCAGGAGATGTTTCAGGCCTTTCAGACGTGGGCCTTGCAGAACTACGGCGACAGCGGCAAGACCAAGACAGTGACGCGCAATAAGTACGAGCGTATCGTACGTACGCTCAGCGGTAAAGAGCAGGCCACCACGGAAAACTCAAAGTTCCGCTTCTGGGTGAAAGCTAAAGGGTTCCGCCTGGGCCCTCCGCCCCCGGAGGACGATCTGCCGGAGGAGGTTCTGTACGTACCAAGCCGTGTGACGGTGAGTGCCGCTGACTGTTGGTATTACCAGTAGTGTGTGCCAGTTGTATATATATATATATATCTATATCCATGTAGTCTGCACTATGTATACGTCTAGGCGTCCTAACACCGAACTGCATTGCATGCCCACGTGTTACACCTATTAGAAGCGAGCACCGTAGGATTCATGGTGATGGTGGTGACTGACTGACTGTCGGGATGATGATGATGATGATGATGATGATGATAATAGTGATAATGATGATGATGAAATTAATAATGTCGGATATATTGGCCCCGTAGTGACGTCCATCGTCGTCCCCAATGGTTGACTTTGATGGAGGTGATATTAACGCTGATTACAACATAGATGGATATTGTGCTTGTGTAGAGATATACTGTGCCCTTACGTCATGATGATGATGAGGAGGATATGGAAGATGGTGCTAGAAATGACGATGACAATAACGGGACGGAAGCCATTTTATGCTGTGCGGTTTTCGTCCCTTGTGATAATGAACATGACAATGATGATAACCGTGATGCTGGATGTAGGAATTACGTATGTGAGGCCACATATTGTGACGATGATGGAAAGGATGATGGAACGAAGATGACGATGAAGATGATGATAGAAGTGACTGATTACGTAACACGGTGCCGAACATAAAGATGGCGCTGACACCGCTGGTGCTGCACGTGTCCTTGGCTTTGCGCTGCCTGCAGGCCGGCAACCAGTGGACACTGCTCATTAACACCGAAACAAAAAAAAACAAAAAACAAAAAAGACACTCTTCCGGACTGGCAGTGCTCGCCTGCGCCTGCGCACTGGCCCGTCCGGCGCCGTTTGATGTCGGCCGATAATTTGGCATCGCTTACTGGAAGCAGGAGGTCCTGGGCCGCCGTCGCCGGGCGTGAAACGCAATAGCTTTGAAGGTGGAGTCCTCAGCTGGCACCAGGGAGACCACCGCCCGCCCCAGCCCGCCCGCCGCCCGCCCCGCACCCCGCACCGCCCGCCGCCGCCCGCCATGTTAGCACCAGGCGTCCCCGGAGGGCATCAGAGCCAGGACGCATGCGTAGAGCCTCGTTATTCACAGAGACACCGACAGGGGGAGCCACAGGAGCGGTCCGGAGGACGGGGGGTGGTGGGTGTGAACAAGGGAGGAGTGCTATCTACCCGCACCCCCCCCCCGCTCCCCCGCTCCCCCGCACACCCTGACGCAGACTTGTCTCCCATGTTGGCGGATGTGACAGTTTTCCTCTATGTTGCAGGTGATGTTCGCTAAGTCGCTTGCATTAACCGCAACCTGCGTACAACACCACAAGCCGCCAGCCGCCAGCCGCCAGCCGCCCCTCCTCCATATCCTCTCCTCCTTCTCCTCCTCCTCCTCCTCCTTCTTCTTCTCTCCCCACAAAGCAGCAGTTGGCCATCATCTCTCGCCTGTGTTGACGTTGTCTAGCCCAGCACGTGGTTGTAGGGCGCAGCCAATGGCAGCCAACCCTCGTGGTAGCCGTGATTGGAGCCGCAGCCACAGCCGCAGCCGCAGCAGCAGCACTCAGTGTGAACCTACCGAGTCTTAGTCGCAGTCTCTGTTTAGTAGCAGCAGCCGTCCCCGCCGCCGCCCTCCATGCCGCGTGGCCGGGGTTCGGGTGGTCTAGTCGCACGCCGGTGGCTGCCTAGTGTAGAGTGCTTGCATGGACTGCCCCCATATGTTGATATTCTCTATATGATGTGGATATATATTGGTGTAGACGTGTGACCATCTAGACATGCTTAGTGGTGGAGATTGAGTTACCGCCGGACGTGCCGGGCCCGCCGCTCTGTCTAGCCTGCTCTGTCGTGGTGTGCATGTCTGCGGGGGGTCGCCGGCCGCACCAGGAGGAAGGACGACCACCACACGTGACAACTGAGCTCCGGGGCTCATTCGGGGCTCAATTAGGGCTCGTTCGGGGCTCAATTGGAGCTCATGCTTGGCTCATTCGGAGCTTACTTGGGGCTCACTTGGGGCTCACTCCAGGGGCTCAATATTGGCTCATACCGAGGCTCAGTCCGTGGTTCATTTGGGGCTCATTCCAGGGGCTCATTCCTGGCTCAGTATGTGGCTCATATAGGGCTCATTTGGGGCTCACTGTGGGGCTCACTCCGGGGCTCACTCTGAGAAGGGAGCAGCTCGTCTTTCCGCAGCTGCTCAGAAGATGGAGATGGATGTAGGTTGACGCCGGGCGCCCTCCTCCACGGGCGGTGGTGAAGAGTGTGAGTTGTGACCCGCGGGACAGACAGGTGTGAGAGTGCAGCCCCGGTCGTGTTTCACCTTGTATTGAGCTGCTCAGGAGCTGCTCGTTATACTGTCAGGTATAGGTGTCACACTGTCAGTGGATGCGTCTGACAGCAGTGACAGCACACACTGGACTTTGTGAATACAGGATGCTATCGTTATTATTATGTTATACTAAATGTCCTTGATTTCTATTATTATCATTTCATTGGGACTTCACAGAGTGTGCTATCAAGATGTGTTGCCAACGTTTATTGCAGGAGCTCGTATACTTACAGCGGAGAATGGAACTGAGTATAAGATGTAGGTATCAGCTGAGTGGACCTAAAGGAGGTCATTATACCACAGAGACGGTTTGCTATACTCTACTACAGAGCATATTGACTACTGAATTCTGAGTATACAATACACGCGTATGACCTACAGACACATTCCGGTGCTTATCATCGTGTGATACACACATATTGGATTAGTCTACATTATCCTACCACAGGGGATTAACACATGGTGCTATTGTGATATCTTTACTGATGATTGAAAACTTCTTTACCAGCGTTATAGATTTTATAACATTTTATAAGATTTTAACAGATTTTTACCAACATATTTCTATATGAGACGTTATCTATTCACAAACACAGAGATACAGTATATGTTTTACAGCGGTTATTTACATACATACGTACATTTTTGACACTATAAGTCATGTTGACGATACTGTTGTTCATTGTTAATGATTTTCTTGTTATAGTAAAATAAAGCTGATGTGAATTCTACGTCATTGCTTCACAAACCTCTTATTCCCTGAGCCGCTCCTAGTGCGCTTTTCTTTAGATTTGACGAGATCTTAACCCTTTCCCTGCAACACTCAATTCGCCTACACTGTAGACATTGTCTGCATAAACGACCCTACTACAGCAGGCACCTTATTTGGGAAATAGTAATGTCATGTGTTGTGTCAATGGATTTGAGTAATATACTCAGGAAACTTTGTTGTACCGAATCAAAGTCCAAAATTACCTTTATACTTCGTCAAAATATCTTTGAATTCTAACAATTATTTATTTATTTATTCACTTATTGAATTTTATATATACGTATCAATGATACCTTTATGATGCCTGCAGGCATTTTCCTGCCATAGCCAAGGGAATGCCTTCTTTCTGCCGTAGCCAGGGGAATGCTTAGAGGTATCATGCGTCTGTAGCCAGGGGAATGCCTTGAGGCATCATGCTGCCGTAGCTAGCGGAAGGCCTAGAGGTATCATGCTGCCATAGCCAGGGGAATGCCTGGAGGCATCATGCTACTGTAGCCAGGGGAATGCCTGGAGGCATCATGCTGCAGTTAAAGGGTTAACAACGATGGCATTCGCTTCTTCCGTGGCGATGTTTCATATTTAAGATCATTAGACTTATTAACTACAATAGACGTAGAACACACAAAACGATATGTACAATGGTTCACTTCAGTCTGGGATATGCATGGTTTACAACCACAACATACGATTGTTCTCCAACTCGTTTCAACACTATGTGATATTCACTCCACATCAAACCTGTTGAGAACGACGACTTTGACCAAGACTCGTTGGTTTCTTCTTCAATACTTCATACGAGACTTACGGGTGTATTTAATTTCAATTTACATTTAACACTCGGCACTGCATGTTGGATTTCAGGTGGAAGATCATATATATAGGCGCTTATAGGTGGGCAACAAGCTCAAGCACTGGGTGTGCTCCTGAAACTCATCTCAATTCAATCAGTTTTTATTAAAGCGTGCTTGCATGCGCTATATATATCACTTAGAGGTTAGAGTGGTCAGATGTAAACTTCCAGCGTGCTGCATGAAAACTATGATAGTAGGAAAGGAGCAGGGTGCCAGTGTCTCAGTGTCTTAGCGTCCTGCCCAACTGACCATGACCGATCACTCAAGACCGAAATACCTCAAGATCCACTGCTGCTTGATAGGACTTGATCCTGGACTCAGGCAGTTGCAGAAATGGCAAGTTGACTGGGTTCAAAAACTATCCATAGACTGAATGTAACCAAACCTTTTATTCT
Source organism: Alentia gelatinosa (assembly GCA_950022655.1). Classification (NCBI taxonomy): domain Eukaryota; kingdom Metazoa; phylum Annelida; class Polychaeta; order Phyllodocida; family Polynoidae; genus Alentia; species Alentia gelatinosa. The sequence continues at coordinate 178,232,563 of OX465579.1, read as the reverse complement.
TATTCATTTGAAATTGCATGCTCATTCATCAATGATGAACATACTATTTGCTCCTAGAAGTTTTATATTTTCATTGATGAATAACAGTCTGATTACATACCATTCACGGTTACCGGACTTGTAGAAATCTGAACTGAGATCATCAGTTTCTCGGAGAATCTCACGAGATTGACAGATAGGGCCTCGTCACGTGACTTTTACACCACGTGACTTCCGGTACAGCAACGTCCAGTGAGCCGTGACCTTTGTGACCTCTCACTCATTGACCTTGACCCGTGAGATCACTGGACCGTGACAGACAGGAGTCGGCGGGGCAGAAACCCGGGCTTAGTGGACCATGACAGGGCATGAGTGGGTGCGAGGTGTGCTGTGCCGCGGTGATAGGGGGAGGGTGGATAGGATGACATGGGGAACGGTTCAGAGTCCAGAGCCTCGGCTGAATAGCAGTAATTAGTTAGAGCTAAATGAGAACGGGAAAGCTTATTTTCTTAGAGCTAAAGCTCACAAATAGAAATTGATAGTATGTATTGAGAACGGATATAAATATATATATATATATATATATATATATATATATATATATATATATAGAGAGAGAGAGAGAGAGAGAGAGAGAGAGAGAGATAGAGAGATAGGGAGAGAGAGGAGAGAGAGAGAGGGGAGAGAAAAGGGGGACAGAGGGAGAGAGAAGGAGAGAGAGAGAGAGAGAGAGAGAGAGAGAGAGGCAGACAGACAGACAGATTAAACTGAGATTATGGGTAGGAATCCTATGACATAAAACTACATGGAATTCATTAGTCGAAAGCGTGCAAGTTTTCATTGATATAGAGTCTATGATATAGAAATCCTTCTTATGCATTTCCAAAGGGCTTTACCATAACAATATCACATAACGAACTATGGACAATGTACACTTACATCTAAGTCATTGTTACCGGCATTCAATCAGACAGACAACATGCTATGAGAACCCTGTCATATGTACTTAATAGGCTTGAATAAAGAGCTTTAGGTTTTGTGAAGAGAATATTTCACATCTTGATCTATTACATAACCTTATGAAGTGCACCAGTCAGTGAAGAACAGCCCCTTACCAACCCTCAATCTCATATCTCATACTGAGTTAAAAACAATAGATTCTTTGTCCATAACTGGTTGAATATGAATTAAAATGACAACTACCATGTCAATCTGAAGTCGGTATCGTAGGTCAAATTTTTGTCAACTGTCATGTTGTTCTTAATGCCCATTGGGCCACCTCACTCCTACTTATACACACAGTCCCCACCGCCCTAAACCATCCCTATCTATCAACCAATCAAGACTCCCCACTTACTGGTACATGCATGATGTACTTCAAATGACTCAAAACCAGAGGCTTATTTGATTGGACCTGGTTTCCCTCTATGAGTCTTAAGGTTGTCAGCAATGAAAAAAGGAGAAAGGTTTTCTTTGAACTATCATATAAACCGTGCACAGGAAATTACCTTCTGTTTCTTGTAATCGATCGTGACATGGAAAATGTTACATTGATTGATGATAATTTTAGCTCAGGTGTGTATTACAGGGAAAAAGAGGGGACATGTTTTCTGATATCAGAGTCAGTGATTGAGATTTACCGGGGAATACAGAATGCAGAATTCTCGCGTAAATCTCAGTCACTGTCGTAAAATAGTCTGGAATAGTGGAACACTTAGTTTCCATATTCCTATATACTTTAAAATGTGATTTACTAACGATAAATAGCGTTATTTACTTACCCGTCATCAAACAGAAAGCCAGATATCTATCAAGAGACTTAACACTCTATGTTTTCTCCCACTGTGCTTTTCATATGGATTTTGTAAGAGAGGATCTGATTGGTCTAAACGTCAACCTTGGGTAGTAAACGCCAGCCATGGATAGTAAACGTAAGTTATCCTCCCCCCCCCCCCCTAGAGTGTTTGTCCATAGGCATATAGATAGGAATACAAGAGACTTGACTTAGACAACAGAGCTCCGCTATTGGAGATGTAAACCACACAACACTACGCTCATGTCAATGTGACCTTCACCAAGGTCACCTGACAGGGAGGACATCAACACAAAAACACAACACGCGTATTTCACTCGCGCAGATATCCCCACCAGTGAGTCAGCATAAATCTCATTCTGTATTTCTTTATGAAATATCATTTAATTTTTCTGCTTTTCTGATCCGAATTTCAGTCTCCAACTTCACGGATTTGTCCACTATGAGCTCTGGCTTATGAAATATATTGTGCTCTTGTAATATTTCCATGAACTAGATTATAGCGGAAGATGGGATAGACATTAAAGGGAGAAATTACATTTCTGCCCTAGGTACATTGCTATTTGAACAACCACTTTCTGCCTTCTTGATTCTATATACATCTTAATCACGAAGAACGTAGTGGCTCTATCCTGAATCAGCGAGCGCGCACAGTCACAGGTCTTCGCACAATAATCAACAACTCAGGCGCGCACTTACCCATACTCACAGACACACACTGACACGTGCATGGCCCCTCCTCCGCCCGCCGCCCGCCGCCCGCCGCCCGCCGCCCGCCGCCCAATTGCCACCGCCCGCCGCCCACCGCCCGTCACCCGCCGCCCGCCGCCCAATTGCCACCGCCCGCCGCCCACCGCCCGTCACCCGCCGCCCGCCGCCCGCCGCCCGCCGCCCGCCGCCCGCCGCCCGCCTACCACCGCCCACCGCCCACCGCCCACCGCCCACCGCCCACCGCCCACCGCCCACCGCCCACCGCCCACCGCCCACCGCCCACCGCCCATCGCCCATCGCCCACCGCCCACCGCCCACCGCCCATCGCCCACCGCCCACCGCCCATCGCCCATCGCCCACCGCCCATCGCCCATCGCCCGCCGCCCGCCGCCCGCCGCCCGCCGCCCGCCGCCCGCCGCCCGCCGCCCGCCGCCCGCCGCCCGCCGCCCGCCGCCCGCCACCCACCGCCCACCGCCCAACGCCCAACGCCCAACGCCCAACGCCCAACGCTCAACTCATCTTCCTGCATCTCCCTTAAACGACGATAAACGATCCGTCGCGGATGACGCCATAATATAGCCGTGTAATGGAGGCTGAGGTGTGAGGGAGGCTGAGGTATGAGGGAGGCGGAGGTATGAGGGAGGTATGAGGGAGGTGTGAGGGAGGCGGAGGTATGAGGGAGGTATGAGGGAGGTGTGAGGGAGGCGGAGGTATGAGGGAGGCGGAGGTATGAGGGAGGTATGAGGGAGGTATGAGGGAGGTATGAGGGAGGTATGAGGGAGGCGGAGGTATGAGGGAGGCGGAGGTATGAGGGAGGTATGAGGGAGGTATGAGGGAGGTATGAGGGAGGTATGAGGGAGGTATGAGGGAGGCGGAGGTATGAGGGAGGTATGAGGGAGGCGGAGGTATGAGGGAGGTATGAGGGAGGCGGAGGTATGAGGGAGGTATTAGGGAGGTATGAGGGAGGTATGAGGGAGGTATGAGGGAGGTATGAGGGAGGTGGAGGTATGAGGGAGGTATGAGGGAGGTATGAGGGAGGTATGAGGGAGGAATGAGGGAGGTATGAGGGAGGTGTGAGGGAGGCGGAGTTATGAGGGAGGTGTGAGGGAGGTGTGAGGGAGGCGGAGGGTGTTACAGCTCTGATTACACTCAGGTGCGGAAATCCCAGGTGTGCGGAGGTCGTTCAACCCTCCCTCCCCTCTCCCCCCTCCCCCCTACCTCCACGAGTCACCTTACCTCGACACAGCGCACCCACCACCGTCTGGTCCCAGCAGTGTGACCGGGGCTGAGGCGGGGGGGGGGGGGGGTGTAGGCGGTCTCAGGTGTGCCGGCTCCAGGTGTGTCAGGGGTCAAGTAACACTCTCCCCCCCCCCCCCCCCGTCTCTCCCCATGTCTATCTCGTACGACCACCCTAGCATGGTAGACACCTCTGTCTGGTTACAACAAGATCAATGTGTCATGCTCTATACATCCTGGTTGTCTGTATGACAGGCCTTGAGCCTTTGAATTACCAGGGTAAATAATAGAATCAAAAAGAAAAATCCATATTTCCTTTTCCTATATACCTATGAATATAGGTATGTATGACTACCTATGATTGCCTAACGCTGCTTGGGTGGAATAACTTTTGTTTACTGCCCAGGTTGACGTTTAGGCCTGGCGTCCACCTACTACGAAATGGCTCCGATATGGTCTACGATGCACCTCCCGATACAAAATCAAAATCGCGTCGGAAGGTCACCTAATATCGGGGCAGTTGACCACGTCTCTGCGATTAGACACCGATAAAAAACCCATACAATGTGTGGTGGATTGGCATGTCTAGACATATGTCTACGATTTTGCACCCTCCCGATATGTCTCCGATATTGACTTTTTTGTATCGGAGCCATATCGGTAGGTCTAAATTTCTATCGTAGTAGGTGGACGCTGGGCCATATTCTTTATGGTTGGATCTGGCTTCGGGTTTGATGGCGGGTAACAAATTAACGGTTTTTATTGATATTAGCCGACCATTGCAGGTATATAGGAATAGGGAAACCACGAACCGGTGGAAATAAGTCAAAGTTACGAGGTAAGGCTACGCCTTGGGCAGTAATTTTTCCAAGCCTTACCTCGTAACTTTGATTTATTCCCACCGGAACATAGTTTCCCTCTATTCCGTATCAACAAGACACTGTCATTCCTCCAGCCGCCAACCAATGTGCCCAGAGCACATTGCATAATCTAAGATGAAGACCCTTTGTTATGCCCCGTACAATCGTTATCGTTTGATAACAATAAGGTTTGTTCAGTAAGACAGTCTTAAGGTCTTCCATAATCGTTGAATAAAGTTGACCCACATCGTACATGGGTCTCCTTGGCATCCAGAAAAGGATCTTCATTTACGAGAATATTACTATTGGGGATTCTCTGATACCTAGGACTAGATCATTGTCAAGGTCATTGGGTTTCTCTTTTTTGTCCCTTTATGAAAGATACCGCTAGAAATATCACATGCAGGGAGCGTATAGTTTGTGTTACACACCCGGAGGTGTAATACGGATTTGTATCTATTCAGCGGGACGTATAGCTTGCAGTACACACCTAGAGGTGTGGTACGGGTTTCTATATGGCAGGGATATATTGAATTCATTACGCTCTGAATGATTATAGCGGCAATGGGCAGGGTTGCTGTGGGAATATAAAGACCGGTATTTAGTCGGGACAGTATTGGAGGGGTGGGAGTATATGAAGTGGTAGACTAGCTCCAGTCCCTGCATCCTATGCCTACCCTCCTCGTTGGGATTCATGGCCCAGTCAGAGAAGGATACATACTTAAATGAACTTTATTCTTATTGGGTTTAATCATTTAATGAATGTCTATAATCAGAGACTTGAGCAAGTCTAATGAAGTGCCACATGGAATGGGCGGGTAGAAATGGGGCGGTGTGTACTTCAAAAGGGGCCCGGGGAAGTAGTCAGTAGAAATGGGTCGGTGGGTATTATATACAAAGCAGTTAGTAGGAACCACAGGGTTAGGAATAAAAACTGTCCCAGGGTAGAATACCCCGTCAAGGGTGCGGGCTTACCGGGGTGGGGTTAGGGTTGAATAGGGTGGGCGATATTAGGGGGACTATAGAAGAGAACATGAAACAGGCGGTTGTCGGGTGTGTCAGAGGAAGGGGGCGTAGTAACTGAGAATAGTGAGGGGGAGGGGTGTTGAGGGGGGGTTGTAAGGGGGCCTGTTGCACCCCGCTGGGGTCAGTCTCCGGGTACGGCACCCCGCTCAGTGCGACACCGCGGTCCAGGTGTCAGGCGGTGCTTTGTGGGTCGTTGGCATACGGTGAATGGACTCGACACGGGCAGGGAGATGGTTATCAGACAATGCGCGGTGAGGAGCGGGCATTCACACCACGGAGTTGGCATCTGTGTGTGTGAGTCGTGAAGTCCTCACTGGGTCGCCGCTATCCTCGACACACCCGCCATGGTCTGGTACATGTACCAGGCGCTATACGTCCATTCACACCCCCCAGTCGGCATCTGTGTGTGACTCGTGAAGTCCTCACTGGGTCGCCGCTATCCCCGACACACCCCCCATGGGCTGGTACATGTACCAGGCGCTATACATCCATTCACACTCCGCAGTCTGTGTGTGTGACTCGTGAAGTCCTCACTGGGTCGCCGCTATACCCGACACACCCGGCATGAGCTGGTACATGTACCAGGCGCTATACATCCATTCACACCCCACAGTCTGTATCTGTGTGTGTGACTTGTGAAGTCCTCACTGGGTCGCCGCTATACCCGACACACCCGGCATGAGCTGGTACATGTACCAGACGCTATACGTCCATTCACACCCCGCAGTCTGTATCTGTGTGTGTGACTCGTGAAGTCCTCACTGGGTCGCCGCTATCCCCGACACACCCCCCATGGGCTGGTACATGTACCAGGCGCTATACATCCATTCACACTCCGCAGTCTGTGTGTGTGACTCGTGAAGTCCTCACTGGGTCGCCGCTATCCCCGCCACACCTGCCATGTCCTGTTCCATGTACCAGACGCTATACGTCTATCATACCCGTCATGACATATGTCAGCCTGCTTTAACACCATCTCACCACCTCACGTCCTGCTACACACACAAGCCGCTATATGTCAATCATACCCAGGTGTAAGGTCACTGCTCTAACCCCACCACATCCCCTCACATCCTACTAGGAGCAACAGCCGCCATATATATGCCCACCATACCCTAGTGTGAGGCACTAGACAGGACAATGTCATTTGGCCTGCTTTACCCCAGTCACACCCAGTCACATACTGCTCCATACACTATACTGCTGTACCTTCATGATACCCGGGTGTAAGGGCACTAGACAGGACAATGTCACCCAGCCAGCTCTGACACCATCTCACCACCTCACGTCCCACTACACTCTCCTGCCCCTACGTCCACCATACCCGGGTGTGAGGTCACTCAATCTGCTTTAACACCATCTCACCTCTCACATCCTGCTCTACACAACAGCCGCTATACGTCCACCATACCCTGGTGTGAGGTCACTAGACAGGACCATGTCATTCGGTCTGCTCTAACACCACCACACCCTCCCAACACAACAGCCCCTATACGTCCACCATAGGTGTTAAGTCACGGCCATGGCGTGGTATTTTTTTTTTTTTTTTTTTTTTTTATTCACAGTACCTCTCAACAAAAGTCGAGTTTTTCAGGCACCCGGAAGTGACAGCACAATGATAACATTAGTTGTTTTACAGCAAAATTTGTCATCCAGATACAAAAAGAATATGAAGAATGGTTGTTAGTATAATAGAGAAGAATATATTAGTAATACATCAGATAATGAGATGAAGTGAAAAAAAGAAGTTGTATAAACACGTTGTATACATGGCAATCATTAATTTCTATGATTAAGTAATTTCTTGAATTGGTCAATGTTCATCGCATTTTGTAGTTCGGGTGACAACTGATTCCACAGTCTTGCCCCTCTCTGGTATCGTCACCTTACGGGGGTGATCATTGAGTTGGTTTATTTTACATTATTCCTATGGCTAAACTTGAACCCGGGGAGATATAAAGGATGAGACCCCTGAAACAGAGCATCCTTCTCTTATACTTCTTACTGTAGGAATATCAAGCCCCAAGCAGCTCTTACCAGTATGAGGAGTTAGGTTTCACTATTTATTTTATCTAAACTTAACGCAGATCAAAGCTATCAGAAAAACGATATTGATTTAACGGCTCGTGAAAGAGCATTTGGCTCAGGCAACGTCCCTTCTCCCTTTTTCTAAAATTTCTCATTATCAAACATATTTTTTCATCTATTAAGCTTGGGCCACACGCTCATACGTTGCCTAAGTCAGGAAGAGGTGACATAGACTTTCAGCGTATAGACTATCAGCGTGCTGCAAAAATACCCCTTCACTATCTATATGCTAATTCTGTGACACTGGGAAAGGTGCAGAGGGCCAGTGTCTCAGTGACTTAGAGCCATGCACAACTGACCATAACCAGTCACCACAGACCGAAATACCCCATGGACCCACTGGTGCTTGATATATTTGGATCCTGGACAAGGAAGTTGTAGAAAGGGAAAGTTGACTAGGTGCAAGTAGCTCACATAAAATGACTTATTGACTGAATATACAGTAAAACCCCGCGTAAGGGGCCACCTTCCGTTCCGGGCTAGAGTGTCCGCTTACGCGGGATGACCGCTTACGCGGGGTGTCCGCTTACGCGGGGTTTTCAAGTTTCCTCCAGCCCAATATAAATGTGTTATATACAGATAAGTAGGGCAGACAGAGGCGATAATAGATCTGAAATCCATTTTCTCATATCTTAATTGGGTCCGAAGTTATTGAACCTTGAATTACAAAATGTATTTTCAATGAATATACGGGGTGGCCGCTTACACGGGGTTAAAATAAGCATCTAATAGAGGGAAAAATTTCCGTTCCGAGGAAAAGTGTCCGCTGACGCGGGGTGTCCGCAGACACGGGGTGACTGCTTACGCGGGGTGTCCGTTAGGCGGGGTTCTACTGTATAAACTAAACCATTTATTTGTTCTTCATATATGATTCCACGCTCATTCATCAGTGATGAACATACCATTCGCTCCTATTCGGTTGTTATTTTCGTTGTTCTCGGGTCAGCCTCTGTACACCTCTCCTGCCCCGGAACAGACCGAGGTGGGATCGAGTCGAAACACACGCGTGGTAGAAATGAGAAGCTCCCCCTGGTGTACAATATGGCGGCCAGTCACGTGGTGCGGCCAGGCGGAAGCTGCACAACGGGCGCCTTTTGTGCGCCTGCGCGCGGGGCCGGGGTAGCGGAAGGCGGCGCGAACATAAAGTAATACGTGTCATTACGCGCATGGACGCGCGCGACACGCCGACGTGTTTACACCGCCGCCATTAGACACCCCCCCACCTCGCCGCCCGCCTTCCCAGCAGCCCCCGCGCGCGTCCCGTGCTAAAACCCACCTGTCAATCACAGCCCCGCGCGTCCCGCAACGCCCGGCAGACGCCCGGCAGACGCCCGGCGCCGCCATTGTCTCCACTCTCAAAGTCGTCTGCGCGCCATTAGAAAGGGCGGGAAAACCGGGACTGCGCGGGGAGAGTGGGAGGGGAGAGTGAGAGGAAGGTTAGAGAGTGGAGGACAGAGGAGAATGTGGGGATCGGGAGCTGGATTCTGATTAGTGTGGGCGTGAAGCGTGAGTGGAAAGGTTAGAAGTCATGAAAACATCGAAAAATGGGAGTGAATATCTTCGAGTATAAATGTAGTTTAGTGATATTTTCTGAGGGTACGTGTCACTAATTTTTATTTTACAGCTATAGAAGCTTGTGAGTTCATTGGGTGTGAATGAGAGAGACTCAACATGTTGGGATTATATAAAAAAGACCTTCGCTTTATGATTCTTAAAAGCTTCTTTATGATGATGCATATCTTAACTCAATTAAGCGGGATTCACACATAGAGACTGATGTACCTGAGACGGGTGTACTTCACACCTTTCCCTTCGTCTCAGAAATTCTCCTTTGGTACAAAATTCTCTTGGCAAGGTGCATTTACCAATTTCAAGGAAAGATGGCGAATTTGATTCACACGGAAGGACACACCTGGTACACAGTCTCAGACATATTCACAGTGAACACTCACCCTGGGACTCAAGTACCTTTGAGGTGAATGGTGTGAAAGACATGTGACCCTGCTTGCTGGCCTCCTATTGGCTAAGTTGGGCACTTAGTCTATGGCTCAGCAGTGGGTCCATTTTTCTCAAATTGCCCCTTTTGATTTCAATCATTCTCTGGATCATTCTCCCACAGATTAGAGAAAAACTCCATGGGCATTGAGTACGACTTCCCAATATTATGTCCACGGGGAATAAATACCAGGGTTGAGATAACTTCTCCTATAGATTAGAGCAGTGCTGGGATGTAACCCGAGTTGCCACACTGGTCCTCTGCTCGTCACTAATCAGGCCGCCTGTCTGGACCGCGCGCTGACTGCCACTCCACCCGTGTATCTGGTTTTCCTCTCTGTAACAAGATTCAAACCTCGTCCAATTAAATCCCAGAAGAGTAATTTGTGACCAACCCGGGGAGGAGAGAAGGAGATTGATGGCAGCACAGATTACGTGCACATTAGACCCCCAGTGTTCTGCTTTAATTGGTAATGCATTCCCTGCAGGATACTCCGAGTAAATACCAATACCTGTATTTATTGACACCAAAACTGCCATCTTATACCTCACTACAGATTTCAATATTTCTTAACCTTTCACTATTTATTCATGCGAAATAATGAATATAGACAAACATCATTAGATATATTAAAGGCATATAGGATAATTTGATTTTTTTTTGGTGTATTTTTTCGTTCCGCTAGGGTCTATATTGAGATCCTTGTGTTGGAAAAAATTTGTATAATTTGACTTGAAAATTAAAACCCATGTCCGAGGAGCATACATCTGCTTTTATCTGAACAATACATATTGTATTCATTATCTACCTTTTCCTGACAAGTGGCGTACCAATGATAGTTCATTTAGGTATGCACTTTTTCTTCATACGCACCATGTTTTTCGTATGCTCTGGTCTTTCCAGCCCAGATTATACAACATATCTGTCTGCTCCGGTTATGGTGATATGCATTCCCCATGTGTTTTCTAGGGACACTTTGTATTAGATGGATAATAAATTAAGGTATATTGGAAACTACAAGTATGAAACCGTGTTGGTATTATTGTATGATATGTTTTATTCATTTCCAATTACTTCAATTACTATTTTGTAACATCTTACTGTAGTATTAGGACCATGGATACTATTATAATTAAACATGTCAGTGTGATGCCTCCAGCCATCTTTCTAACAGTCTCATAAATCAGGGTCGTCCTAACCTCTATATAACACTGGTTATCCAATCAGAGCTACCTTTCCCCATTTCATCTCCACCTGAAAACGGCACACCCTAGACCTCTCCAGCCCTCCTGCTGTTTCAATAGAGTCCCGGGCCAGGCTCCTGCCTTTAGGCTTTAGGCCTGTAGTCTAAGCCTAGCCTCCTTTCATAACTGGCTTCACGTGGTCTAAAAACGCCTCCGGTGATTACTTAATGCTAGCGTTGTGGTGACGCCCCACGTTTATAATAACCCGCACTGGTAACAGTATCTCTGCTGGCTCCAACGCACGGCACCGCCGCGGCAGTGATTTGACAAAAAGATGCCTCTTTGAAGGAGTGAGTCTCACATAGCGGTGGGCAGGCGGCCTGACACGCCCTCCCCACGTCTCAACTACACTGTGTACACGTATAGCAGCCAGGAACACGACTGGGGGTAGACGGGCCCCAGTCCCTGTTTCCCTCCACCTACCCCACCCCTCCTCTCCTCGATACTGGTCCCAGTCCCTGTTTCCCTCCACCTACCCCACCCCTCCTCTCTGTGATACTGGTCCCAGTCCCTGTTTCCCTCCACCTACCCCACCCCTCCTCTCCTCAATACAGGCCCCAGTCCCTGTATCCCTCCAGCTACCCCACCCCTCCTCTCCTCGATACTGGCCCCAGTCCCTGTATCCCTCCACCTACCCCACCCCTCCTCTCCTCGATACTGGTCCCAGTCCCTGTTTCCCTCCACCTACCCCACCCCTCCTCTCCTCGATACTGGTCCCAGTCCCTGTATCCCTTCACCTACCCCACCCCTCCTCTCTCCTTGATACTGGCCCCAGTCCCCGTATCCCTCCACCTACCCCACCCCTCCTCTCCTCGATACAGGTCCCAGTCCCTGTATCCCTTCACCTACCCCGCCCCTCCTCTCCTCGATACAGGCCCCAGTCCCTGTATCCCTTTACCTACCCCACCCCTCCTCTCCTCGATACAGGCCCCAGTCCCTGTATCCCTCCACCTACCCTACCCCTCCTCTCCTCGATACAGGGACTGGTCAAATCGGTAATGGTGTCCTATTTCTGGCGCTATTTAGCGCCTCGCTTGTCCACCACTCTCCATGCAGAGTTCCTTGCTACCAGTCAGGATATCTGCTTGGAGATTGATATCTGGGATTTTCTAGGTTGCCCTCTGGCTTCAGCACCTATACTCCTCCACCTACTCCCTCCCCCCTCCCAAGGATACAGTTTTTCTCGTTTGATATACGCACTTCACCGACCCGATTGTACATTATACCTATTTGAAGGGGAGACAGAGTCGATTGTGGATCTGAAAACCGTTTTCGGTTATCTTAAATAGAAGAGAAGTTATCAAAGTTTGCATTATATGGACATCGCCCTAACACACGGTCCAAAGGTCGTCCACAGGCGGGATTCTTCGCTCTGATAACATAGCACGCAGGGAACTGGAGGAGGGGGAGAGGAGGGATAGGAGGAGGTGTAAGGTTACAGGCAGCGGCTGGGGTTGTAATCTACAGGAGATTTCGTTCTAAATGGGCAAGTCTTTGATTCCTGGACCAGTCTCACTGCAACATACTTATCTTAATTTGGCTTAATCATTTATCCTACCCCTAATATAAAATCCCATTGGTTTAACATTGAGTTTCCGTATGCCACGCTGACTGGCATACAGAGTTTTATATGCCACTAGTGGCATACAGAATTGTTAACACGTAATATTCCAAAATCGAGGAGACGGGGTAGGATAAAATCAAAAGCTGATTCGTTTAAATCGTAGCCACCGCATTCTACTCCTGGGGTTTTGGCTCTGGACTTCACTGGCTTCGCCTCATGAAGTCACTATGCCAAACTCCAGTCGTGGCATACGGTGCCAAGATTAAAACTCATCCAGTTTTACGATAGAATGTTCATAATCAAAGACTTGAGCAAGTCTAGGCTGGAGGCGTCATTGCGAGCCCGGGCTGGTAATCCTAGCGCTGTAATTGTAGGCAGTACCCGGAGAGAGGAAGGTGGTCCCACAGACAGGGACCGCGCAGAGACTGAATCCGGGGTGAGAGGGGGGGGGGGCAGTGATAGAGAGTCCGGGATGAGAGGGGGGGGGGGGTTAGTGATAGAGAGTCTCTCGCTGCTCACTACCTGTGGTGTATGGCGGGGATGGAGTAGCATTGTATACCTATGACAGAAAATACCGTATATATAAACCTGTGGTAGGTAACACGTACCACCATACTGTGCCGGTATGGCAACGTACCACCATACTTCGGTTGCACATATCAAAGAAAAACAAAAATAAAAAATAAATAGATAATATACAAACTAAAAATTTCATACCGACAATTTTGAAATAATATCGTGATTTATCGTGATATTCTGTTCTTTCATAAATGCATTCAGGGTAAAACTTACAACAAGCCACAAGCGTTACACTTTGTATTGAGTAAAAAGCAAGAGAAGCGAGTTCATGAAGAAAAGGCAGATATAGTGATGAGACTAAGCTTGAGAGAATCAGAGTATGAGAAAAGGAAAAAAAGATATAACAAGAAGACCAAGAAAAAAATCAGAGTGTCTTAGAGATGGACAGGGGGACAGAGAGACATGGTGGGTGCTGGAGACAGAGAGAGACAGAGAGAGAGAAGGAGGGTGATCGTGGAGGGACAGACTGGGTGATGGTGGAGGGACAGACTGAGTGGTGGAGGAGGGACAGACTGAGTGGTGTTGGAGGGATGGAGTATGTGTTGTAGGATGGAGCGGGTGTTGTGAGGGGTGGAGTATGTGTTGTAGGACGGAGCGGGTGTTGTAGGACGGAGCGGGTGTTGTAGGATGGAGCGGGTGTTGTAGGATGGAGTGGGTGTTGTAGGATGGAGTGGGTGTTGTAGGATGGAGTGGGTGTTGTAGGACGGAGTGGGTGGTGTGAGGGGTGGAGTGGGTGATGGAGGTTGGAGTGGGTGGTGGAGGTTGGAGTGGGTGTTGTAGAACGGAGTGGGTGTTGTAGGATGGAATGGGTGTTGTAGGACGGAGTGGGTGTTGTAGGATGGAGCGGGTGTTGTAGAACGGAGTGGGTGTTGTAGGACGGAGTGGGTGTTGTAGGATGGAGCGGGTGTTGTAGGACGGAGTGGGTCTTGTAGGATGGAGTGGGTCTTGTAGGATGGAGTGGATGGTGTGAGGGGTGGAGCGGGTCTTGTAGGATGGAGTGGGTCTTGTAGGATGTAGTGGGTGTTATAGCATGGAGCGGGTCTTGTAGGATGGAGTGGGTGTTGTAGGACGGAGCGGGTGTTGTAGGACTGAGCGGGTCTTGAGGGATGGAGTGGATGTTGTAGGACGGAGTGGGTGTTGTAGGATGGAGCGGTTGTTGTAGGATGGAGTGGGTGTTGTAGGATGGAGTGGATGTTGTAGGATGGAGTGGGTGTTGTAGGATGGAGTGGATGGTGTGAGGGGTGGAGCGGGTATTGTAGGATGGAGTGGGTGTTGTAGGTTGGAGTGGGTGTTGGAGGGATGGATTGGGTGGTGTTGGAGGGATGGAGTGGTAGGTGTGAGAGGGATGGCGTGGTAGGTGGAGGTTGGAGTGGGTGGTGATGTAGGATAGAGTGGGTGTTACAGCTTGTGCTGGTGATGGTGCAGAAGTCTCGTAGGACGAGGACACGCGACAACAAAGCCGGGCGGCGACAATGCGCGGCCCTCAGGCTGGAGGAGAAGCGGAGGGTGGAGCGGGCGGCGGGGCTCAGGTAGGGAAGGTGTGACTGGGTGCAGGCCGCTCAGCGTACCTGTACCTGTGTCCTCTACCATCCTACACACCACTGTGTCCTCTACAACCAGCCCGTCTAAATATACCTGTACCTGTGTCCTCCACCATCCTCCAGCCTACAAACCACTGTGTGCTCTACAACCAGCCCGTCTAAATATACCTGTACCTGTGTCCTCTACCATCCTCCAGCCTACAAACCACTGTGTCCTACACCACCCGCCTAAATATACCTGTACCTGTGTCCTCTACCGTCCTCCAGCCTACAAACCACTGTGTGCTACACCACCCGCCCGTCTAAATATACCTGTACCTGTGTCCTCTACCGTCCTCCAGCCTACAGACCACTGTGTCCTCTACAACCAGCCCGCCTAAATATACCTGTACCTGTGTCCTCTACCGTCCTCCAGCCTACAGACCACTGTGTCCTCTAAAACCAGCCCACCTAAATATACATGTACCTGTGTCCTGTACAACCAGCCCACCTATAGATACCTGTACCTGTGTCCTCTACCAGCCTCCAGCCTACAAACCACTGTGTCCTCTACAACCAGCCCGTCTAAATATACCTGTACCTGTGTCCTCTACCATCCTCCAGCCTACAGACCACTGTGTCCTGTGCAACCCGCCCGTCTAAATATACCTGTACCTGTGTCCTGTGACCACGCGCCCAACTATAGATACCTGTACCTGTGTCCTCTACCATCCTCCAGCCTACAAACCACGGTGTCCTCTACAACCAGCCCGCCTAAATATACCTGTACCTGTGTCCTACACCACCCTCCCATCTAAATATACCTGTACCTGTGTCCTCTACCATCCTCCAGCCTACACACCACTGTGTCCTACACCACCCTCCCATCTAAATATACCTGTACCTGTGTCCTCTACCATCCTCCAGCCTACACACCACTGTGTCCTACACCACCCTCCCATCTAAATATACCTGTACCTGTGTCCTCCACCATCCTCCAGCCTACAAACCACTGTGTCCTCTACAACCAGCCCGCCTAAATATACCTGTACCTGTGTCCTCTACAACCAGCCCGCCTAAATATACCTGTACCTGTGTCCTCTACCGTCCTCCAGCCTACACACCACTGTGTCCTCTACAACCAGCCCGCCTAAATATACCTGTACCTGTGTCCTGTGACCACCCTCCCAACTAAAGATACCTGTACCTGTGTCCTCTACCATCCTCCAGCCTACAAACCACTGTGTCCTCTACAACAAGCCCGTCTAAATATACCTGTACCTGTGTCCTCTACCGTCCTCCAGCCTACAAACCACTGTGTCCTCTACAACCAGCCCGCCTAAATATACCTGTACCTGTGCCCTCTACAACCAGCCCGCCTAAATATACCTGTACCTGTGTCCTCTACCATCCTCCAGCCTACAGACCACTGTGTCCTGTACAACCAGCCCGCCTAAATATACCTGTACCTGTGTCCTCTACCATCCTCCAGCCTATACACCACTGTGTCCTCTACAACCCGCCCGTCTAAATATACCTGTACCTGTGTCATCTACCGTCCTCCAGCCTACAAACCACTGTGTCCTCTACAACCAGCCCGTCTAAATATACCTGTACCTGTGTCCTCTACCGTCCTCCAGCCTACAAACCACTGTGTCCCCTACAACCAGCCCGCCTAAATATACCTGTACCTGTGTCCTCTACAACCAGCCCGCCTAAATATACCTGTACCTGTGTCCTCTACCATCCTCCAGCCTACAAACCACTGTGTCCTCTACAACCAGCCCGCCTAAATATACCTGTACCTGTGTCCTCTACCATCCTCCAGCCTACAAACCACTGTGTCCTCTACAACCAGCCCGCCTAAATATACCTGTACCTGTGCCCTCTACAACCAGCCCGCCTAAATATACCTGTACCTGTGCCCTCTACAACCAGCCCGCCTAAATATACCTGTACCTGTGTCCTCTACCGTCCTCCAGCCTACACACCACTGTGTCCTACACCACCCGCCCACCTAAATATACCTGTACCTGTGTCCTCTACCATCCTCCAGCCTACAGACCACTGTGTCCTCTACAACCAGCCCGTCTAAATATACCTGTACCTGTGTCCTCTACAACCAGCCCGCCTAAATATACCTGTACCTGTGCCCTCTACAACCAGCCCGCCTAAATATACCTGTACCTGTGTCCTCTACCGTCCTCCAGCCTACACACCACTGTGTCCTACACCACCCGCCCACCTAAATATACCTGTACCTGTGTCCTCTACCATCCTCCAGCCTACAGACCACTGTGTCCTCTACAACCAGCCCGTCTAAATATACCTGTACCTGTGTCCTCTACAACCAGCCCGCCTAAATATACCTGTACCTGTGCCCTCTACAACCAGCCCGCCTAAATATACCTGTACCTGTGTCCTCTACCGTCCTCCAGCCTACAAACCACTGTGTCCTCTACAACCCGCCCGTCTAAATATACCTGTACCTGTGTCCTCTACCGTCCTCCAGCCTACACACCACTGTCTCCTACACCACCCGCCCACCTAAATATACCTGTACCTGTGTCCTCTACCGTCCTCCAGCCTACACACCACTGTGTCCTACACCACCCGCCCACCTATAGATACCTGTACCTGTGTCCTCTACCATCCTCCAGCCTACAAACCACTGTGTCCTCTACAACAAGCCCACCTAAAACCACCTCTACCTGTGTCCTACACCACCCGCCCGCCTAAAACCACCTCTACCTATGTCTTATACCACCCGCCCGCCTAACGACTCCTTACCTGTGTCCTATACCACCCGCCCGCCTATAGATACCTCTACCTGTGTCCTATACCACCCGCCAGGCTAGACACACCTCTACCTGTGTCCTACACCATCCGCCCGCCTAAAACCCAACCGGCCAAGCCCGCCCGCCTATAACCTAGTGCCCACACGCCGATGATTTATAGGCGATTCTTAACGTATGAAGGCGATTGCCAACAGGAAGAACTGACGCATATTAAATATTGTCATTAAAAATCTATAAAAATAAATTAGAAAGATATCCACCCGCTAGGCCTGCCTGCTTAGACCCATCCCTTTGGCTATCAACCCGCCTAAAGCTGCCCACTGCCTTTCCGCCTTAATACCCCTAAACCTGCCCGCCTGCCTTAATGCACCTAAACCTGCCCGCCTGCTTTAATGCACCTAAACCTGCCCGCCTGCCTTAATGCGCCTAAACCTGCCCGCCGGCCTTAATCCGCCTAAACCTGCCCGCCCGCCTTAATCTGCCTAAACCTGCCCGCCTGCCTTAATACGCCTAAACCTGCCTGCCTGCCTTAATGCGCCTAAACCTGCCTGCCTGCCTTAATACGCCTAAACCTGCCCGCCTGCCTTAATGCTCCTAAACCTGCCCGCCTGCCTTAATGCACCTAAACCTGCCCACCTGCCTTAATGCGCCTAAACCTGCCCGCCCCCCTTAATACGCCTAAACCTGCCCGCCTGCCTTAATGCGCCTTAACCTGCCCGCCCGCCTTAATCCGCCTAAACCTGCCTGCCCGCCTTAATCCGCCTAAACCTGCCTGCCTGCCTTAATACGCCTAAACCTGCCCGCCCGGCTTAATACGCCTTAACCTGCCCGCCCGCCTTAATCCGCCTAAACCTGCCTGCCCGCCTTAATCCGCCTAAACCTGCCTGCCCTTAATCCGTCTAATACCTGCCAGCCCACCTTAATCCGCCTAAACCTGCCGGTCTGCCTTAATAGGCCTAACCCTACCCGCCCGCCTAACCCGCCCGCCTAAACCCGCCTGGCGCCTACCCGCCCGCCTAAACCCCCTCTAGGTTTCGTAGAAGAGAAAGGGAGACTGAGGGGGGGTATTCTATAGTACAGTAACCACCCCATCAGCCCATACGTCGGTGCCTGGGGGCCGGGTTGGCGGCTGACAGCGGTAGAGGACCAGTCTTTAATGCTCTGTTCGGATGGCGGGTGGCGCCCGGTGCTCCTGGCCGGGTGCAGTGTGGTGCGGGGAGGGTGAACGGGTGCAGCCGGGGTGTGGAGACAATGGTACAGGTGAGGCCAGGTAGGGTGTGAGGCATCAAAGGTAGGACGGAGAGGGAAGGATAAGTGGGCAGGGGGGATGCACTGGTGGAGGCGATACAAGACGGGGTGTCACAGAGGAAGGGAGGAGTGTATGACACGGTGTACTAACAGTATGGATAAAGTGTGAACACTGAAAGGAGAGAAATCTGTACCAACAGTATGGATAAAGTGTGCACAGTGAAAGGAGAGAAATCTGTACTAACAGTATGGATAAAGTGTGCACAGTGAAAGGAGAGAAATCTGCCCTGACAATACAGCATTATTCATATAGAACTTGATCGAGAAACGTATGAATACACATTTTTGTTATCAAATATTGAGTGAAAACTCCCTCCTGAAAAATCTGCAGCAAACTGCTACAATCAACGTTTACCACTGCATTTCCTATCAAATAATCGTAGGACAAAACCGTCCATGTTTCAACTGGTGGGGATCAACAATCACGAATCACCCCTCTACATCCCTCCACAACCTACACACCCTTCTATACCCCTCTACACCCCTCTACACCCCTCTATACCCCTCTACACACCTCTACACCCCTACACACCCCTCTATACCCCTCTATACCCCTCCACACCCCTCTATACCCCTCTATACCCGTCTACACCCCTCTACACCCCTACACACCCCTCATACCCTTCTACTCCCCTCTACACCCCTCTATATCCCTCTGCACCCCTCTACACCCCTCTACACCCTCTATACCCCTCTACACCCGTCTACACCCCTCCACACCCCTCTATACCCCTCCACACACCTCTATATCCCTCTACACCCCACTATACCCCTCTACACCACTCCACAACCCTCCAAACCCCTCCACACCCCTCTACACACCTCTACACCCCTCCACAACCCGAACACCTCTCTATACCCCTTTACACCCCTCTATACCCCTCTACACCCCTCCACACCCCTCTATACCCATCCACACACCTCTATACCCCTCTACACCCCACTATATCTCTCTACACCCCTCCACAACCCTAACACCCCTCCACACCCTTCTACACCCCTCCACACCCCTCACACACACCCCTCACACACACCCCTCACACACACACCTCCACCCTCCTCCACCACCCATCTAGATGTAGGCTCGGCGTCCTAATTAGGCCGCGCCTATCGATCTGCGCCCGGAGAGACGCAGGAGGGACGCTGAAGGGACGCAGGAGGGACGCCGCCGTGTCGCAGCGCCCCCACGCGGGCGTCCCGGTGCGCGTGCGCAGACCGGTGAGCGGAAGTGACGTGAGGACGCCCGGGCGGACGTGTCTCGGGTTACCTGAGGCTGGCCGGGCCTGCGGGGCGAGCGGGAAACAGTACCCGGGACTGGCCCGACATCCTGTCCGCCGCGCGCACCCCGGTCCGCTCGGCCGGGAAATACGAGTGTCACACCGGCCCGGGCCAAAATACACCTGGACAAGCCAGCCTGGGACCAACCACACTAAAACACACCAACCCAGGCCCAACCGTCCAAAATCCACCCATCCGTGGTCCGTTCCAACCATACATGGCCAAGTCAACCCAGTACAAACCCTATATGGCCCAGCCAGCCGGGATGTCCCAGCCACCCCGACAAAACCACACCAGAGCTAGGCAATCCTGGCCCAAGTGTCCCAGGCCCAATTAAACCAGTGTGAGCCCAATCATACATATCTCAGTCCAGACCCAAATAAAGATGGGCCAGTTACCCCACGTCCAATCATACCAGCCCTAACCAGCCCAGGTAACCCTTTCTACCTATACTGCCCTGCCTGGTTTACCCCGGTTTCAGCCTGGTCCCCTGCCTGGTTCAAGTTAGTACTCAGACTGGTCCCCTGCCTTGTTTAGCCTGGTCCCCATCCTAGTTCCCTGTCCTGGTCCCCCTCCTGGTCCCCCTCCTGTTCCCCGTCCTGTTCCCCGTCCTGCTCCCCGTCCTGCTCCCCGTCCTGGTCCCCCGTCCTGGTCCCCCGTCCTGCTCCCCCGTCCTGCTCCCCGTCCTGCTCCCCGTCCTGCTCCCCCGTCCTGCTCCCCCGTCCTGCTCCCCCGTCCTGCTCCCCGTCCTGCTCCCCGTCCTGGTCCCCCGTCCTGGTCCCCCGTCCTGCTCCCCGTCCTGCTCCCCGTCCTGCTCCCCCGTCCTGCTCCCCCGTCCTGCTCCCCCGTCCTGGTCCCCGTCCTGGTCCCCTGTCCTCGTCCCCCGTCCTCGTTCCCCGTCCTCGTCCCCGTCCTCATCCCCGTCCTCATCCCCGTCCTCATCCTCGTCCTGGTACCCGTCCTGGTGCCCGTCCTGGTGCCCGTCCTGGTGCCCGTCCTGGTGCCCGTCCTGGTCCCCCGTCCTGGTCCCCCGTCCTGGTGCCCGTCCTGGTGCCCGTCCTGGTCCCCCGTCCTGGTCCCCCGTCCTGGTGCCCGTCCTGGTGCCCGTCTTGGTCCTGGTCCTGGTCCCCCGTCCTGCTCCCCGTCCTGGTACCCGTCCTGGTACCCGTCCTGGTCCCCCGTCCTGCTCCCCTGTCCTGCTCCCCCGTCCCGGTTCCCCGTCCTGGTTCCCCGTCCTGCTCCCCCGTCCCGGTTCCCGTCCTGGTCCCTGTCCTGGTCCCCATCCTGGTTCCCCGTCCTGCTCCCCCGTCCCGGTTCCCGTCCTGGTCCCTGTCCTCCTGGTGCCGGGTGTAGGTGACACGCGGCAAACACGAATCACCGTTAATTGCAATCAGTGGCGGGCAGCGTGTAATTTGTCGTCTGATCCTCTCACTCTGCGCTAATTGCGCTGATGAGAAGTTAGGAGCGAGCTCTAGCATCTCTCCCCGCAGTCCCGCCATCGGTCTCCACAGTCTGCGCTCCCTCACCACACAACACCGCGCCAGATACACAAAACTAGCCGATCCGCAGAAATCACACCTCCTGTGTCCAGTCGTTATCTTTTTTAATTTTCTTATTTTATTCCCCCTCCCTTTTTTTTTTAAATGTGTTAATTGGCGAATAATACGTCACAGTTCGGTTTTGAGACGCCGTCCAGTGAGCACGTGACTTTTGGGACGCCGGACGCCGCGTTCCAATTCCCGTGGTGCTACCTGGTGGCGGCGTCCCGAAATAGGCGGCCGGTGAACTTTAATGAGGCCGGGCGATAATAGAGTCGTGACCACGTGACATTTGGCCGCCCGGAGCTGGTCTCCGGTGGGTGGCGTGCGTTTCTTAGGGGTGCCGGGGTTGCGCTGGTTTGTTGAGGGTGACACTGGCTGAAGGTGGATTAGTGTGGGATTATCATAGCCATGGGCCAGTTGAATAACCTAGGATTAGGATTAAGAGTTATTGCTTTATGAATTTTAAGTTCGCAAAGACAGACTTAGCCATCCATAAGGTTGGCTGTAAGTGTTGAATAAAGTTGACCTACACCATCCCTGGGTCTCCTTGGCGTACAGAAAAGGGTTGTCCTAGATTATTTAACGGGCCTCACTTTCTTTGTTTTGTGGGTGTGGGATTATCGTAGCAGGCCGTAGTGTCATTTTGTAGTCACGGGTTGTATCGGTATTGGAGCATCACATTAGGCACTGCAACTGTAAGAAGGAAGGTTAGTCACTGTCAGTGCACTGTCAGTATGATGTCAGTAGACTGTCAGGATGTCTGCAGAACCCTGTCATTTCACTGTCAGTACACTGTCAGTGCACTGTCAGTATGATGTCAGTACACCGTCAGGATGTCTGCAGAACCCTGTCATTTCACTGTCATTTCACTGTCAGTACACTGTCAGTGCACTGTCAGTATGATGTCAGTTTACTGACGCTGTCAGGACGCTGTCAGGACGCTGTCAGGACGCTGTCAGGACGCTGTCAGGACGCTGTCAGGACGCTGTCAGGACGCTGTCAGGACGCTGTCAGGACGCTGTCGGGACGTTGACAGGACGCTGGCAGGACGCTGGCAGGACGCTGGCAGGACGCTGTCAGGACGCTGTCAGGACGCTGTCAGGACGCTGTCAGGACGCTGTCAGGACGCTGTCGGGACGTTGACAGGACGCTGGCAGGACGCTGGCAGGACGCTGGCAGGACGCTAGCAGGACGCTGGCAGGACGCTAGCAGGACGCTGGCAGGACGCTAGCAGGACGCTGTTTTGACGCTGTCAGGACGCAGTCAGGACGCTGGCAGGACGCTGGCAGGACGCTGGCAGGACGCTGTCAGGACGCTAGCAGGACGCTGGCAGGACGCTGGCAGGACGCTGGCAGGACGCTGTCAGGACGCTGTCAGGACGCTGGCAGGACGCTGGCAGGACGCTGGCAGGACGCTGTCAGGACGCTGGCAGGACGCTGGCAGGACGCTGTTAAGACGCAGGCTAAGACGCCCGCGGGGACGCCGGCGCCGTGGACGCCGCACAATGCGCGCGGCGCCGCCTGGTGGTAATGGCGCAGGCGACTTCCGTGAGGCGGCGCCAATGTCGTTAGTCGGGCGGAAAACATTAGTCTGTAAGAGCCTAATCAACACGGCGCGCGGGGCACGGGCGGGGCACGCGCGACGCCCGGCGGCCGGCTCGCGGAAGGTCAGCGGAGCCGGGCCCGGGACTAGAACCGGGGACTGGGAGGTATTAACAGGGAATAGAACCAGTGACCAGGAGAATAAACAGAACTAGGACAGGGACCGGGAGTGTTAACAGGGACTGGGACTGGCGACTTGCCGGTATAAATAGGGCGCGGGACTAGAACCGGCTACTTGCCAGTATAAGTAGGGCGTGGGAGTGGAACCAGTGACTTGCCAGTATAAATAGGGCATGGGACTAGAACCAGCGACTTGCCGGTACAAATAGGGCGGGGACTAGAACCGGCGACTTGCCGGTATAAATAGGGCGTGGGACTAGAACTGGAGATTTGTCGGTATAAATAGGGTATGGGACTAGAACCGGTGACTTGCCGGTATAAATAGGGCGTGGGACTAGAACTAGCGACCTGCCGGTATAAATAAGGCATGGGACTAGAACTGGCAACTTGCCGGTATAAATAAGGCGCGGGACTAGAACTGGCGACCTGCCGGTATAAATAGGGCACGGGACTAGAACTGGCGACCTGCCGGTATAAATAGGGCCCTGGACTAGAACCGGCGACTTGCCGGTATAAATAGGGTGCGGGACTAGAACCGGCGACTTGCCGGTATAAATAGGGCGCGGAACTAGAACCGGCGACTTGCCGGTATAAATAGGGCGCGGGACTAGAACCGGCGACTTGCCGCTATAAATAGGGCGCGGAACTAGAACTGGCGGCTTGCCGGTATAAATAGGGTGCGGGACTAGAACTGGCGGCTTGCCGCTATAAATAGGGCGCGGGACTAGAACCGGCGACTTGCCGGTATAAATAAGGCGCGGGACTAGAACTGGCGACTTGCCGGTATAAATAAGGCCCGGGACTAGAACCGGCCACTTGCCGGTATAAATAGGGCGCAGGACTAGAACTAGCGACTTGCCGGTATAAATAGGGCCCTGGACTAGAACCAACGACTTGCCGGTATAAATAGGGCACGGGACTAGAACCGGCGACTTGCCGGTATAAATAGGGCGCGGGACTAGAACTGGCGGCTTTCCGGTATAAAACGGCTGGCGCGAGGCGCGGGGCACTGAACGCCCTCCACGCGGCTCTAGTTGCAGGCCGGACACGCTGCAGTTTACACACGGCGACAACTCACCGTGAATCATGTCTTGTGAGCTGCTCTTTGTGAGCAGATCGCTGTTTGCTTCAGCTCCCATTCCTGCTCAGGCGGGAGGGGCTTCCGCCTCCTTTTTTTCCTTTCTTTTTCACCCTTTCCTGGTTTTTAGCAGAGCGCTCGCACCGAGTTCGCTAGAGGCCATCATTATGTGCTCAGACCGGGCGGGGGAGCTGCTCGGAGCTGCTCGGAGCTGCTCGCGGAGGCAGCTGATGATGCTGGCACCCCTCCCACCCCCTCCCACCCTCTCCCTACGCCCTGTGGCTACGTCCTGCTCTCATCCGGCCCCCTCCCCCATTATCGCCCGGCGGCCTGTCACCTGGCCCGCCCGAGTCCCGGGCCGAGTGCAACACGCAGGTCTGCGACCGACACGCCGCCTCTCCCCGCGCCCTCACCACCACACGCCGCCCCCGACCTGCGCCTTACACCCTCCATCTCCTCCACACCCTCACACCACCAGCCTGTCTCCTCCCTACACTCACACCACCAGCCTCTGTCTCCTCCCTACACTCACACCACCAGCCTCTGTCTCCTCCCTACACTCACACCACCAGCCTCTGTCTCCTCCCTACACTCACACCCTCCTCCGCGCTCTGTATCCTCATCTTACTCTCTGGTCTTCTTTTCTCTCTCCCTCTTCGATCCTTTCTCCCTCTCTTTCTCTCTCCCTGTCTATTCTCTGTCACCCTGTCTTCTTGTCTCCTTTCTCTCTGTCTGTCTCTCTTTCTGTTTCCTTTCTCTCTGCTGTGGTCTCCCTATCTATGTCACTGACTCTTCTCTCTGTACCTCTCTCCCTCTGTCTCCCTTACTTCTGATGTCGTGTCACGCTTACTCTCTCCCTGTTTATCTCCCTGTCCCTTCCTGTTAGTCGCACTTCCTCTCCCTCCCCCTGCTTACCTCTCAAGCCCTCCCTCTTTCCCTCCCTCTCTTTCATTCCCCATTGTCCACCCTTCTGTCTCAATCTCTCAATAACAATTCATGTAGAATGGGGCTCCAGAAGGTTCATCAAAAATGTCCGTATCCTTCGCTTGTCTGCCCTGATTTTATCCTTTTCTGTCCATGTTTCTAATCAGTTCTATCTACTTTACCCACTTTATCTACCTTTCTGTGCCTCTTTGTCTTTACCCCTCCTCCTCTCAATCTATTGTATTGTGAATAATTCTGTCCCTCTGCATTCCTCTGCACTCCCCTGTGATGTTTTCAACCCCTGTCTCTGTGCTCCATTTCCGCGGACCATCTGTTTGTGTTTTTCCCGTCCCCTCTCCGCCCATCCATCGCCCTCTCCCTCTGCCTTGCCTGTTGGGATTTTTCTGCTCACCCTCTCCTCATCACGATTGTCCGATCTCACTCCGCCATTCTTCTGCCTAACTCAGCCCCACACAATCCATGTCTCTCCCCCTCCCCCTCCTCACCTCCCTCTCACGTAGCTCCCATTCCTCCGCCCGCGCTGCTGGAAGATGAATTTTGGGTGCGTCCAATATTTCTCCCCGCGTGATTTAATAGGATAAAGTGTGCCGTCGTGTGTCGGGTCCGGGGCCGGGCGGGGCCGGGCGGGCGGGGGGGATTGCCGGGCTCGGCGGGCTGCTCATGCCGGCGGTGGGGTCACGGGGGTCGCCGGCCGGGATAGGGAGGAGATAGGCGGGGGCCAGGCAGGGGTCGGGTAGGGACTTGGTCGGGGGCCCAGTAGGGGATGTACCAGGGCCGCATAGGGGCCAGGCTTTGGCCAGGTGAGGGCTGGGGCATAAGGGTGAGATGGGGCCAGGAATCCGAGCAAGGGCTGAGCAAGGGCTGAGCAAGGTTGAGTAGGGGCTGGGCAGGGACTGAGCAGGGGCTGAACAGGGGCTGAACCAGGCCGGTGACTGGTACACCAGGTGGGGGTAAGGTGAGTCAAGAGATGCTTATCAGGCAGTGGGTAGGCCTTGGTAGGAAATAGGAGCCAGGCAGGTGTTAAATGGGATTCAAACGATGGGATTCATGTACCTCACGGGGTGTTTTTCTGAGACAAATCCTGCTGAGGTTCTGTACTCGAATACGATTTTTTCGTCTAAATTATACGGTTTCATTTCCCTGAGACTTGTTTTCTCCCCTGTAATTGTTAAGACATTTCCCCCTAAAAATGAAGAGAATCGCATGAGATTTTGAACCCTGTGAGGTACATGAATCCCACCGTGTGAATCCCACTTTAGGCTATGTTAGAACTGTGGAGGAGCTGGATAGACACTGGACAGGTACCGCAGTAGGCAGCATGCAGGGCGAGGGTAGGGGCCGTGCAAGGAATAGGCAGGGACCACGAAGGGGCCAGGCAGGAGGTGGTTGGACAGTGGTGGGTATAGGCTGTGCTGAGGTCTGGCTGAGACCACCTAGTGACCGGGGACAGGCGTGGAGCATGGAGATCGGGAGGGGCGCGGGGAACGGACAGGGGAGAGGACCTGACCGGGCCGGGCGCTCACTGGGCCGGGGACAATCCGGGGCCGGGGCCGGGGCCGGGGCCGGGGCCGGGGCCGGGTCGAGCAGCTCACCATGAATATGCAGCGGGCGGCGGGCGGGCGGAGAAGGGAGTAGCGTGGCGTGCGCTGGCCACGGACCACGGCCCTAACTTTGACAGGGATCGCTGCCTGCTAACCGTCTATTGTTTCCCGTCGAGCTGCTCGGAGCTGCTCGGAGCTGCTCGGAGCTGCTCGGAGCTGTTCGGAGCTGTTCGGAGCTGTTCGGAGCTGCTCGGAGCTGCTCGGAGCTGCTCGGAGCTGCTCGGAGCTGCTCGGAGCTGCTCGGAGCTGTTCGGAGCTGTCCGTAGCCGCTCGGAGCTGTCCGGTGCGCTGCTCGGAGCTGCTCGGAGCTGCCCCGAGCGAGGCCTATGACTGCACCAACCGGCAAAGCACTATCTACTCCCAATGTCAGGCTACACCGGGGGAACTACCTGAGAGAGAGAGAAAGAGAGTGAAAGAGCATAGCAGAGAATATAGGAAAGAGAATGAGAAAGGGGGATAATAGAAAATAAGAGACCCCACGCTACTCCCCGCCTCACACACCACACCTCTCACACACCACACTACACACGGCCCGCGGCGTCGTCGAGATGTCCCGGATACGGCAGCGGGCACTCATTACGCAGGCGCCAACCGCCGCTAATGAAGACAAACTTAACATAGGAAACGGGCCGCCCCCTCTCCCCTCCCCCTCTCCCCGCCCCCTCTCCCCGCCCCCCTCTCCCCGCCCCCCTCTCCCCGCCCCCTCTCCCCACCCCCTCTCCCCACCCCCCTCTCCCCGCCCCCTCTCCCCGCCCCCTCCCCCTGCCCCCCTCTATCTACCCCCCTCTCCCCGCCCCCCTCTCGCTGATGTATCACCGTGTCGCACCATACATATACATGTACAACTTTCATGGGACCCCTATTGTCGCCCGCTGTGTCGCCCGATACATATACATGTTCAACGTGCGTGGGACCCCTATTATCGTCCACCATGTTGCCCGATACATATACATTTACAGCGTGTGTGGGACCTCTATTATCGCCCACCATGTAGCCCTCATACATTTACATGTAAAACGTGCTTGGGACCTCTATTATCGCCCGCCGTGTCGCCTTATACATATACATGTGCAACGTGTGTGGGACCTCTATTATCGCCCATCCCCCATACATATATACATGTACAATGTGCATGTGACCTTTATTATCGCCCATCCCACATGCGTATGTATGCGTACAACTGTCGTGGGACCCCTTTCATTGCCGGCCGTGTCGCCCACATATATTTACATGTTAAACGTGCTTGGGGCCTCTATTATCGCCCACAGGATGCTGACTTACATATACATGTAGGACATAAGAGGTGCCCGAGACCTCTATTATCACCCACCACATGACAACACACGTATACATATACAAAGCATGTGGGACCTCTTTTATCGCCCACTGGACACCAACATACTTATACTTGTAAGATGTGCGTGGGATCTCTATTATCGTCCGCCGTGTTACCATCATACATATACAATATGATGTGCGATGGGCCTCTATTATCGCCCACCGTGTTGCCATTATACATATACAAAATGATGTGTGTAGGACCTCTATTATCGCCCACCGTGTTGCCATCATACATATACAATATGATGTGTGTGGGACCTCTATTATCAACTACCGTGTTGCTTACATGCATACATACATGTATGAGGTTTGTGGGACCTCTATCACCACCCGCCGTGTCACTGACATATATATATATATATATATATATACCTCTATTATCGCTCACCAGATACCAACATACATGTACATGTAGGACGTGCGTGGGACCTCTTTTATCGCCCACCTTGTCACCGACATATTTTTCTACAAGTAGGACGTACGTGGACCCCCTTTTATCGCCCAGTGCATCACCGACGTATATTTCTACATGTTGGACGTGCGTGGGACCTCTTTTATCGCCCATCGGACACTGATCGGGTGCAGCGTCCGATGATATACTCCACGAGACTTGACGAGACTCAACGAGACATCTCATCATCGTTAACCTTCCATACACTCCCCGACCTCTCCACGATAGAGTCCTCCCCTCCCTACATATCCCCACCCACACACCAACCCCCCACCCCACCCCCTCCCATCCCCGCTCCATAACCCGCCCGTACCACTCCCCGTACTCGTATCAGTCTCCATGTTATTATCTCCCCTCAGTGTATGGAATTAGTTAACACTGACCCGGACACCTGCACTGCCATCTAGCGGCACGAGCTGTTCACTGCATTAAACATTGGGCCTGGAATGGACACTCATAGAAACATTAAATACTGATATCAATATGGGCATTCACAGACCCATCAAATACTGATATAACTATGGGTAGTATCAGATATCAATACACTCACCCCAGTATGGACACTCATAGAGCCATCAAATACTGATATCAATATGGGCAGTATCAGATATTAATACACTCACCCCAAGTATGGACACTCATAGAGCCATTGAATACCGATATAAATATGGACAGTCACAGAGTCTGATAGATACTTACCCCAGTATGGACACCTATAGAGCCGTGAACTACTGTTATCAATATGGGTATTCACAGAGTCTGACAGACACTTGTCCCAATACAGACACTTAATGAGGTCACTAAACACCGGTGTTGGTTCTCTCAGAGGCTGATAAACACTGTTATGGGACACTCACAGAATTAGTAAACACTGATCAATGGTTGTGTGAACAGGTGGCATAAGGTACGAGTGGTTAACACGTAGTATTAGACGAGCATCAGCGAGCGTATTACGACGTCAACGTCAAGTAGTTTACAGAGCCGCCTGTCTACAAAACCATCTTTTGTTGTATATCTTATCTATCTTCTCTAGTAAATTAACCCAAGGTATTGCCATGTCAAAGGGAATACCAATAGGGACCAACCTTTTGCTCTATAGCACAAAGTGACTTTGCTCCCATATAAAATGTCTTTGAGGCCGTATACTACTGATTTGAATGAATATACAATGGTTATGGAATCTGACAGTTTTTAAACAATGGGTATTGGTTTACTGAGTCCCCATGCATTCTCAATGGGGACTTTGTATACCATGGATAATAAAAGAGCTGTATCCGGGTTCAGTGTAGGACAGCGGGATGTCTGAGCTTGTGGAGCTGCTCTCCCGTGGCCTACTTCTCACTGAGCGACTCGTCCTGTAAGCTGTCAGAGTCCGGTCTTCACCACGATTCCCGCTGACAACTGTCAATGTCAGGGAAGGTTTCCTACTCAGGAATAAGATGATGACACCAACAACCCACTGCCAATCATCTGCCACCCACTGCCAATCATCTGCCACCCACTGCCAATCATCTGCCACCCACTGCCAATCATCTGCCATCCACTGCCAATCGTCTGCCATCCACTACCAATCATCTGCAACCCACTCCAAAAACCTGCCACCCATTTCCCAACACATTCTCTAGCCAGCTGCCACCCACTGCCAATTATCTGCCTCCCACTCCAATAATCTCCCACCCATTCCCACCATATGCTACACACTCTTATCAGCTGCTACCTACTATCCCTCATATACAGCCCACTCTAACCAGCTGCCACCCACTGCCGATCAGCTGCCGTCAGTATATGCTACCCAATCCCACCAGCTGCCACCCAATCCCACCAGCTGCCACCCAATCCCACCAGCTGCCACCTACTTCAGCGAATTGCTACCAACTCTATCCATCTCCTACCCCCTCCTACTACCTGCTACCCACTAACCATCATATACAGCCCACTCTAACAAGCTGCCACCCACTCCAACAAGCTGCTACCCACTTACACAACCAATTGCCCTTATCTGCCACCCATTTTATACCACCCAATACATATTGTACGACAGCGAATACATGTCTCCTACAGCCCAACAAGTTACTTACTACCTACTATGTGCCCTCACTATATCCAACTGTCACCCACTATGTGGCACCCGCCACCTAACATATGTCACATACTGAATGTCATCTGCCACCCAACATTTGTGGCATACTCTCACCATACGCTACTAAATGTTCACACTACTGTTTGTTTATATTAAGAGATCTAAGACTATACAGTACAATGACAGAATATTTACTATTCCATTTTCAAAAGTGCTGGGATCTCCATTTTGTGTGTATTATTATGTATCTAAACTAATCTCTCGGACCAGTTATCCGGGTATTTCATGGCAATTAATTTCCTTTTATAAAGGTTCAATATTCGTAAGAGGATCATATAATTGGTTCCTCAATAAGTTAAAACATCACTCGAAATTGGTAGGAATTTCTCCAGTTACAACTCATTCACTCCGCAGGGGTGGTACCACTGTCTTATTCGAAGAAGGGTTTTCTTTAACCGAAATAAAAAATGCAGGTGACTGGAAAAGTCTATCCGTATTGTTATATTTAGACAGGTCTTTAGAGTCTAAAATTAGTTTAGATAAATCTATTGTTAGATTAGTCTATTCTTGACTGTTTTTCTTTTGTTGGTTTGGGCGTTTTGGGTGACTGGTGTCTTCCAATAAATACACTGATAGGCCCAAACCTCGCAGTCATCTTGTTCTATTTCACCATTCTTTATATATTGTATCAATTATATATATATATATATATATATATAAGTGTATTCATATATTAAGGTAAAGAGTATAATATTTATAGAAGGAATACACCAACTCAAGGTATTCTACTATAAATATAGTACCGCCACCTCCCGGTAACGGACGTACTACGACGTACTGGTGGCTCCACCACATACAGGTCTTACAAAAAAAAACACTAGCGTCTTTTGATAAATGGAATACAAGTTATTTTTTAGACACTTTTCTATATAAATCAATGGGATGTAAATAGACCTATATTATCTATAGGGCGTGGACAAACTAGACGAAGGTAACGTATATGCTGTGGTTTTTTTATCACTCACTCATCTGCCAGTGGAGAGACTAGTTTGAAATGATAGTAGTCAACATTTATTGATTATAGAGGGGGGGGGGGCAGGGAAAAGGGGATTGAATAGACTGGGAGACTAAAACAAGATGTCTGTTCATCTCTGATGAAGCGGCATGGAATTCCACAGGTGATCAATTGAAAGGTTTGGTTTTATCCAGTCATCTGTAGTTACCCAGTGGTAGTGAACTTTGCACCGTTTAGAGAGGTAGAGGTAAACTGAGGGGGAGAGTGAGACGAGAGAGATCTATTCAGAGTAAAGGCGACGTTCAGGCGGGGTACCAGGACAGGTGCAGTCAGTAGGCGGAGGGACCGGGGGACGAGGAGATGGCGTCTGAGAGGCCGGGGACGCGCAGTGATGACGTCAGGCTCCCACCGGTTTACCTTCTCCACCAGACTGAGGGGCTCGTGGCTCCCACATGCCCCTAGGTGTTAGACTGAGGGCATCCTGGCTCCAACATGCCCCTGGGTGTTAGACTGAGGAGCTCGTGGCTCCCACATGCCCCTAGGTGTTAGACTGAGGGCATCCTGGCTCCAACATGCCCCTGGGTGTTAGACTGGGGGGTCATGGCTCTCACATTCCCCTGAGTGTTAGACTGAGGGGCTCATGGCTCTCACATTCCCCTGAGTGTTAGACTGAGGGGCTCATGGCTTCCACATGCCCCTGGGTGTTAGACTGAGGGCATCCTGGCTCCCACATGCCCCTGGATGTTAGACTGAGGGGCTCATGGCTCTCACATTCCCCTGAGTGTTAGACTGAGGGCATTCTGGCTCCCACATGCCCCTGAGTGTTAGACTGAGGGGCTCGTGGCTCTCACATGCCTCTGAGTGTTAGACTGAGGGGCTCATGGCTCCCACATGCCCCTGCATGTTAGACTAAGGGGCTCGTGGCTCCCACATGCCCCTGCATGTTAGACTGAGGGGCTCATGGCTCCAGCATGCCCCTGGATGTTAGACTGAGGGCATCCTGGCTCCCACATGCCCTTGAATATAGTCTGAGGGCCTTGTGGCTCCTGCATGCCCCTGGATGTTAGACCGACGGCCTCCTGGCTCCCACATACTCCTGAATGTTAGGCTGAGGGCCTCCCGGCTACCACATGCCCGTGGATATTAGACTGAGGGCATCTTGGCTCCCACATGCCCCTCAGTGTTAGACTGAGGGCCCTGTGGCTCCTGAATGAGATACTGAGGGCATCATAGCTACCAAATGCCCCGGAACGGTGATGTGCAGTATGGAGCACTTTGTTTGGTGTGGGACATTTTATGGGATGTAGAGGTGTGGGATGTGGTGATGTGGGGTGTGGTGATGTGGGTGTGGTGATGTGGGGTGTGGTGATGTCCCGGTAAAGGTGTAGGCTGCAGTGAAGTGTGTGGCGCGTGGGACGCGGCGCGTTGGGTGTTTGTAAAGGTAAGACTATCACTGATTTAGTTTCCAGCCCTCGCGGCATCTCGGGGACCGTGTGCGGGGTTTGACGGGGTGGGAGGGGGGGGGGTGATGGAGCGCCCCCCCCCTCCCACCCCCCCCATCTCTTATGAATCAGTGGTGGCGACAGGCGGCCCGCTGCGATCGAAGCTGTCTTGGGAGGCCGACGATCATTACCGGGCGCGGCGGGCGGCTGGGCGGCGGGCGGTGTACGGCGGGCGGTGTACGGCGGGCGGCGGGCGGTGTACGGCGGGCGGTGTACGGCGGGCGGTGTACGGCGGGCGGTGTACGGCGGGCGGCGGGCGGCGGGCGGCGGGCGGCGGGCGGCGGGCGGCGGGCGGCGGGCGGCGGGCGGCGGGCGGCGGGCGGCGGGCGGCGGGCGGCGGGCGGCCGGCCCCGGAGCGCTAAGAATAGCCGCAGAAATTAATTATAAGAGTCGACACCGGGCCCGAGACAGCTCCCGCCGATGTGTTACCCGAACACGACCGCCTTTTACCGCGTATAAATGGTGGCAGAGAGTGTGCCGGGAGAGTGAGCGACTGTCTGTGTGCTCGGAGAATGACTACATGTGGGACTGATGCCAGGTAGCATAAAGATCCGCTAGTTCTTGACAGTGACGTGGACTGTCTATGGGACGGCTGGGAGACCAGCGGAGGCTACGTCTAGTAGAGTAGTGTGGGGGGTGGGGGGAGGGTGTGGAAGTTGCCATAACATCCCCCATGCATACGTCACCCCTCCCCCCATCCGCCACCCTCCTTATCTCCCCCTGACGTATCTCCAAGGTCAAGCAGGTCAAGGTCAAGGTCACCCGGCTACGGGACCTCCTGGGTTAGAAGGTGAATTCCAGACGCTGCCACAAGGTGGCGTATGTGTAGCTAGGGCTGCGTCTCATGTGCGGTGAGGGTGGGAGGGGGCTTTTAGGGGTGGGAGGGGGTTTGTAGGGGGTGGGCGGGGGTTGCAGGGAGTGGGAGGGGGTTGTGGTGAGTGGGAGGGGGCGGCTGAGGCTGAGCGGGGCTGGCTGAGGCTGATGGATGCGCCCCGCTTTCACCAGCCCGTCCCGCGTGATAGGCCTATGAGCGCCGACAAAATGTCCCAATAAGAAAGGAGACAAATTCAAGCCGAGGGCCGCCGCCCGCGTGTGGCCGCCGCCGGGCTTTTTATGGACGGAGGCGGCGCGGGGCGGGGCGGGGCGGGAAAGCGGGGGAGCGGGGGAGCGGGGGGCACGTCACGTCCGCCGTGATTCACAAAGACGTGTGGCCCGGGCCGCCCGCTGCCCGCCTGTATGTCACAATGTCCCCCGCCCAGCCCGCTGCCCACTGCACGCTGCCCGCCTGTATGTCACAATGTCCCCCGCCCAGCCCGCTGCCCACTGCCCGCTGCCCACCTGTATGTCACAATGTCCCCCCGCCCAGCCCGCTGCCCGCCTGTATGTCACAATGTCCCCGCCCAGCCCGCTGCCCACTGCCCGCTGCCCACCTGTATGTCACAATGTCCCCCGCCCAGCCCGCTGCCCGCCTGTATGTCACAATGTCCCCCGCCCAGCCCGCTGCCCGCCTGTATGTCACAATGTCCCCGCCCAGCCCGCTGCCCACTGCCTGCACATTAGTCACATTGCTCGCTGCCCGCTGCCCACTGCCCGCCGTTTGTGTCTCCCGCCCAGCCCGCTGCCCACTGCCCGCCGTTTGTGTCTCCCGCCCAGCCCGCTGCCCACTGCCCACACACCCCACTGCCTGCCCATTTATCATGGTGTCCTCCGCCCCTCCTACTGCCCTACTAGCCCGCTGCCCACCCATTTGTCGCGGTGTCCCCTGCCTAGCCTGCTGCCCAACTGTCTGTCACCGTCTCTCTGCCCGGCCCACTGCCCACCCATTTGTCGCGGTGTCCCCTGCCTAGCCTGCTGCCTGCCCTTCTTCATGGCCAACAGGGCAGCTTTATGTACCTCACCCAAATGTCACAGCCAGTGTGGCAGTTCTGTGTCCTCCACACTGCCCGCTGTCTGCCCATTAGTCATGGTCGGTAGGGCAGGGGGGCAGTGGTTTTTACCAGGCTGCCCATCAGGCATGTCCAGGGGCAATGGGGCAGCTTGGTGTATCTTCTCCAGGCAAATGCCCAATTGTCCATCATGGTTGGACGGGCACCATTGGTAGCTTGCTGTACTCTGCTTAGAATGGCCACCCACCTACCACCTTACCTTCCTACCAATGGTCTGCCCACCTATCAGTCTGGTCACCCATCACCGTCCCTGCCCATTAGCACCCTGCCCCTCAGCCTCCCCACCCATCAGCCTCCCTGCCCATCAACCTCCCTGCCCGTTAGCACCCTGCCCCCTGCCTGCCCCTCGACCCCCTGCCCGTCAGCACCCTGTCCCTCTACGCCGCTGCCCCTCAGCCTTCTGCCCCTCACCCCCCTGCCCATCAGCACTCTGTCCCTCATCCCCCTGCCCCTCACCCCCTGCCTTCAGCATCCTGTCCCTCTATGGCCTGCCCCTCAGCCCACTGCCCGCTGCCCTCCCTCCTCCCTGCCCCTCACGACCCCGCCCCTCACACCCCCGCCCCTCACACCCCTGCCCCTCATCCCCCTGCCTACTGCCCGCCCCTCATCCCCCTGCTTCTCAGCCCGCTGCCTGCTGCCCGCCCTCCTGCACCCCCCGTGCCCCCTGCCCACCCCTCATCCCCCTGCCCTCATCCCCCTGCCCCTCATCCCCCTGCCCCTCAGCCCCTGCCCCTCAGCCCCCTGCCCCTCAGCCCCCTGCCCCTCAGCCTCCCTGCCCCTCATCCCCCTGCCCGCTGCCCGCCCCCTACGCCCACCGCCGGCGGCCCTCTTGACAAGCGGCCGGCGGGTCAGGGTGCGGGCCGGGGCCGCCCCGCCGACGGCTGTACACCGTCCGATAAGCTATCGGCGTGGTCGCATGAGCGGCCGCCGATTGCCTGGGACCGTCCCGTCTGTGCCGGGTGGCGGGCGGCTGTCACCGGCGCGGGGCCCGTCAGAGGTAGACCGGGCCGCCCCTCCCTCCCTCCCCCGGCCCGCTCCCTCCCTCCCCCGCCCCGCTCCCTCCCTCCCCCGGCCCGGGCTCCATTGTAAACCCCCGCTCCCCCGCCCGCCCCCCGCCCGCCCCCCGCCCGCCCGCCGTCCGCCGCACACAGCCTGACACTCCCACCTGCACCAGCCCAGGAACACCCCAAAAAACGGAATAAATAATGAGCTGGGAAAGCTATAATACTTTGGCCGCGCGTAATCCGCGACGCGCCATTTATAAAGGATTTAGTCTCTGATCAATACACCCTCCCCCTCGGTTTGCCCTACCCGGCTTCCCGCCTCCCCGCCTCCCCGCCGGCCCGCTCCCTCCCTCCCCGCCTCACTGCGCCCACAGGCCCTCAGCCCTCCGCCTCCCCTCTCCCGTTCAGCGACCTCTCTCCCGCCCGCTCTGTCCCTCCATCCCCTCCATGCCTCCTCGCCTCCTTTCCCCCCTGCCCCCTACCTTCCTGCCTATCAGCCCTCAGCCTGCCACCCCCTCTCCCTCCCTGCCCGTCCAGCCCACCTCCATTCCACTGCCTCTCTTCTTCCCTCTCTCATTCCCTGACAGGTCCCTGAGGCCGTCCTACCACCCTCCCTCCCAGCCCTCAGCCCTCCCTCCTCCCTAACTGCCTCACACTCCTCCCTCACTCCCTCCCTCCTCCCTCTTCTCTTCCTCCCACCCTCCCTACCTGCCCTCACCCTCCACCCTCCCTCCCTGCCCTCACCCTCCAACATTCCTCCCTCCTTACCTCCCTGCCCCTTCCTCCCTCCTTACCTGCTTGCCCTCACCCTCCTCTCTCCCTGCCCCTTCACCCTACTCTCTCCCTCCCTCCTTCCCTCCCAGCCCTAAGCTTCCTCCTCTATACCTGCCCGCTTGCTCTCAGTCTTCCCGCCTCCCTCCTTCCCTGCCCTCACCCTCCTCCCTCACTCCCTCCCTCCTCCCTCTTCTCTTCCTCCCACCCTCCCTACCTGCCCTCACCCTCCACCCTCCCTCCCTGCCCTCACCCTCCTCCATTCCTCCCTCCTTACCTCCCTGCCTTCACCCTACTCTCTCCCTCCCTCCCTCCCTCCCTCCCAGCCCTAAGCTTCCTCCCTCTATACCTGCCCGCCTGCTCTCAGTCTTCCACCCTCCCTCCCGGCCCGACGAGTCCCGTGTATGGTGAGCGTCCTGTGGTCAGGTCAGTGAACTCGTCTCATATAACCCCACTCGTCCGTCCACAGTGCGAGGCGCGTGCTGGTCGTAGTTGACGGTGTGAGTCGTGTGTGGAGATGGGAGTTTTAAGACGTCAGTCCCTCACACCCAGTCCCATCTTCTCATTACACTCTAAAATTACCCCGTTTTATCTCCGCTTTCTAATCCCTCCTTGGTCTGTTAAACCGGCTCTATTGAGCTACCATACCCTATTAATGCATCCCTAATACCCTATTAATGCACCCCTATTACATTCCCCTATTACCCCTGCCCCTGTTGCCTCTCCCTGTTACTCTTCACTTGATGCCATTCCACACATACCAGCACATGATGGGTGTTGCCGGCCCCCCTCACACGCCCCTCACTCTACAACAATAACAGAGCTGAAACGAATTGGTGCAGTGTGTCCTGTAAGTAGTACACAGAGATGGGAGTTAGATACGGGCTGTGCGTGCCTCCCGGCATAGTGCGGGGTGGTACAGACATACCCTGCTGGTGTGAGTAGTACATAGAGATGGGAGTTAGGATATGGTGAGGGGTGGGGTGGGGTAGTGTGGGGTGGTGTAGGGTAGTGTGGGGTGGTGTGGGGTAGTATGGGGTGGTGTGGGGTAGTATGGGGTGGTGTGGGGTGGTATGTGCAACCCCTGGTGTTGTGAGTAGTAGAGAGAGATGGGAGTTAGGATATGGTGAGGGGTGGGGTGGGGTAGTGTGGGGTAGTGTGGGGTAGTGTGGGGTGGTGTGGGGTAGTGTGGGGTGGTGTAGGGTAGTGTTGGGTGGTGTGGGGTAGTATGGTGTGGTGTAGGGTAGTGTGGGGTGGTGTGGGGTGGTATGTGCAACCCCTGGTGTTGTGAGTAGTAGAGAGAGATGGGAGTTAGGATATGGTGAGGGGTGGTGTGGGGTAGTATGGGGTGGTGTGTGGTGGTGTGGGGTGGTGTGGGGTAGTGTAGGGTGGTGTGGGGTAGTGTGGGGTAGTGTGGGGTAGTGTGGGGTAGTGAGGGGTGGTGTGTGGTGGTGTGGGGTGGTGTGGGGTAGTATGGTGTGGTGTAGGGTAGTGTGGGGTGGTGTGGGGTAGTGTGGGGTAGTGTGGGGTAGTGAGGGGTGGTGTGTGGTGGTGTGGGATGGTGTGGGGTAGTATGGTGTGGTGTAGGGTAGTGTGGGGTAGTGTGGGGTAGTGTGGGGTAGTGTGGGGTAGTGAGGGGTGGTGTGTGGTGGTGTGGGGTGGTGTGGGGTAGTATGGTGTGGTGTAGGGTAGTGTGGGGTAGTGTGGGGTAGTGTGGGGTAGTGAGGGGTGGTGTGTGGTGGTGTGGGGTGGTGTGGGGTAGTATGATGTGGTGTGGGGTAGTGTGGGGTGGTGTGGGGTGGTATGTGCAACCCCTGGTGTTGTGAGTAGTAGAGAGAGATGGGAGTTAGAAACAGGCTCTAGATGTCTCTCGGCCCAGTGCGGGGTGGTACAGGGATACCCTGGTGGTGTGAGTAGTAGATACAGATGGGAGTTAGATACGGGCTGTGGTGCCTCATTGCCCGGTGCGGGGTGGTACAGGGATACCCTGGTGGTGTGAGTAGTAGATACAGATGGGAGTTAGATACGGGCTGTGGTGCCTCATTGCCCGGTGCGGGGTGGTACAGGGATACCCTGGTGGTGTGAGTAGTAGATACAGATGGGAGTTAGATACGGGCTGTGGTGCCTCATTGCCCGGTGCGGGGTGGTACAGGGATACCCTGGTGGTGTGAGTAGTAGATACAGATGGGAGTTAGATACGGGCTGTGGTGCCTCATTGCCCGGTGCGGGGTGGTACAGGGATACCCTGGTGGTGTGAGTAGTAGATACAGATGGGAGTTAGATACGGGCTGTGGTGCCTCATTGCCCGGTGCGGGGTGGTGCGGGCATACCCTGGTGGTGTGAGTAGTAGACAGAGATGGGAGTTAGATACGGGCTCTAGGTGCCCCGGTGCGGGGTGGTGCGGGCATACCCTGGTGGTGGTGTGAGTTGTCTATGGACACGGGACCGGGCCAGAGGCGACGCCTAGCGGGCGGGCAGTGTAGTTATGTTGTCACGTTCAGCCTTAAGCTGGCGACATCGCCGCAGCACCCTGTCTCCCCGTCAATAAAATATAATAATGCCGCCCACGGCTTAGGGCTCATTAATTCCCGTAATTAGGGTGTTTATCAGGGCCCGGCTTCCGCTTCCGCTAGACTAATCAGTCTGCTGGAGACCGACAGGGGGCGCCCCACGGCCGGCCTGACCTGAGGCCACCTGGCGGGGAGAACCCTCATTTATATACGCAAACCCTCATTTATATATGAGAACCCTCGTTTATATAAGCAAACCGTCATTAATATACACAAACCCTCATTTATATACGCAAGCCATCATTTATATATGAGAACCCTCATTTATATCTGCAAACCCTCACTTATTACGCAAACCCTCATTTATATACACAAACCCTCATTTATATATGAGAACCCTCATTTATATGAGCAAACCCTCATTTATATACACAAACCCTCATTTATATACGCGAACCCTCATTTATATATGTAAACCATCATTTATATATGAGAACCCTCATTTAAATACACAAACCCTCATTTATATATATAGACCTCATTTATGAATTTAAACCCTCATTTATATATGCAAACCTCATTTAAATATGTGACCTGCATTTTTATATGTGAACCCTCATTTATATATGTGAACCCTCATTTATATATGCAAACCCTCTTCTATGTATACAATCCCTCACTGAACCCTCATTTATATACCGAAACCTCATTTATATACCCAAATCCTGATTTATACATGCGAATCCTCATTTATATATGCATACCTTCACTGAACCCTCACCATTCACATTGACTAATGGTCTGATATTTGTGACATAATCCCCCATTGGATATTTTCTCCTAAATATCTAATGGGCGTTGGGTACGAATTCCCAATGTTAAGTCTACGGGGAAAAAATACCAATGGTGAGATAAACGTAAATAAACAAATATCATGAACAGAATTGGTGATTTTTTCTGTCTGTTGAAATTGGTGTAGAAGACCATTTCTTGGTTAAAAAAAAGCGGTATAGACTTGACTCCAAAACCCTTCTTACACATACATACATCTATCATGAACAGAACCAACCAAAGTTCCAAGCCGCTCCTACACTGGAGCATGTGAGATAGCGTGTTGTAAACTGGACCCAGTGAATAGCGCCTGCGGGGTGAGGTACCCCGGGGAGTCGGCGTGCACGGACCGGGGTGCGGCGTGCCTGACAGCACGGTCAACCCGTGACACCCCGCCGGGTTAACAGGAGGACGGCCGGGGAGAGAGCGGTGTACCTCACAGCACGGTCAACCCGTGACACCCCGCCGGGTTAACAGGAGGCGGGCCGGGGGAGTGAGCGGCGTGTCTCACAGCACGGTCAACCCGTGACACCCCGCCGGGTTAACAGGAGGCGGGCCGGGGGAGCGAGCGGTGTGCCTCACAGCACGGTCAACCCGTGACACCCCGCCGGGTTAACGGGAGGCCGGCCGGGGGAGTGAGTGGAGTGCCTCACAGCGTAACACCCCGCCGGGTTAACAGGAGGCCGGCCGGGGAGAGAGCGGTGTACCTCACAGCACGGTCAACCCGTGACACCCCGCCGGGTTAACAGGAGGACGGCCGGGGAGAGAGCGGTGTACCTCACAGCACGGTCAACCCGTGACACCCCGCCGGGTTAACAGGAGGCGGGCCGGGGGAGCGAGCGGTGAACCTCACAGCACGGTCAACCCGTGACACCCCGCCAGGTTAACAGGAGGCGGGCCGGGGGAGTGAGCGGTGAACCTCACAGCACGGTCAACCCGTGACACCCCGCCGGGTTAACAGGAGACCGGCCGGGGGAGTGAGCGGGGTGCCTCACAGCGCTGTGACACCCCGCCGGGTTAACAGGAGGCGGGCCGGGGGAGTGAGCGGCGTGTCTCACAGCGCGGTCAACCCGTGACACCCCGCCGGGTTAACAGGAGGCCGGCCGGGGGAGTGAGTGGGGTGCCTCACAGCACGGTGACACCCCGCCGGGTTAACAGGAGGCGGGCCAGAGGAGTGAGCGGGGTGCCTGACAGCGCCGGGTTAACAGGAGGCCGGCCGGGGGAGTGAGGCTGGGACATGGGGGCCGTGTGAGGTCGTACACAGAGGATAGCAATGTGAAACCCAAATAGCTTGGTCCGTACTCCACCGAGTTTGACTGCAAAGTTATTCACAAGCGAAGCTGAGTGAATTACTCTACAGTCAAACGAGATGGAGTGTGGACCAAGTTATTTTCATCGAGTGGGTCTCTGATTTTATGTCACCCCCATGACACTATTTATTGATGAAATGAATCACAGAATTAGCCATTGAGTATTGGGTACACGAACTTCATGGCCGTGGAGTACGAGTTCCTATTGTTAAGCCTATGGAGAAAAATACCGAGGTGAGATAAACAGGGAGGTGCGTATGGGGAGGTGTGTATTGGGAGGTTAATATAGGGAGGTGTGTATGGGGAGGTGTGTACAGGGAGGTGTGTATGGGGAGATTCGTACAGGGAGGTGTGTACGGGAAGGTGTGTATGGGGAGGTATGTATGGGGAGGTGTGTACAGGGAGGTGTGTATGGGGAGGTGTGTATGGGGTGTGTGTATGGGGAGGTGTGTATGGGGAGGTGTGTATGGGGAGTGTGTACGGGGAGGTGTGTACAGGGAGGTGTGTACGGGGAGGTGTGTATGGGAGGTTAATATTGGGAGGTGTGTATGGTGAGGTGTATATGGGGAGGTGTGTATGGGGAGCTGTGTATGGGGAGGTGTGTACGAGGAGGTGTGTACGGGGAGGTGTGTATGGGGAGGTGTGTATGGGGAGGTGTGTACTGGGAGGTGTGTATGGGGAGGTGTGTACGGGGAGCTGTGTATGGGGAGGTGTGTATGGGGAGGTGTGTATGGTGAGGTGTATATGGGGAGGTGTGTATGGTGAGGTGTGTACGGGGAGGTGTGTATGGGGAGGTTTGTATGGGGAGGTGTGTACTGGGAGGTGTATATGGGGAGGTGTGTATGGTGAGGTGTATATGGGGAGGTGTGTATGGTGAGGTGTGTACGGGGAGGTGTGTACGGGGAGGTGTGTACAGGGAGGTGTGTATGGGGAGGTGTGTATGGAGAGGTTCGTACAGGGAGGTGTGTACTGGGAGACAGGCACAGTGAGACAGGTACAGGAGCACCCCGGTCCCGTCAGCAGCTCCCTGCTCCTCCACGGTCCGCAGGCCCCACTCCAGGCCTCCTCCAGGCGCTTATCGCCGGGCCCAGGACGCGCGCCCGCCGTGGAGGACGCGGAAGCAGTGACAGCTCATTTCTTACCGGCTTTAGATGGAGCATAATCTGCCCGCGAACAGGTTACGGCCCGGCCCCCGCCCCCCGCCGCCAGCACCCCTAGCGGCGGCGCGGGCACCAGGCTGCCGGTGACAGTGGCGCCACCTGGTGGGACGCTGGCGTCTCGGGGACGCTGGGGATGACGTCAGAGACGCTCACCCGCGTGAGAATTCAGCTGAATGGCGTCTGTGGAGGCTGGTGTGGGGACGAAGTACGAACGACCAGTCAGCGACACAAAACAAATAGGGAAGTGTGAACGACCAGTTTGAGGAACGACAGAAAAATAGCGAAATGTGGATGACCGGTCAGCAAAAACAAAAATAGATAGCGATTTGTGAATGACCAGTCAGCGAAACAAACAAACAAATAGCGAAGTGTGAACGGCCAGTTAGAGAAACAAATTGATAGCAAAGTGTGAACGAGAAGTCAGCAACAGAAAACAAATAGCAATGACTAGCAATCATCAACACAAAATAGATGCGTGAACAACCAGAGCGATGTATGAATGACCAGTCAGCAAAACTAAAAAGAGATAGGGAGATGTGAATGACCAGTTAAACAAATAGCGAGAGGTGAACGACCAGATAGAAAATCAAAACGAATAGCTACATGTGATTGACCAGTTAGAGAAACAAAACAAATAGCGATGTTAGCAACACAATACTAATAGGGAAGTGTGAACGACCAGTTTGAGAAATGACAGAAAAATAGCGATATTTGGATGACCAGTCAGTAAAATTTAAAAAGATAGTGACATATAAACCAGTTAGAGAAACAAAACAAAAAATACCTACATTTGAAAGAGCAGTATGAGAAACTAAAGCAATAGCGAAGTGTGAACGACCAGTTAGAGAAATGAAAGAGAAAAAAGCGATGTGTGAACGACCAGTCAACATAAACCAAAATATCGATAGCGATTTGTGAATTACCAGAGAAACAAATAGCGCAATCTGAACAACCAGTCAGAGAATCAAAACGAATAGCGACATGTGAACGACCAGTTAGAGAAGCGAAACAAATAGCGATGCATGAACGACCAGTCAGAGAAACAAAACAAATAGCGATGTTTGGACGAGCAGTAAGAGAAATAAAACAAATAGGACGCCGGTCGAGGAGGTTGTCTCTGGGCGAGAGCGTGTGTGGATGTCTGAGGTGAGAGTGTTTATAGTACCTAGACATGACTTAGTTACACCCACCACCGCACCAGGGCGTCCTGTATGCCAGAAGTCCTCCTATTATCGCTCGTTCTGTAGATACGGCCGCCGCGTGGTGAATATCACACAAAATACAACCAAACAGACTCCGGTAACTACCTGAGGTTAACCAGTGACATGAGGTCACACCTAGAAAGGCTTTGTTTGTATTTTCTCTGACTTTCCTACATTTACAGCTCGTAAAATACTGGAATTTGAGGCTGAGTGGGACTCGGGACTCGGGACGGGCCGGGAAGCCTCGGGACGGTCCGGGACGCCTCGGGGCCCGCTGGAGACGCGGACGCCCGGGTTCAGCTCTCGGGACGCCGTGACGTCAGCTCGGCGTCCGCTGAGAGGCCCGGATGAGGCGCGGCGTCCCGAGCGGCGTCTGAGTGTGACAGATAGTGCAGGGGGGAGCGGGGGAGCGGGGGCGGGGGTGTGAGCGGGGGTGACAGATAGTGTTGGGGAATGGAGAAGAGAAGGAGAGAGTATTAGAGGGAACAGAACAGGTGGGGAGGTGTGAGGGTTGGGGGGAAGAGGTGGTTGAGACAAGAGAGGAACAGAGAACAGAAGGAGAGAGTGGTAGAAGGGCAGAGTGTGAGAAGTGTGAGGGTTGGGGGGAAGAGGTGGTTGAGACAAGAGGGGACAGGAAGAGGGAGAAAAAAGAGGTGCTTCAGGAGGAGATTATTAAAGCAGGAGTAGAGAAGAATGGAGCTGATGAAGACAAAGTAGTTTTTACAAAATGAGAAATGAAAATA
The DNA here is from genome assembly GCA_950022655.1 of Alentia gelatinosa. Classification (NCBI taxonomy): domain Eukaryota; kingdom Metazoa; phylum Annelida; class Polychaeta; order Phyllodocida; family Polynoidae; genus Alentia; species Alentia gelatinosa. Next base: position 178,187,811 of record OX465579.1, on the reverse strand, counting down.
CAACAGAAGTATATCATAAAGAAGGAGTAAACTAAAGCAACAATGAGAAGGACAATATAGCCACAGGTATGCTAGGAGTAAGATATTACTATATGAGGTATTTAAGGGTAAGAACATCACCTATCGGAACAAGTTGCTAAAGTGGAAATCAAAAGGAGTGATTTCTCCTTATAAATACGGCCCGACTTGGTTGGTGGCCGTGTTTTCCAGTAGTCCACCGACCTCCAGGCCTGCCACCCACCTCGCCACCCACCACCCCCCTTCAACACCCCACACCCTCACACCCTCCCCCACTCCACTCCCACCCTCCCCGACGTTATCCCCACACCGCTGGCCGGAGGGAGTCCTTAAAAATCATTATTGACATTATTAATTTATTTCTTATCTCGTAATATTTTTGTTTTTTGTTTTTTTTTCATTTTTCCATAATCAATAATGATAAGTAGACTCATCGCCTGATTCTACAACATGTCAACTGATTTATTTTTTATATCGAACTGCATCGAGAAACGTATAAATAGGCTATACTACACGAATCGTCATCAAGACGAAGCCGAGTGACGATTATGGCACATCCAAAACGAGTGCAGTGCTGGATTTATCTCACCCCTTTGTATGACATAAGATAGAAACAGAATATCAGAATAGTTCAAATATACCTAGCAAATCCATATGACGTCATCTCACATTCACAACGCCACGGCCGTGGCGTAGTATTGTCACTTCACGGGGGTGATTGTTGAGTAATGTTTCCTAATGTTATTTCTATGGCTTATCTTGTACCAGGGCTAAGATAATCATAAGTACGCGACCCGGCGTAAGGGTTTATTAAAACTACTACTAGTGATTATGTAGAGTGAAAAAAATATAAAGTATGAATATGATTTAAAAAAAATATGTAGTACAGTTACCGGGGAAAGTCCCGAGCTGAGGGAGGGACCCCAAGTGACGTCATAGACTTGTCGCCCGGGAGGTGGCGCCACAGACCACCTGTGGGGTGAAGGTCAGGTGAAGGTCAGGTGGAGGTCAGGGGAAGGTCAAGGGAAGGTCAACTGTGGTGAACGGAGCAGGTGGCGCCGCGTAGTGACTGACGTTTCATCTCCGGGGGGTCGTAATGAGGAACCGCATCGAGATCCGCAGCCACTCACAATATGCCACGAGTATTTTACTTGCGGAGTAATCTCACGAAGTAGAGGCAAGTGGGATTGGTACCAATCCAGAAAGAAAAGCATGTTATCAGTGCTTTGGATCGAGTGCGGTTCAGATTTTATCTCATCACTGGCTAGTTGGTGGGGATTTGTAGCATCATACCCCATCTAGTAGTGGTTTACAATACTCCATGGGCGTTGAGTATAAGTTTCTCATTTGAATTACTATGTAATTCACGCGGCTTCGCCTTCTGGATTTGTGAGCCCAGATATGTCAAGAACCAGTGGGTCAATAAGATATTTTTGTCTGTAGTTAATGGTCAGGGCGAGCTTAAGATTACAGAAGAAACCAACAAGTTTTGGTCAAAGTCATCATTCTCCACGAGTTTGATGTTGTGTGATATGAGTTGCTTTCTGTATTTATCTCACCCCTGTACACACTAAAAGAATGGACAACACACAGAATATAGACCATGGAGAACGGACTGCAATTCTCATAGGGGCATGAAGAAAGAGTTCCCAATGTTAAGTTTATGTGAGAAAAACCCCAGTGGTAAGATAAACTCTAAGACATACTGGTTCCGGGGCCTGTTCAATAATTAGTAGAAACCGAATGAGATTTAAAGTTGTCAAAGTGGCATTTACACTGACAAGTCCAACTCAGGTTCGGTTTAGTATTTATCCTACCCTGTCTCCTCGACTTTATGATATTAGGAAAATCTGATTCGATTCCGTCCATGTTCGACAGCTGTCAGAATTTCCATTCTGCAGCTGGAACTATTTACACAGGTGAATAATTCCTGATCCCTGATTGGTCAATTTCTTTATTTCTCTAGGTACACATCTTTTACTTTATGTCATGGCACGCCACATAAAATTTGCCTATGTTAGATCAATTACGGTTTTTTATTACGGGTAGGATAAACTATATTGTTAAATGACCGCTGAAAGTTTATACAACTTCTCCCCACTCCATGCAATGTATCTTGGCATGTCCGGCACTCAATATTTCACACACACACATACACAATAGTCCAAAGGCCTTGATCCCATTTCCGTCAATAGGGCTTCTTCTTAGCCAATCAAATCTTGAATAACAAAACCACGTGACCAAGGTCAAGGCGCGCGCATGCGTGTGGGGGCCGCTCGGCGCGCCCCCTGTCGACACGGTGTTTAATATGAACATCACGGCGTGGCCGGGGGCAGCTTAATTGATGGATTGATTCGCTGACAAATCGGTCCGGGACACAGCCACAAGCGGCCATTTATCAACAAAGCACAATATTCTGCGTGTTAAGAAGGCGCCTATACACGCGGGGGAGGGGGTGGGAGGGGGCTGGGGGTGGTGGGGGGAGAGGGGGTCACTGGGAGTCGGGGGAGCTGATCAGAGCAGCTCTGAGCAGTTCACTGTTCTGTCTAAAAGCATGCCACAGTGCTACAAATATATACATACAATATGGACTGATTACTGAGTTGACACGTAGTACTATCCGAGCAATGCCACCCCAGTAAACACAAATGCGTTATATCTAAGTAAATTTATATATTCTTTTTGGTATGAATTACGTACTTTTTTACCTAGCATAATCGTGAAAGTTTTAGGTTAAGTTTCGTCTGTAGCACATTCGGTAGAGTGACTTTAATCAAGGTAAATCTATGTAGATTTTACATAGATCAAGTAAATTCACGTAGGGTTAGGGTTATGTTCGTAAATCTACGTAAATGTTCTTCATTGTGCAAAACGTCTGGAATTAACCAGTGTATATCTAACAAAAACAAACTTATTTTCAACGTTTGAGATACATCTAGTTGATATCTGGTTGGAAACCAACTTATATCTACCCCTTTCCTATGTAAGAATATGTAGTGCGCTTACTGGGATGCCGCTCCATATGTGTAAACCATGCCATACTTCTCAAGGTCAAACTACAGGCACCATCCCGCTCTATGGCATGTGTGTAGACCATGTCGTTCTTCTCAAGGTCAAACTGCAGGCACCATGCCGCTGTATGGCATGTGTGTAAACCATGTCATACTTCTCAAGGTCAAACTGCAGGCACCATGCCGCTCTATGGCGTGTGTGTAAACCATGTCATACTTCTAAAGGTCAAACTCCAGGCACCATGCCGCTCTATGGCGTGTGTGTAAACCATGTCATACTTCTCAAGGTCAAACTAACAGCACCATGCCACTCTATGGCATGTGTGTAGACCATGTCATACTTCTCAAGGTCAAACTACAGGCACCATGCCGCTCTATGGCATGTGTGTAGACCATGTCATACTTCTCAAGGTCAAACTGCAGGCACTATGCCGCTCTATGGCGTGTGTGTAAACCATGTCATACTTCTCAAGGTCAAACTACAGGCACCATGCCGCTCTATGGCGTGTGTGTAAACCATGTCATACTTCTCAAGGTCAAACTACAGGCACCATGCCGCTCTATGGCGTGTGTGTAAACCATGTCATACTTCTCAAGGTCAAACTAACAGCACCATGCCGCTCTATGGCGTGTGTGTAAACCATGTCATACTTCTCAAGGTCAAACTACAGGCACCATGCCGCTCTATGGCGTGTGTGTAAACCATGTCATACTTCTCAAGGTCAAACTACAGGCACCATGCCGCTCTATGGCGTGTGTGTAAACCATGTCATACTTCTCAAGGTCAAACTACAGGCACCATGCCGCTCTATGGCATGTGTGGAGACCATGTCATACTTCCCCAGGCGCCACGCCGGCCTATTGCGTGCGACGCATACTTAAAAATACCCCTCCCTCCACTTAAAAAGAGCAAGATCCTGCTCCGACAGCATGTTTCCGCCGAGAGAACGACCATTAAAAACGGCGACAGGTGAACGAGCATTCCGCGCCGCACGCACAATAGACACGGCGCATGCGCGGAAAGCAGCGCGGCCCGGAACATGTATTCCTTCATCCTGCTTTATCTAAACACAGAGGAAGCCACCCGTCTTTTATCACATGTAAACACCATTTACCTACAATTGATGATTAACGGTAACACGAGAGGTTGGACGATCACGCATGTGAGGTACAAGTAGCCCAGCTTGTGCCTTTGAATATTGAGTGAAATTTATACGGATAGTATACAATACAAGGCCGCAGGTTATCTTTCTTATTAATCTAACACGATATCACCTTTTCCTGTATTATTTTATATATTTTGTTGGATAGTGTATTTTGGCGGTAATGACTATTTTCATCTCACTCCTGGTATTTTTCCCCTATAGACCTAACACTGAAAACTCGTACTCAACGCCCATGGAGTATTCAGAAAATATTTTCAATGAGGGGTTATGTCACACATGTTAACCAATTAGTCCATGATAGGGATGAGATAAAATCTTAATCGCACTCGAGCCATAACCACTTAAAATATGCCATTCATTTTGTATAGTTACATAATCTCACTGAGTTTTGCCTCGTGAGATTACTCCGCAACCCAAAATCATGGCAAATTGTCAGTATCTATGGATCTCGATGCAGTTCTTTTTGATGTTTTATACCTTGTCAGGGATAGAATCTTATCAGGAATTCAAGTTAACCTCACATGCCATCCTAGATAAAAGAAATCCAAAATTCTAATTAGCTGAGAAATACCATTACATAGATTTTAGTATGAAACCAATATCGTGATGAAAAAATCCTTTTCCATACGTATCACCCGCCTCTTCCGCATGGAGGTGTGTTGCGGGATGGTTTTTTGTATTAAAAAAACCCAACCAAATATCGTCTTATATTGAACACATGCAAACAACCTAAATCATAATTCGAACTCGGTGAATATTTTCGATCAAATTATCTCGGAACAGATTCCATTCAGGTTCACCAACAATGTCTCCATATAATATGTTATGTATTGAATATATTATATTATGTTTCTGTCATACATAAGATCCCATATCTTGTCAAACCAGGAATAGACCGTAGCTGACGAGTTGCCAACTTCATTGACCATCGTGAAGAAATAGAATATGAATCCAAACGAAACTAAATGAAGGAAATTGTAGGTGAAATTATGGTTAATAACGAATCACTCCCCCCCCAAGGAAAATGTTTGTGGAGCAGCAGGTCAATTACCAGCTGTGAGTAGCTAGGAGCAAATAGAATGTTCATCATTGATTTTAATTCAATTTTAAAGGAATAACACTTAAAAGGTCTGGGTTACATTCAGTCTATGGATCGTTTTCTGTAACCCGCTTGCACCCAGTCAACTTGCCATTTCTGAATCTGCCTGAGTCTAGGATCAAATATATCAAGCACCAGAGTGTCTTGAGGTATTTCAGTCTTTAGTGATTGGTCATGGTCAGCTGGGCATGCCTCTTAGACCCTGAGACACTGACATCCTGCTCTCCCACCATTATCATAGTTAATAGTACCTTTCCAAATATCACAGTGAATAGCATTCAAATAGTGAAAGGATAGGATCTTTGCAGCATGCTGGGAGTCTGTGTGTGACCACTCTAACCTTTAGGTGACGTATATAGAGCGTACAAGCACGTGCCAATTATTATTCTGTGACTTGAAACTCAAACTCTGTCACATACGTCAATCCTGTTCACACTCACAAGGAGGTTTGGTGTACTAACATTTATTAGGGATCAGATGTCAGGGCAAGTCCAAAAGGGAAGACACATATCACATATCGATGACTGACCTTTCATTGCTGTGGGTAATTTCTGCTGACTACTGATTTGCAGGAGAGTATAATGCATCCACATTAATAGGAACGAGCAGTACACTATCGGTAAACTGCGTAGAGAATTCAATGCAGTTTTTATAATCTCAGTATATTTGAGGTCTTCAGCTTTCTGTAATATAAGCTTGTAAGGATCCTATATTTGATGGCGGTAGATATGAAAATAACATATTGTAAGGACCGTATGAGAGATGCCTGGAGATATTTCACTGTGTAGAAATAATCTACTGTAGGGAACTTAGAATTGATGTAAGTATTTTAATCTCTGTGTAAAGATAACATACTGTAAAGACCTTATAAGAGTAGATATTTTAGGAACTGTGTAAAAATAACGTACTGTTAGGACCTGGTAAGAGATATAGTAGATATTTCATTGATAGAGTAAAAATGACATATTGTAAAGACCTGGTAAGAGATATAGTAGATATTTCATTGATAGTGTAAAAATGACGTATTGTTAGGACCTGGTAAGAGATATAGTAGATATTTCAGGGACTGTGTAAAAATAACGTACTGTAAAGACCCCAATCGGCACCAGCGTATTTCTGCCGCTAGATGGCAGTAGGAGTCACGTGGTCACTCTAACACAGCGTCCCGCGCGAAATGGACGCTGGGCAGACGCTGATTGGGACGCGCGGGTTCGGGGCGGCGTCCCATTTGACGGGGTGATTGCCGATATGAGGGCTAATACGCGGGGCGGGGTGAGGGGGGTGAGGGTGAGCGGGGTGAGGTGAGGGGGGCGGGGTGAGGGGGGCTGGGCGGTGTAAATAGCTCGGTTCGTGTTGCCGGCACTCCACTGTGCGCTATGCCTTACACCTTTCCCTACTCTATCACACACTCACACTGGAAGTCTTACACATTTCCCTACACTATCACACCCGACCACTGAAAGTTTCACAGATATTTCTACGCTCTCACAGTCCTCATCTCACTCTCCATCCGATTCTACGTCATTATCTCACTCTCCATCCGATTCTACATCATTATCTCACTCTCCATCCGATTCTAAGTACACATCTCACTCTCCATCCGAATCTACGGCCTCATCTCACTCTCCATCCAATTCTATGTCATGCTCTCACTCTCCATCCGATTCTAAGTCATCATCTCACTCTTCACCCGATTCTTCATCCTTATCTCACTCTCCACCCAGTTCTACGTTTTCATCTCACTCTCTATCCTATTCTACATACTTATCTCACTCTCCATCCGATTGTACATACTTATCTCACTCTCCCTCCGAATCTACGTCCTCATCTCACTCTCTATCCGATTCCACGTACTTATCTCACTCTCCATCTAATTCTACGATCTCATCTCACTCTCCATCTGATTCTACGTTCTCATATCACTCTCCATCCTAATCTACATCTTCATATCACTCTCCATCCGATTCTAAGTCCTTATCTCAGTTTGTTCTATGTCATCATTTCACTCTTCATCCGATTCTTCAGCCTTATCTCACTATTTTCCATGTCATCATAACACTCTCCACCCGATTCTCCGTCCTCATCCCACTCTCACTCTTCACCTCATTCTCCCTACTCACCCCGTTCTCTCACTCTCCCCCGGGGGCCCGGTGTCGGGCGCGGTGGGGGGAGACTGAACCGGGCCTTCCCTCACCTGCCTCGTATTTTCATTCTCCAGCGCAGCCGGCCATCAAGCGCCAATGCTATCTAGATTTGCCAGGCAACTCCTTTCCATCTGTCTCTCTTTTTGGCGGGGAGGGCCTGGAGGAGTGGCCGGGCGGGGGAGCGGGGGAGCGGGGGAGCGGGGTGGAGGTGGGTGGTCTCTTCGGGGGACGGCTCCCACGCGCGCCACATTCCCGCCGACACTTTATTTCCCTTCTCCTTCTGGACATCCCAGATTCCGCCGTCGTTTTCCCTCCAGTTTGTAAATGAATCTCTTCTATAGTAGGTTTACTACCAGCTCTCTGTACAATGTTTGCGGTCCATCGCCTCTATTTGCATATATTCCATTTAAAGGTGGATTGGAGTAGTTTTCCTCTTTATCCTTCTTATTATCTCACTCCTGGTGCGAATTTAGTAATTGGAATAGCATTAAAAAGACAAGACAAGACATAAACATGGAGATTTAAAAGTCCATTATAAGTAATTAGAATTATTCTGATATTACAATTAACATCTATTATCAGTGAAAGGGATCCAGAATCGCACCCTAATCGTAAAATAAAGAATACTCCACTCGTTCGGGTGTACCGCGATTGTTACTTGGCTTTGCCTCGATAACGAATGCGGAGCATCCAAACTCATGGAGTATTCTCAGGAAGTCAGGCAGTCAGGCAGGCGGGCAGTCAGGCTGACAGTCTAATGGGCAGCCAGGCGGGCAGGCAGTCTGGCAGGTGGGCAGTCGGTCAGTGTGACGGGCAGTCAGGCAGAAAATCAGTAAGGCTGGCAATCTGGTAGGTATTCAGGCAGGCAGTCAGGTGGAGAGTTGGGTGGGTAGTCTGATGGGCAGTCAGGCAGAAAGGCAGTCAGTCAGGCAGTAAGGCAGTAAGGCAGGCAGTCAGGTGGACAATAAGATGTGTAGTCTGACGGGCAGTCAGGCAGTATGATGGGCAGTCAGGCAGCCTGACAGGCGAGCAGGGTGGCGGGATGCCAGGTTGGCAGGCAATCTGGTGGGCAGAGTGGCGGGCAGTCAGGCCGTCAGGCAGTCAGGGAGGTCGACAGTAAGGCAGGCAGTCAGTCAGGCAGTCAGTAAGGCAGTCAGGCAGTCAGTAAGGCAGTAAGGCAGTCAGTCAGGCAGTCAGTAAGGCAGTAAGGCAGTCAGTCAGGCAGTCAGGCAGTCAGGCAGTCAGGCAGTCGGGCAGTCAGGGAGGTGGACAATAAGGCAGGCAGTCAGTCAGGGAGGTGGACAGTAAGGCAGGCAGTCAGGCAGTCAGGGAGGTGGACAGTAAGGCAGGCAGTCAGGCAGTCAGGGAGGTGGACAGTAAGGCAGGCAGTCAGGCAGTCAGGCATTCAGTCAGGCAGACAGTCAGGCAGTCAGGCAGTCAGGCATTCAGTCAGGCAGACAGTCAGTCAGTAAGGCAGTCAGTCAGTCAGTCAGGCAGTCAGGAAGTCAGTAAGGGAGTCAGGCAGTCAGGCAGTTAGTCAGGCGGGCAGTCAGTCAGGTAATCAGTCAGTCAGGCAGTCAGTCTGATGGGTAGTAGGCAATCAGGCAGGCTGACTGGCAGTCAGGCAGTCAGGCAGTCAGTCAGGTGAGCAGCCAGGTGGGTAGTCAGTGTGATGGGCGGTTAGATGGGCAGTCAGTCAGGCGGGCAGTCTGATGGGCGGTTAGATGGGCAGTCAGTCAGACGGGCAGTAAGATGGGCAGTCAGGCAGTAAGTCAGTCAGGCAGGCAGTGTGATGGGCAGTCAGTCAGACGGGCAGTAAGACAGGCAGTCAGGCAGTCAGTCAGGCGGGCAGTGTGATGGGCGGTTAGATGGGCAGTCAGTCAGACGGGCAGTAAGACGGGCAGTCAGGCAGTCAGTCAGTCAGGCAGGCGGGCGGCGATTGGCTTGTTGGCTCCGCTGGGCGCTTGTTACCGGCACAGCCCGGCTTGAGGCTGCCAACACGGAGGGTCACGGCGACGGGACAAAGGATCTCATTATGAAGACAAGGCTCTGCCAGCAGTGCCGGTCGGCCGGGCGGGGAGGGGGCGGGGGAGGGCAGGGAGCCGGGAGGGAAGGCCGCCCGCCCCGGTCAGCCCGCCCCGGTCAGTCGCCACGACCAGCCGGCGGGGAGAAGAGGGGCAGGAGGGGGGGGGGGGGGGTTCACTGGTGTGGGACAGACAGGACAAGGGGGGATAGATGGCAGGGGACAGGCAGGACAGGGGGAGGTGTAGGAAAAACTGGACGAGGGGGATAGACACACAGGGGTCAAGCAGGGGACAGACAGGGGTCAGGTAGGACAGGGGGAGATGTGGGACAGACTGGACAAGGGGGGATAGATGGCAGGGGACAGGCAGGACAGGGGGAGGTGTGGGAAAAACTGGATAGATGCACAGGGGTCAAGCAGGGGACAGACAGGGGTCGGGTAGGACAGGGGGAGGTGTGGGACAGACAGGGGTTAGGTAGGACAGGGGGAGGTGTGGGACAGACAGGGGTTAGGTAGGATAGGGGGAGGTGTAGTAAAGACTGGACGAGGGGGATAGATGAAAGGGGAAAATCACCAGGTGGCGCCACCTTGACTTGTAGGATATGCCTTCAAAAGACCCTCACCAGTCGGACCGGTATACATCTTCTAAAATCGCCAAGTGGCGCCTCTATGACTTGTAGGATATGCCTTTAGGAGACCTAACAAGACAAATATCGTATAAATCTGTTAAAATAACCAGGTAGTTCCACTGTGACATGTAGGATATGCCTTTAAGGAAACCTTACCAGCCGGAGACCGTATACATCATTTAAAATAACCAGGTGGCGCCACTGTGACATGTAGGATATGCCTTTAAGGAAACCTTACCAGCCGGAGACCGTATACATCATTTAAAATAACCAGGTGGCGCCACTGTGACATGTAGGATATGCCTTTAAGGAAACCTTACCAGCCGGAGACCGTATACATCATTTAAAATAACCAGGTGGCGCCACTGTGACATGTAGGATATGCCTTTAAGGAAACCTTACCAGCCGGACACCGTATACATCATTTAAAATAACCAGGTGGCGCCACTGTGACTTGTAGGATATGCCTTTATGATACACAGGGCCCCGTTGCTCTACCTTTTGTGGTATTGTTAGCTTTAGTCGAATACCGATTTTATATCAACGATTACTTTAAACTTGAATACTTTAAGGATCCAACTAAAAAAGCGTTGCTCCCGTAATATCGGATCGTGTCCCTATATTCGCGTGGTGTCGCTAATATTTAGGGGCACATATTGAATGAGACAGGGGAAGAGTCAATCGTTCTTTGAATAAATACAGATGGCATCACAGTTAAAACTGGTCTGACACCTGGTGGTGTGGATCGCTATTTCCTATAGGTAGAAGAACAAGGGGCGGGGGGTGGTAGTGCCGCAATGGATCGTTATTGAGAATATCAGATCAGGCCGTTATTAACCTACAGCGACACGATCGGCTGATTTTCTGGAGCAACGTTCAGGCCCTCGGGTCGCTATTCTGCGTTCCGTAACTCTGTCGTAAACGTGGAGCAGAGCTGTGTAGTTGGGACTTTATCTCACACCAGGGACCTGTTTCAGTAGTCTCGTGACATTAGGCCTAGACAGACATCAACAGCGGCACCAACAGTGCAATCAACAGCTGAAAAAGACTAGCAAATATCAGAAGATCGATGTGGCCAATCTTCTTCATATTTGGAACGATTATAGATTATATGTATCCCCTACTCATGTTTAAGTGTCATTGCTTAATTCCTACGAGAAGTGAGTGAAACTCTGTGTGTCATTGACTGCAATCTTGTGATCTGTCTGTATGGTGTCACAGACGCCATCTAGACATGTCACGAAACTACTGAAACAGGTCCCTGGTACAAGTTGAGCCATAGGAATAACATTAGAAAACTATACTAAACGATCACCCCGGTAAAGCGACAATACTACGCCACGGCCGTAGCGTAGTGAATTCGCGAAGTATATTCTGATTATTCTGAAGTTGTGATGATATTTAATGTCATAGAAAGTAGTAAGATAAATCCAGAACCGCACTCGAATCGTAAAATAGACAATACTCCACTCGTTTGGCTGGGCCGCAATCGTCATCGAGGCGAAGCCGAGTGACGATTATGGCCCGGCCAAACTCGTGGCATATTGTGTATTTATACGATTGTCGATGCAGTTCTATATAACGACCACTCAGCCATGGCCGTTCCGTGCCTATAATAACCAGGCTCGGGAGTGTTTTTCCCGCGCTGGGAACGTCAATTCAAAATGTCGTCCGTTATTGATAATTTTCCCGCCCCGCGACGACGCGCGGCTGGTTGTCGGTGGGTATCAGTTCCTGCAGGCTAGTTGGTCGCTGGTGTCGGCCTGCCTAATGAGGTCCGGCCACGACGGTTCATTAGTGAGAGGTAAACTAAGAGTGGAGCACTCACCATGCTCAGAGAACCCATACAACACACATACCTGACTCACACACACCTCACATACCCCTCACGCACCTCACACACACCACACACACACCACACCACACACACACCTCACACACACCACACACACCACACACGCACCTCAGACACACCACACACACACCTCACACACCACACACCTCACACACCCCTCACACACCCCTCACACACACACCTCACACACACCTCACACATGCCCCACAGACACACCCATCTCACACACACCTCACCCAAGTTGGACCTTCTCTCATCTCCATTATAAAGAGAGGCTCTGTCCTCTCAAACACCCTGCACTGCTTGTTCTCTCTCCCGACTGCAGAGAACCCCAACCTAAGTCCTTAAGTGCATCATTTCCACCACAACGCGATTAGAACCACCACAAAGACGCCACCCAGCCTCTGATCAACCCACGTGATCTACTCCCAGCGTCCACCTATGACGTCACCACCTCATTATGCGTAAACACGGAGATACGTTATCACGTGACCGGTGACACTTCCGGTGTAGCCTCGACCCCAGTGTCGGGTGTGGGATGGGCTCCAGGCTATGTCAGTGTGCCGGGTGGGGTCGGGTTCGAGGCTATGTCGGTGTGCTGGGTTTGGGACGGGTTCGAGGCTATGTCAGTTTGCCAGGTGTGTAACGGGTTCGAGGCTATGTCAGTGTGCCGGATAGGGGACGGGGTCGAGGCTATGTCGGTGTGCTGGGTGTGGGACGGGTTCGAGGCTATGTCAGTGTGCCGGGTGTGTAACGGGTTCGAGGCTATGTAAGTGTGCCGGATAGGGGAAGGGTTCGAGGCTATGTCGGTGTGCTGGGTGTGGGACGAGTTCGAGGCTATGTCAGTGTGCTGGGTGTGGGATGGGTTTGAGGCTATGTCAGTGTGCTGGATGGGGGACGGGTTCGAGGCTATGTCGGTGTGTTTGGTGTGGGATGGGTTCGAGGCTATGATGGTGTGCTGGGTATGGGACGGGTTTGAGGCTTTGTCGGTGTGCTTGGTGTGTAACATGTATTGGTGATGTGTATGAAGGAGGTTTGGGAAGTGGGAGGTATTGTGAAAGCGTTTGCTCTGCGTCCCCGTTTACTATCGAGTTTATAGTGTGCAGTGATATGAACGAGGTTATAGATGAGTGAATATTAGGAATCGCTCCAAATGAGAAGCCGAACAAGGACTCAAACACGAATATGTTTCTGATTTTATCTTAGCCTGCATCTATCCGTTTATGACCTGTTGAGAATGAGTTACCGTACTCGCATGCCTGTTGAGTATGAGTTCCTAGTGCTAAGTCTGTGTACGTTCATACCAGGCTCAGAAAACAGCTCAGTCCTGTCCTACACTCACAGCTGACAGCGCACCACGCGGCACCGTCCCACACCACTCGAGCTGCTCACAGAACAAAGGCGGGATATGAGCCGTGATTAACTCACAGTCAGCGGCGGGTCGTCCCGTGGTCGGTGTGGGGTGTGTGGGGTGTGCGGGGTGTGCGGGGTGTGTGGGGTGTGTGCGGGGTGTGCGGGGTGTGCGGGGTGTGCGGGGTGTGCGGGGTGTGTGGGGTGTGTGGGGTGTGTGAGGTGTGCGGGGTGTGCGGGGTGTGTGGTGTGTGCGGGTTGTGCGGGGTGTGCGGGGTGTGCGGGGTGTGCGGGGTGTGTGGGGTGTGGGGTGTGGGGTGTGGGGTGGGGGTGTGTGGGTTGTGCGGGGTGTGCGGGGTGTGCGGGGTGTGTGGGGTGTGGGGTGTGGGGTGGGGGTGTGTGGGGTGTGCGGGGTGTGCGGGGTGTGCGGGGTGTGTGGGGTGTGTGGGGTGTGGGGTGGGGGTGTGTGGGGTGTGTGGGGTGTGTGGGGTGTGTGGGGTGTGCGGGGTGTGCGGGGTGTGTGGGGTGTGCGGGGTGTGCGGGGTGTGCGGGGTGTGTGGGGTGTGGGGTGTGGGGTGGGGGTGTGTGGGGTGTGCGGGGTGTGCGGGGTGTGCGGGGTGTGTGGGGTGTGTGGGGTGTGCGGGGTGTGTGGGGTGTGTGGGGTGTGGGGTGGGGGTGTGTGGGGTGTGGGGTGGGGGTGTGTGGGGTGTGCGGGGTGTGTGGGGTGTGCGGGGTGTGCGGGGTGTGCGGGGTGGGCAGGGTGTGCGGGGTGTGCGGGGTGTACTATCCCCCTCCTCTCGCCGGCCTCCCCTCACCACCTGTCTGCATACTGTCCCCTCCTCCTGCCCGCCTCCCGCCGGCCTCCCCTCACCACCTGTCTTACTGCTCCCCGCTGATGTCATCATGCCGTCAGAGTCCTGATACCTCCCCCCGGTCCCCCTCTCCAGCCTGGATCCACTCTGCCTCCAGCATCCCTCAGTTCCGATAAACCCTTCCTCTCCTACTATTCCTCATCTTTCTTTCTTCCTCTTCCTCATTCTTCCCCTCTACCTCCTTCTCCTCTCCCTCCTCCTCCCCCTTCCCCCTCCTCCCCCTCCTCCCCTTCCCTGCCTTCCCGCCCCCCTTCCTCCTCCTTTCCCTTCTCCTCCTACTCCTCCTCCCCTGCTCTCCCTCTTCCCCCTCCCCCTCCCCCTCTCCCTCCTCCTTCCCCTTTCTCCTCCTTCTGCTCTTCCTCCTCCTCCTCCCCCTCCTCTCCTCCCTACCCTCCTTCTCCCCCTCCTCCCCTCCTCCTTCCCCTTCCCCTCCTCCCCTCCTCCCTATCCTCCTCCTCCCCTCCTCCCCTCCTCTCCTCCTCCTCCCTCTCCTCCTCCCCCTCCTCCTCCCCTCCTCCTCCCACTCCTCCTCCCTCTCCTCCTCTTCTTCCTTCTCCTCCTCTCCCTCCTTTTCCTCCTCCTCACCATCCACCCCTCCTCTACCCCTTTCTCCTAAACCCATATGTCTACCATCTCAATACTCAACCTATTACTACTGGACTGGTTACGTTTTGGATATGTCTATATTTCATTGAATCTAGTTCCCCTTACGCAGGTACCCTATAATGTATATATGATTTTACCACGATATGTTCGTTACCAGGGAGAATGTATAACTAAAGTCTACAAATTTCCCATTGTTTATAATAAAGTATTTAGTCACAGTACTATGCACGCCTACGAGGACTAAGAGATCCGCTGAGAACACAAAGGCTGACTACCCTGAGTGTTACCTGATAAGGAACGTGGAGAACGAGGAGGGGAGGCTTCGGATATTACTTCTCAGGTGTCAAGGTATTGTCCTCACCTTGACCTCTACCCGACCTTCCCTGCACACCCACACCCTATCAGGGCCAGCCCGGCCCCTCCCGCCACCCTCACCCCTCAGCCGGCCCCCGTCCCACCCCGCCCGGCGTAACCGGCCCGGTCCACCTGCGACTGGGCTCTGGTGGGCGGCGGGCAGCGGGCGGCGTGCGGCGGGCGGCGTGCGGCGGGCGGCGTGCGGCGGGCGGCGTGCGGCGGGCGGCGGGCGGCGGGCGGCGGGCGGCGGGCGGCGGGCGGCGGGTGGCAGGTGGCGGGCGGCAGGCGGTGTATGGTAAGGGGGAGGGGCTGTGGGCAGTGTAGGGTATCTGGATGCTGTGGGCGTGGCGGCGGGCGGCGGGCGGTGTACGGTAAGGGGGAGGGGGTACAGGCAGTGTAGGGTATCTGGATGCTGAGGGCGTGGCGGCGGGCGGCGGGCGGCGGGCGGCGGGCTGTGTATGGTAAGGGGGAGGGGGTACAGGCAGTGAAGGGTATCTGGATGCTGTGGGCGTGGCGGCGGGCGGCGGGTGGCGGGCGGCGGGCAGCGGGCGGCGGGCGGCGGGCGGCGGGCGGGCGGCGGGCGGCGGGCGGGCGGCGGGCGGTGTACGGTAAGGGGGAGGGGGTGCGGGCAGTGTAGGGTATCTCCATGCTGAGGGCCTGGCGGCGAGCGGCGGGCGGCGGGCGGCGGGCGGTGTACGTAAGGGGGAGGGGGTGTGGGTAGTGTAGGGTATCTGGGTGCTGGCGGCGGGCGGCAGGTGGCGGGCGGCGGGCGGCGGGCAGTGTAGGGTATCTCCATGCTGGGGGCGTGGCGGTGGGCGGCGGGCGGGCGGTGTACGGTAAGGGGGAGGGGGTACAGGCAGTGTAGGGTATCTCCATGCGGGGGGCGTGGCCCGGGAAGTCTCAGGTAGGCGCTGCGCTCTAATCACCACCCAACACCCGGGGTGAGATAACGGGGAGGACGTGGAGGCTGAGCCGGGCCGGCCGGGGGAGCGGGGGAGCGGGGGGCGGGGGAGTGAGAACCGGGTGAGAATAGCAGCGTGTCGGCGACTAGGACTCAGCCCGTGGGACGGACAACGGGGAGTCGTGGCAGGGGTAGCTGTATGGCTGAATGGTGAGGATTACTAGTCACTGGGCAGAGTGGTAGGGGCTGGCAGTTATTGTGGGTATAGGGCTTACCAACTAGGATTAATCTGGATGTTAACAATAAAAGATTAGCAAGCGATAGAATTAGCAGTGGATGATGTTTGGGAAGTTAATTTAATGTTTACATGACCTTGAGCATGACGGCTTCAAGTAGAAAGCAAGGTCATAGCGACCTTGAACCAGGCTGTAGAGGGTAACGAGCGTCCTTGACATTGGGCGTGGTCGGAGTACCAATGAAGGACACAGTAGTATTATTTCAGGGACCCCCGAAATCACGATCAATTGATCCCTAACGATGTAACATTCTCTCTGCCATTGGTCATCAATGCTGGTTAAATGCGTGTGAATATTTATCTATTTATTCTGAGGTAAATCATGCACCGTTAGCGGTCAGATGATGGACGATGGTGATATAATCATAGGCAGATGACAGTAACGATGGATGGACCTGGATACTGAGTAGAGAGGGGCCATGGGGAATGTGGGTTATGGGTGAGTGTGAGGCACTCCCGATGGGCGTGGTGATGTGTGTGTGTGTGTGTGCGGGGGAGGGGGGGAGAGTGGGGGGGGATGAGCGGGGGGATGTCAGGGATGTTGTCCGACCTGGTTTCGCCGTCCAAACCGGCGAATTAGGATAATGAATCTCGGGCGTTGATTACAGCCGACCATCAGGTGCCTGTTAAAACACTCTTTGATTTGGGGATTACTGCCTCCTGCTGCTCGGGGCTGCTCGGAGGTGCTCGGGCTGCTCAGAGCTGTTCAGAGCTGCTTAGAGCTTCTCGCAGCTGGAAGCTGCTGGGAGCTGCCCGGAGCTGCCCGGAACTACCGGGAGCTACTCGGTACTGTTCGGGGCTGTTCGGAGCTGCTCGGTGCTGCTTGGTGCTGCTGGCAGCTGCTCGGTATTGCTCAGTGCTGCTCGGTGCTGCTCGGTGCTGCTCGGTGCTGCTCGGTGCTGCTCGGTGCTGCTCGGTGCTGCTCGGTGCTGCTGGCAGCTGCTCAAAGCTGCTCGGTGCTGCTCGGAGTTGCTCGGAGCGGCTCGGTGGTGCTCGGTGTGGTGGCAGCTGCTCGGAGCTGCTCGGAGCTGCTCGGAGCTGCTCGGAGCTGCTCGGAGCTGCTCGGTGCTGCTCGGTGCTGCTCGGTGCTGATCAGAGCTGCTCGGTGCTGCTCGGTGCTGCTAGGTGCTGCTCGGTGCTGATCAGAGCTGCTCGGTGCTGCTCGGTGCTGCTCGGTGCTGCTCGGACTTACTGTGAGTCACTCGGTGCTGCTCCCAATTGGAGCTGATAGGAGCTGCCGCGAATAGCTTTGAGCTGCTCATAGACCAGAAACGCCTCGGAACTGCTCAGAACTGAATTATATGAACTGATTTGAGCTGTTTTGGACTGTTCAGAGATTTAAAGAGCTGCTCAGAGCTTACCAGAGCTTATCGAAACTGCTCAGAGCTGCTTGGTGCTGTTCGGAGCCGCCAAGAGCTGTTCTGAGCAGTTTCGGGCTGTTCAGGGCTTCTTGGAGCTGTTTATAGATGCTCGGAACTGCTCGGAGCTGTTGAGAACTGCTCGGAACTGCTCGGAGCTGCTCGGTGCTACTCTAAGCTGCTCGGAGCTGCTTGGAGCTGCTCGGAACTGCTCGGAACTGCTGGGTTCACTCCCAGGGCCGTTCTTATTCTCCTCCTAACGCGTTGATAGATTACGTATTCGCCTCTGTGTTTGACAAGAGATAAATACCTTATTCATAATTCCGAGAAAAAAAATGTACAAAAAAATCACAAAAACTTCTTGTCGCACAATGAATACATTAAAAAATAGATTAAAATATTGAAGAGCAACCCGCTGGCCACAGACTGCTAAAGGAGAAAGAAAAATCAATTTTTAGTTTCGATGGAGGCCATCGGAACAACACGCCCAGTGGAGAGTGGTTCAGTTTGTACTCCGTCTTAAACGTCGGCCGCTATTTGCGGCGGATAATGGCGTGTATTATTAAGGTCGTAATGGCAGTGGGCTCTATGCGGGCTGCGCATCTTCGCCGAGTTGAGAAAAATCGCCGCTCCCCGAAGCGCAATTACGATATGAACATTGAGCGCCGGTGTGTTTTTCACCAGACTCGGGGCTTCGACAAGTGTCCGTCAAATGTTTCTGATTGAGAAGATTCGGCGGCGCGTTTACCACGAGGCGGTGATGGAGTGGAGCGGGCGGCGAATGGAGTCCATCCCGCCCCCCGTCCCCCGCCCGCCCCACGTACGGGTATCTATCCCTGTTGTAACCTACCATCCCGTACACACCCACCTTAGTAGCTCCGATACATTTTTTTTTTTTAGGAAAAAGCGTCTCTCAGGGATCCTGAGTTTTTCAGACACTCGTTGAGTAAAACACTCATATAAACAAATGGTTCATGATCTTTACATCGAGATCAAAAGACATTTAAACAAAACAAAAAACAGCCATAGATGGCCAGTGAGAAGGGATGAGGTAATAATGATATGTAACATTGTCTCTACTAGAATATTAGGTGAGTCCGGCAATTAAACCCTTGAAACTTGTTAGTTTATCGGCCTTTTGAACAGCGGTGGTCAGCGAGTTCCATTCTTTGACTCCCCGATAGTAAGGCGAATTTAACACTGTTGCACTCTGAGTGTGGTCGATCTTGAAGTTAATTCTGTCTTTAGAGCGAGTATGACGTTCAACGGGATCTAACCAGGCATTGTTGAATTTATTCCTATACATCAGGGTTAAAAGCTGCTTTTTGCGGCGCTTTCAGAGTGGTGTTATCTTGCATGTGTCGTGAAGGTTTGCTATGGATTGAAATCGATCAGGTCTATTTTGAATAGACCTGGTCGATTTCAATCCATACATCGTATGGTATACATTCGATGTTACGTACAAGGAAAATCTATTCTAATGTCCGAATACATGCAGCCCCAGTGTGTTATCGCCATGAACCCTCATGATCTCTACCTGCGTCAGAATCAGGAGGAAACGGACTTACTGAGCACGTAGTGTTGGCCATCTTTTGTACTCCACTCGTAGTTTGTAAGCTACCTGTGTAACAGGGAACTTTATGTACTACTTACAGGGAAATTCTCCATACTTCACTCATAGTTTTATGTTACCTGTGTAATATGGCTTTGTTTATATACTACTCCTAGGGAAGTTCTCCGTACTTCACTCGTACTTTGTAAGCTACCTGGGTAACAGGGCACTTTATGTACTACTTACAGGGAAATTCTCCATACTTCACTCATAGTTTTATGTTACCTGTGTAATATGGCTTTGTTTATATACTACTCATAGGGAAGTTCTCCGTACTTCACTCGTAGTTTGTAAGCTACCTGGGTAACAGGGCACCTTATGTACTACTTACAGGTCACCTGTGACACAGGGCTTTGTTTACACACTACTCATAGGGAAATTCTCATACTAGACTCGTAGTTTGCATGTCACCTGTGACACAGGGCTTTGTTTACACACTACTCATAGGGAAATTCTCATACTAGACTCGCAGTTTGTATATTACCTGTGACACAGGGCTTTTTGTATATTCTACTCACGGAGACATGCCCCGTTCTTCACTCATAGTTTATCTGCTACCTGTGTAACAGGGCTTTATCTACATACTACTCACAGGGAATTTCTCCTACTTAATAATGATAAGATATTCACTCGGCTGTTGCCTCGTCCATATCAATCCGCAATAAACTCGTAGAGAATGACGACTTTGACCAAAACTTGTTGGTTTCTTCTTTAGTCCGTGCTGCTAAGACAACAAAAGATTTGCTTGGAGTTGGGGGCAAACTGTTGCTCAGCAGGGGCCTGTTTAATAATCTAGGATCGTACATGAAGCCTTTTTTCCGTACCTCGTACAAGGGTTATAATTTAATAATTTTTCGAGTTTGTTCCCTAAGACAGACATCAGTAGAAGTCCCTCGGCCTCCTTGGTGTCCAGAAAAGGGTCTCCATGTACCATCCAAGCGTCCGTTTGATAATTGAGGATTATAAAAGTAAACACTTTTCCGTATGCTATAGAGACCAAGGAACGATGTGGGTTAACTTTATTCAGTACTTATGGACATTTTTAAGCACGGACTGTCTTAGTGAACAGATTTAAATATTATTAAGCGATAATCCTTGTACGAGGTACAGAAAAGGGTCTTCGATGACCGATCCTAGATTATTAAAGGGGCCCCTAGCCCCCCCCCCCCCCCCCCTGCGGCTGGTATCAGCGGCGTGGTGTGGTTTAAGTGCCTACAGGCTGGGAGGTGCGGTATTTAGCGGCGGATCTTGTGAGTCATTGACCGCGATCTGAGTTAATCCACGCTGACCGGGTCAGTGCGTCCGACATTCACCATTCACCGGACAATGCGAGTCTACAGCGTCATTATTCTGGTACGGCTTCGTCTGAGTATACAGGTATCATTAGAGAAGAAACCAACAGGTTGTGGTCAAAGTCATGTTCTTCCTGAGTTTGATGCGGATTAAACATCACGAAGCATTCTAACGAGTTGGAGAAAACGTTCTTTGCTTTCTGTATTTATCTCACCCCTGTAGACACTAAAAGAATGGACGGCACACAGGATATAGACCTTGGAGAACGGACTGCAGTACTTGTAGGAGCATGGCGAACTAGGACTCAGTATTAAGCCTATGAGACAGAAATACCAGGGGTGAGATAAAAGCATATCCTTTGTTGTCTTAGCAGCACGGATAGCATTGTGCACAGTCTCCCAGCGCAGCCCGGTCCCCCGCTGATGTCCCAGTGACCGCCGGCCGGGGTGGGCGGGGTGCGTTAAGAGGGTGTGGTGGAGAGTGTACGGGCGGGGAGGGGGGGGGGTGCTAAGAGGGGAGTGGTGTGTTAAGAGTGGGGTGGCGGTGGTCGTTGGCCGGGTTTGTTCGCTTTACAGACCGCTGCATTAACACGGCCACAGAATCCGCCGCTGCGCCTTTCACTAGAAGGTTAACAAGGGGCAGATACTGGGGACGACTCGAAGCGACTCGGAACTGCTCGGAGACACTCGGAGTGACTCGTAAAAAAACGGAGCTGCTCGGACCAGCTCGGATATACTCGGAGCTTGGTATCGTTTGGAACTACTCGATAGTTGGTTAGATAAAGTAATTTGTTGGATGACTTCCGTAGCTTTAGAATTATTGAATACCATTATTATAGTAGAAACCGTTTGTTATCTGATTCCGAGTAATTGAAAAAAGAGCTGCACGAAGAAACTGGGGACTGCTTGGAGCTACTGAGGACTGCACAGAGCTGCTCGGAGCTGCCCGGAGCTGCCCGGAGCTGCTCGGAGCTGCTCGGGGCTGCTCGGGGCTGCTCGGACCTATTCGGAGCAGCTCCCAGCTACTCAGAGATACTGACAACTTCTATGAGCGGCTCGGAGCTGCTCGGGGCTGCTCGGGGCTGCCCGGGGCTGCTCGGAGCTGCTCGAGGCTGCTTGGTGCTGCTCGGAGCTGCTCGAGGCTGCTTGGTGCTGCTCGGAGCTGCTCGGAGCTGCTCAGACCTACTCGGGGCACGTGCCAACGGCTGCGTGACAGGCTGGAGTTGGTGAGAATGGCGGCGCTGAGAGGAAGGCGTCATTCTCCTGTAGCGGGGATCAACTGAGATCAGCGTCAGGCAAACAAGGCGCGACCCGCACGTCGTCCACGGGCGCGTTGTGCAACTCAGGGGGCAGCTCCGAGCAGCTCCGAGCAAATACTGGGTACTACGCAGAGCTTCTCAGAGCGGTTCGGTGCTAATCAGAGATACTATGGAAAAACCAAACAAGAGTTAGTCATGTTGTTGTTTATGGCACAACGGCAAGATCGTGTATTACTGCACAAGGCGAAGCCGAGAGCAGTAATACGCGATATTGCCGGAGTGCACTGAACAATAACACGACTAACTCGAGTTTGGTTTAGAATTTATCCTACCCTGCCTGTCTAAATTACTTCTACATTAACGAATGACGTCATTTGTCAAGTGTATCCCACTAGAGCGATATTTTTCATTTTTCTGAACTCCAGACCGAATACAGTGACCCAATGTTAAGCCTATGGAGTTTTTTATTAGGGGAAGGATAATGGGGGCTACTGGATGCTACTCGGAGCTGTTCAGAGCGGTTCGGAGCAGGTCGGAGCGGTTCAGGGCTGCTCGGTGCTAATCACTGATACTGGGGGCTTCTCGGGGCTACTCTGAGCGGTTCGGAGCACCTCGGAGCGGTTCGGAGCTGCTCGGAGCAGCTTAGCGGGACGTTTACCCTCATAGGGCTCGGGGCCCGGGTCCCCTCCTGGAAAGCAGACACATGGCTCCAATTATGGAGAAAATATGTAAATAGAGGATTATTCCTCAAATCAGGTATCTAAAAATGACACGATATTTGGATACTCCATTACTTAGAGATATGGCTCAAAATAAGTAGAAAATAAGGGGCTTTTTCCTAAAAGTAGGAATTCATAACTTAAATTATATCAGAATATTTTATTACTCTGAGTATTAATCATTAATTAAGAGCATTGTTTTAAAAAGGCGATAGTGCGAGTGACATGTGGCAAGTTTTGTGCAACATAAAATGCCCTTTTCACTCAGAATCTATTGCAGTCTCTAGCTGACCACGTTCATCAAATGTCAAGTCCCATGCAGCAAGTGTCAAAAGCACATGCAGCAAGTGGCAAATAACATTATGGACGTATCGTGCATGAAATGGCAAGTCTTATTCAGCAGTCCGAACAGTATGTGGCACAGTTATACAATCTGAGACAGTGAACAAACCCAGATTGTCTCCACTCTGTTCTGGCTTAGATTGGCAGCCACCTCTGCCTCCACTCTGTTCTGACTTAGATTGGCCACCACCTCTGTCTCCACTCTGTTCTGGCTTAGATTGGCAGCCACCTCTGCCTCCACTCTGTTCTGACTTAGGTTGGCAGCCACCTCTGTCTCCACTCTGTTCTGGCTTAGGTTGGCAGCCACCTCTGTCTCCACTCTGTTCTGACTTAGATTGGCAGCCACCTCTGCCTCCACTCTGTTCTGACTTAGATTGACCACCACCTCTGTCTCCACTCTGTTCTGACTTAGATTGACCACCACCTCTGTCTCCACTCTGTTCTGACTTAGATTGGCCACCACCTCTGTCTCCACTCTGTTCTGACTTAGATTGACCACCACCTCTGTCTCCACTCTGTTCTGACTTAGATTGGCCACCACCTCTGTCTCCACTCTGTTCTAACTAAGTGTTTGATCGGGTCCACCAACATATGGTATCTGCCAAGTAAATGTATTTTCTAAAAGCAAACACACCTGATAGAAAATATTCATAGCTGATAAATTGATATAGAAACCAAGCTTTATGTTCATTACATTTTGAGAAAAAGCACAGAAAAGGTAATGAGAAAGTGGAGAATTGATAACACGCTCTCCGAGCAGTACAAAAGGTGTGGCAGGAGAGTAACAGACATGTCCCTGTAGTGGGTCAACGCGGCACGGATTTAACCCGACCTCACGTACTGTAGCTCCGGCGGTCAGTGTCTGAACAAACCTTCCCATCTCGCCGCTCATGGCGCGCGGCGGCGGTGTTAGTAAATTGGCCTCCACCTCTGTCTCCGACTTAGAGGTTGGTCACGTCCGATCGCTTTCTGGGCCGGAGAGCTGGATACAAATATCTCGAAGCCGGGTACACTTTTGAGACATCGTGTAATATTAACTATCCCATACTACTCATTACTATACTATAATATAAACTTAACCATACTACTCAATACTGTACTATAATATAAACTATTCTATACTACTCACTACTATACTATGATATTAACTATCCTATACTACTCAATACTATACTATAATATAAACTAAATTATACTACTGACTACTGTACTTTAATATTAACTATCCTATACTACTCACTACTAAACTATAATATTAACTAAACTATACTACTCACTACTAAACTATAATATGAACTAAACTATACTACTCAATACTATACTATAATATGAACTAAACTATACTACTCAATACTATTATACTATAATATTAACTAAACTATACTACTCACTACTATACTATAATATTAACTATCCTATACTACTCACTACTGAACTATAATATTAACTATCCTTTACTACAGACCACTATACTATGATATTAACTATCCTATACTACTCACTACTAAACTATAATATGAACTAAACTATAATATGAACTACTGAACTTTAATATCTGTTTTCCTATACTACTCACTACTAAACTATAATATGAACTAAACTATAATATGAACTACTGAACTTTAATATCAACTTTCCTATACTACTCACTACTAAACTATAATATGAACTAAACTATAATATGAACTACTGAACTTTAATATCAACTTTCCTATACTACTCACTACTAAACTATAATATGAACTAAACTATATTATTATATACCTGTGGTAGTATATCCTACACATACTGCCCGCTCCTACCCATGTCGTATGTATATCCGTACGACACCTAGGTGACGTACGGGGTATGTATGTGGCGTATGGGGCATGTACAGCGGCGAAATCCAAAATTTCCCCCAGAAGCAAGGTTAGAAATCGGATATTCTAAGGTATATAATAATAGAAAAACAGGCTGACTGTCTCCGTACGGATAAAATACTTGGTAAAATCGGCGATCAGATGAACCTCTGCCTCCGGCATCGGTTCATCTGATCGCCGATTTTACCGCGTATTTTATCCGTACGGAAACAGTAAGCCTGTTTCTCTATAATATGAACTACTGAACTTTAATATCAACTTTCCTATACTACTCACTACTAAACTATAATATTTACTATCCTATACTACTCACTACTAAACTATAATATGAACTAAACTATACTACTCACTACTATACTATAATATTAACTATCCTATACTACTCACTACTAAACTATAATATGAACTAACTACTCACTACTATACTTTAATATTAACTATCCTATACTACTCACCACTATACTATAATATTAACTATCCTATACTACTCACTACTATACTATAATATGAACTAAACTATACTACTCACTACTAAACTACAATATGAACTAACCTATATTACTCACTACTAAACTATAATATTAACTAACCTATACTACTCTCTACTATACTATGATATGAACTAAACTATACTACTCACTACTAAACTATAATATCAACTATCCTATACTACTCACTACTATACTATAATATCAACTATCCTATACTACTCACTACTATACTATAATATCAACTATCCTATACTACTCACTACTATACTATAATATCAACTATCCTATACTACTCACTTTATTATAATATTAACTAAACTGTACTACTCACTACAAAGAATTATTAGCTTAGCTAATTGATAACAAAGTCTAACATCATGGTATCTTTATTAGAATACGAAATAATATGGAAAAGGGGCTTCAAGAGTACTGAAATCTCCAACCATAAAGAAAGACCTGTTTGGACAATTACCCTAATGATTCACTCTTCTACCAGTGATCCTGATTCTGGTAGAAAGAACATCGGTTAGGAGAATGTCAGCCAAGGTGGGGAGATGTTTCATAGACAAGGTGTTTCATGGACCCGTTGGGCTGAAACGATCCCTGATGGTCTAAATTCATTTGGATATACCAAATACATGCAGGTATGATAATTCGACTGTGCAGCGGAAACGTTCACTATATTAACCATCAGCACTATTATAGGCCCCTTTTCATTGGCCGACGAAGATTGATTAGACTTTTTGAGTTACCCAGAAAGTCTGTCGGTGGTACCACTGAATGTGTGTCGGTATAAAATAATCGCTGAGGTTAGTAGATTTCACTCAGTGACCTAGCTTTCACTCAGTGGTGGATGGTGCCACATTGCATAATCTAAACAGAAAAAGTCATGGGTCATTTCACGAGCAGGGTTGTTTCCATTGACCGATATTGGGTCCACAGTGCCAAAAGTCCGTCGGTTGCTCCTGACTGTAGATCGGTGACGGGAAATCGCCCAATGAAAACGGGCCTTATGAAATACCTCCCGGACTTCCCCAGAGCTCACTGAGTGTGGCTCTGGCGGCCAGTGTACGGCGTGAGGCGTGGCGGGTAAAAAGCCCGCTACAGATGAATTGACACAGATGGTGAGCGCTTGATAACGAAAAGGGGTAAAAATGGCGGCGGGGGGTGGTACCGGGACCAGCTGGGGACGGGGCTGCCCTGCTGCGAGCTCAACCGCCCTAATGAGCGCCGAGATGCCCCCACCACCCAGCCCCGCGCTGCGGTCACCAGGGGGAGCCACCAGGCCTTCCCAGCCTGCACCGCGGTCCGCCCTGATTACCCAGAACACCCCGCGCGCGCTGATTCATGACGTCACCTGTCGACAGTCTTAGAAAACGCCAATCCCCCTGAAATCCGGGAAGATTAATTGAAAAATGAATAAACTCCTTGTAATGACGTCATACGGGCCTCTGGAAGGACATCTAGTGGTGATAAGTGGAACTACAAAGATAGGGGTATTACGTTTAGGTTAGTTATATACATTTATATTATTGTATACCTGTGGCCGTATTACCTACGTAATCTGCCTACTCCTATACATGACGTATTTATAGCCGTACGTCACACTGTGACGTATGGGGCAAAGCAATTCAATCGACATCAGTAGGTGATGAAATGTCAACATTACAAAGTGTATGATGATAGGTCAACAGACGGGCTGTACTTGTACGTCGTAATACTTGATAGAATCACCAATAAGATTATACTCCAGCCGTCGCGATCGGGATAATTTAATTTACAATTATACCGGATATAATTGACGTGCAGCAACAGTTATCCTATTTCCGTATATCACACGTTATTTTCTACAGGTTTCTACATTGATTGATTTCACATTTTTAGAATACTGAACTGCAATTTTCTTCTGACATCGTCTCATCTATTGGAACTAGGCATGTGTTTATGTGATGACCTATTTGTTCTAGGTATGTGTTTATGTGATGACCTATTGGTACTTGATATATATTTATGTGATGACCTATTGGTATTTCACATATATATTTATGTGATGACCTATTGGTACTTCATATATATTTACGTGATGACCTATTGGTACTAGGTATATATTTACGTGACGACCTATATGTTCTAGGTATGTGTTTACGTGACGACATATTGGTACTTGGTATATATTTATGTGATGACCTATTGGTAGTTGGTATACATTTATGTGATGACCTATTGGTACTTGGTATACATTTATGTGATGACCTATTTGTTCTAGGTATGTGTTTACGTGATGACCTATTGGTACTTGGTATACATTTACATGATGACCTATATGTTCTAGGTATATTTATGTAATAGATTAACCTGCTAACTGTACAGATGGCTGTTAGTCCGGGCCCTGCTTGTTGAGCGCGCTACCTCCTCCCTGTGATACATCTGACAGAGCGCCCGATACCGACAGGCGCCATCCCTCTGTTAATTAGTGCATAATCAGTATTTCCCTTTTTTCAAATAACAAAAAGGGAGGAAGCTAGGCGTATCCATTACACTTCTTGCCCAGCACGGGAGAAGGATCGGGGCAAAAAACGGGGGAGGCGGACGACCATATGGCGGCTTCCCGGGCTGTCCGAGCCGTGTCACGGCCCCGCGGAGGGCGGGGGAGCGGGGGAGGCCGGGGCGGGGGGGAGAGGGGGGGCCGTCCCCGCTGCCAGGCCGGGAGCACTTTGGGGCGGTGCGCGCGTGCCTCATTAGAGGCGCCGGGACGGTCCGCTCTCACGACCGTCGCCCGCGTGTAGGGCGCCGTCCCCCGCCGTCCCCCGCCGCCCGGCCTCCGCACGGTCCCCGGCCCACCTTAATTACTGAGTGCACAGGCAGCAGCCAACCAGCCCCCTTCTCCCACCACCCCGCCCGCCGCCCCGCGACTGGCGACCTGTCTCCAGCCCGACACACACTGCCACCCAACTAGCCTGGCTCCAGCCCCTGCATCCTATGGCTGCCCTCCTGGCTGGGATATTGGCTCATGGGCTAGTCAGAGAAGGATACATACTTTAATGAACTTTATTCTGATTTATTGTGATTAATCATTTAATGAATGTTCATAATCAAAGACTTGAGCAAGTCTACCACCCACCAGCACTTAGACAGCCAGGTGTGTCCTCTGCCTCATACTACCTACCTCTCCACTGCCACCCAATAACTAATAGATTGTGACTGCCACCTGATTGTAAACTGACTGCCACCTGCCGCACACCGCCTGCCACCCGCCGCCCGCCGCCCGCCACCCGCCGCCCGCCACCCGCTGCCTGCCACCCGCCGCCCGCCACCCGCCGCCCGCCACCCGCCGCCCGCCACCCGCCGCCCGCCACCCGCCGCCCGCCACCCGCTGCCTGCCACCCGCTGCCCGCCGCACCACTATATGTCCACCTGCTACCCACTGTAAATCCACTCAAAGTAAACGACACCGTCACCCACCAGTACTTAGACTGCCCAACGTGTCCTCTGCCAAAGACCACCTGCCACTTGACAATCACCCAAATAACTAACTGTGACTGCCACCAGATTGTAAACTGACTGCCACCCACCACACACAATCACCCACCAGCACTTAGACCGCCCAATTTGTCCCCTGCCAAAGACTACCTGCCTCTTCACTGCCAACCAATAACTAATATACTGTGACTGCCACCCAACTGCAGCCTGACTGCTACCCGCCACACACACGCCACCGACACTAGACCTGTTACCCATTTTAGCCTCATATAAATCGACTTCTATCCAACCAATGTAAAGCGAAGTCAACATCAACCTGTTACCCACTATATACCCAACCGAACTAGATCACCTGCTAGGTTATATTATCCACTTAAATCAAACTACCAGCTTCCCACTTTATACCTACTGAAGGAAATCATTCCAAACCCATTCAAAATAAACCATCTGCCATCCATTATATACCTTCGCCAAGTAGATCACTTGCTACCCGCTATATATCCATTGAAAGTAAACCACCTACTACCCACTGTATACCCTTTCATAGTAAGCCAACTGCTACCCAATATAAATCCACTCAGCAGAAACCACCTGCTTTCCACTATACACCCTCTTAAAGTAAACCACTTGCTACCAACTATATATCCACTCATACCTGCTACCAATTATTTACCCTATCAAAATGAAACACCTTCTACCTACTGTATCCAACCAGAAGTAAACCCCCTGTTACCTACTGTAATCCCTCTCAAAGTAAAGAACCTGCTACCCACTGTATATATTGATTCACATTAAACCACTTGCTGCCCACTATATACCCACTACAAGTTAACCACTTGCTTCCAACCATAAACCCACTCAAAATAAAGAACCTGCTATCCACTATAGATATATATTCACTTAGCATAAAGAACCTGCCACCCACTATATATTTACTTAACGTAAAGCACCTGCTATCCACTAGTTTAACATTCCGCCCGCCCGAACCCTCTTCACACGAACCCTCGAGCGAGTGGGACTGATGGTGGAGAGGGGAAGCTCGCTGGCCGTCCGTGTGCCAACTGGCTGAGAGCTGGCGGCCTGCCAACTGCCCTGCCTGATAGACCAGTGATCAGTTGGAGTCTTCTCAAATGTCCCCGGGCAGTCAGCATCTCAGCCGGGCAGTGGTTAGATCTGTAAAGACGAAGATGGTAAGGTCTCTATAGAGGATATATAAGGGGAATGGTGAGGTCCCTATAGAGGATATATAAGGGGAATGGTTAGGTCTTTATAGAGGATATATAAGGGGAATGGTTAGGTCTCTATAGAGGATATATAAGGAGAATGGTTAGGTCTCTATAGAGGATATATGGGGAATGGTTAGGTCTCTATAGAGGATATATGGGGAATGGTAAGGTCTCTATAGAGGATATATAAGGGGAATGGTTAGGTCTTTATAGAGGATATATAAGGGGAATGGTTAGGTCTCTATAGAGGATATATAAGGGGAATGGTGAGGTCCCTATAGAGGATATATAAGGGGAATGGTTAGGTCTTTATAGAGGATATATAAGGGGAATGGTGAGGTCCCTATAGAGGATATATAAGGGGAATGGTTAGGTCTCTATAGAGGATATATAAGGAGAATGGTTAGGTCTCTATAGAGGATATATGGGGAATGGTTAGGTCTCTATAGAGGATATATGGGGAATGGTAAGGTCTCTATAGAGGATATATAAGGGGAATGGTTAGGTCTTTATAGAGGATATATAAGGGGAATGGTTAGGTCTCTATAGAGGATATATAAGGGGAATGGTGAGGTCCCTATAGAGGATATATAAGGGGAATGGTTAGGTCTTTATAGAGGATATATAAGGGGAATGGTGAGGTCTCTATAGAGGATATATAAGGAGAATGGTTAGGTCTCTATAGAGGATATATGGGGAATGGTTAGGTCTCTATAGAGGATATATGGGGAATGGTAAGGTCTCTATAGAGGATATATAAGGGGAATGGTTAGGTCTCTATAGAGGATATATAAGGGGAATGGTTAGGTCTTTATAGAGGATATATAAGGGGAATGGTTAGGTCTCTATAGAGGATATATAAGGAGAATGGTTAGGTCTCTATAGAGGATATATGGGGAATGGTTAGGTCTTTATAGAGGATATATAGGGAATGGTTAGGTCTCTATAGAGGATATATAAGGGGAATGGTTAGGTCTCTATAGAGGATATATAAGGGGAATGGTTTGGTCTCTAAAGAGGATATATAAGGGGAATGGTTAGGTCTCTATAAAGGATACATACAGGGAACGGTTAGGTATCTATAGAGGATATATAAGGGGATGGTTAGGTCTCTATAGAGGATACATGGGGAAATTTTTCGTGTTGTAGAAGTGACGGTTGGTAGTCAAGTGACGCGATGGTGCCGCTGCGCTAGCCGCGATGCCAATCGCGCATGCGCCAGTCTTTACCTGGATAACTTCCTGTCCCAAGTTCCAAGTTATCCCGCCCATAAATACATATATAAATATATATATATATGGGGAATGGTTAGGTCTCTATAGAGCATATATAAGGGGAATGGTTAGGTAACTATAGAGGATATATGGGGAATGGTTAGGTGTCTATATAGGATATATAAGGGGAATGGTTAGGTCTCTATAGAGGATATATAAGGGGAATGGTTAGGTCTCTATAGAGGATATATAAGGGGAATGGTTAGGTCTCTATAGAGGATATATAAGGGGAATGGTTAGGTCTCTATATAGAGATATAGATATATAAATACATATATAAATATATATCTATGGGGAATGGTTAGGTCTCTATAGAGGATATATAAGGGGAATGGTGAGGTCCCTATAGAGGATATATAAGGGGAATGGTTAGGTCTCTATAGAGGATATATATGGGGAATGGTTAGGTCTCTATAGAGGATATATAAGGGGAATGGTTAGGTCCCTATAGAGCATATATAAGGGGAATGGTTAGGTAACTATAGAGGATATATGGGGAATGGTTAGGTGTCTATATAGGATATAGGATAGGATATAGGATATAAGCGGGTGGAAAAGTCTATGTAGAGGATATATGGGGAATGGGTCATAGTAACAGAAGTTGAAAGCATACGTAAATGACTGGTATTATGTAGTTACTGATTACTTCATACAGAGTAGCGTTATGCGTTAAATGATTCCTACCTTAATGTATTAACATGTATCATAAGCGGAAGATGTCACGACAAAGATATAACACGGCATGTAACACGGTAATTCCATAGTGTTGGTGGAACCAGCACTTAAGACTGCTATACACTAAATATAGAAGTGTAAACTGGAGAATCTATCATATTAGTGTAAAATCACAACCAAGATATACCAAGATATAACACGCCATATAACATGGCAATTCCATCGTGTTGGTGGAACCAGCACATAAGACTGCTATACACTAAATGTAGAAGTGTAAACTGGAGAATCTATCATATTAGTGTAAAATCACAACCAAGATATACCAAGATATAACACGCCATATAACACGGCAAATCCATGGTGTTGGTGAAATCAGCACTTAAGACTGCTATACACTAAATATAGAAGTGTAAACTGGAGAAGGATATTAGTGTAAAATCACACGTACACTGATCGCCTCCCTGCCTCTCTCACCATCACCAAATCGCTTCACCTTCTAAATAACAACACGAACCCTCACGTCCCCAACACGCCATGGGCATCACACCACGCGCCGGGCCCTTGATAACCCGCCCGGTCTGCTGGTATTTGGAGGTGCGGGAGGTGGGTGGCTGGTAATGACAGGGGTGGCCCGGTGTGATGCGAAAAACGGTTACTCTGCGAAAAATGGTTCCTACATGTCGTGATATATCACATGTAATTTTCATGTCTATTGTTTCCATTTATTGTCGTGATATGCTTAATTTCGGCAAATTGTTCACTCTCCAATCGTGGACTTCAACACTTCGCATGTTCGCGCATGCGCACAAGATACTAGTGGGCGATAATTGCCATTTTTCGCAGGGTGACCGTTTTTCGCATCACACCTGGTTTTGACCGCGGCCCTCCCCGCTGAGCGACACCGGTCATCGTTAAACCCCGCGCGTTCCGCTGACCTCACAGGCAGTTCCCTCCCGCGCCGGGGGTGGCGCTGGCGGTCTGCGCGGCACGGAGGCGCCACCAGGCGGGCGAGGGAGAAGGTGAGGTCCCAGGACGGATGGCGAGGGGGTGGTCTAGAATGGCCGCCACCTCTGTCTCCACTCTGTTCTGACTAAGAGGTTTTTATGGATATACCAAAGACGTGTCCATGAATTCTCACTATTGGACCAGTGATTCTTTTTTATATACATGGGTTTTGAGAGCGGAAATACTTAGGGGCCTATCAGGAAATATTCACAGCTCACCAAATTGATAATGAAGTCTACCTTTGTTGTTATCTTATTAAAAATACACACAGAAGGAAATAAGAATATGTAAAAATGGCGTAAAAATATTTACTCTCCAAGCATAGGTCCAGGTCATAGGAACGGTCTGCAGGGAGAATGGCAAACACTTGCAGGTAGAGGGTGAAGGTGTTCCACATTTAACCCAACAAGAACTTTCGTAGTGTAGCTCTGGCGGCCAGTGTAGAGGTGGTCCATCATGTATAGAGGAGAGGGGGTAGATCTAAGATTGGCCACCCGCCCCTGTCTGCTCTGAGCTGCCATTTAGGGTTTAGTATGGTTCAACCCAGGTCGTGTCCACGAATTCTCACTCGCAGTCCATGTTGTTTTTTGTTCTGGGTTCTGAGACCAGAAATACTGGTCAAGAAATATTCACAGCCCACCAAATTGATAATAAAAAGTTACCTAAGGTTATTTTATTCAAAATACACACAAAATGAAATAAGAATATGTAAAAATGGCACCAAAAGTGAGAAATATCTCACTCCCCAAGCATAGGTCCAGGTCACACGAAATATCTGCTGGGAGAGTGCTTTCAGGTAGTGGTACAAGGTGGCCACGTATTTAACGCAACCAGCGCTAAGTAGTGTAGCTCTGGCGGCCAGTGTAGTGTTCCCTCACGTATACAGGGTGAGAGGGTGGTAGGGGGTGAGGGGGGAGGGAGGGGAGAGTGTAGAGGGGTGATGGGGGAGGGAGGGGAGGCCGGGAATTCCGCAATTTGTGTGGGGTCGCGCTCCGCCGACGCCCGACGAGGCGTCTGACAGGCGGGGCATACTGAGCGATGGCCGCCATTGTCAGCGACGTCCTCCTCCTCATCAGGTCCCGTGCCGGGTAGCCACGTGACACGGGTCTGGTCCGGTACCCCGTCTACTGACCCGGGCCTGGTCCGGTACCCCGTCTACCGTCTACTAGCCCGGGCCTGGTCCGGTACCCCGGCTGCCATCTACCCACCCGGGCCCTGCCTCCTGGTCCCCGTCCTGGTCCTAGTCCTGGTCCCCTGTCCTGGTCCCCGTCCTGGTCCCCCGTCCTGGTCCCCGTCCTGGTCCCCCTCCTGGTCCCCCGTCCTGGTCCCCTGTCCTGGTCCCCCGTCCTGGTCCCCCGTCCTGGTCCCCCGTCCTGGTCCCCCGTCCTGGTCCCCTGTCCTGGTCCCCGTCCTGGTCCCCGTCCTGGTCCCCCGTCCTGGTCCCCCGTCCTGGTCCCCCGTCCTGGTCCCCCGTCCTGGTCCCCCGTCCTGGTCCCCTGTCCTGGTACCCGTCCTGCCCTGCCGTACACTGGTCCCTATCCTGGTCCCCGTCCTGGTCCCCCGTCCTGGTCCCCCGTCCTGGTCCCCTCCCTGTCCTGCCTCCTGGTACCGTACACTGGCCCCCTGCCCCGCTCCCGGCGCGGCACCGTGCAGCCATTCATTACGCGGGATTTATGTGCCGCTGACTGCTGGGAATCTAGTCGCCCGATCATCCGATTGACGCGGTCCAATTAAGGCGCCCGAGTCCCTGCTACAGGAGGCCCGGGTCGCGAGACGGGCGTATAGTCCGTGGTGTGAGGGAGTGCGGGGTGGTGATAGGCGTATAGTCCCGGGTCGCGAGACGGGCGTATAGTCCGTGGTGTGAGGGAGTGCGG
Source organism: Alentia gelatinosa (assembly GCA_950022655.1). Lineage (NCBI taxonomy): Eukaryota > Metazoa > Annelida > Polychaeta > Phyllodocida > Polynoidae > Alentia > Alentia gelatinosa. The sequence continues at coordinate 178,153,022 of OX465579.1, read as the reverse complement.
GGTGGTGATAGGCGTATAGTCCCAGGTCGCAAGACGGGCGTATAGTCCATAGTGTGAGGGAGTGCGGGGTGGTGATAGGCGTATAGTCCCGGGTCGCGAGACGGGCGTATAGTCCGTGGTGTGAGGGAGTGCGGGGTGGTGATAGGCGTATAGTCTCGGGTCGCGAGACGGGCGTATAGTCCGTGGTGTGAGGGAGTGCTGGGTTGTGATAGGCGTATAGTCCCGGGTCGCGAGATGGGCGTATAGTCCGTGGTGTGAGGGAGTGCTGGGTTGTGATAGGCGTATAGTCCTGGGTCGCGAGACGGGCGTATAGTCCGTGGTGTGAGGGAGTGCTGGGTTGTGATAGGCGTATAGTCCCGGGTCGCGAGACGGGCGTATAGTCCGTGGTGTGAGGGAGTGCTGGGTTGTGATAGGCGTATAGTCCCGGGTCGAGACAGGGGGTCACCATCTATATCCAAATTAAAAATCGAGTGAACCTTTCACCTATGACATGAAAATGCGGAGTTATAAAATGTAGCGGTACAACACGAAAATAGTGATACTACACGACACGATCCGATATTACTGAAGCAACGCTTTTCCCATATGTCTCTGGTGTGAAGCGCCAGATCCACTAAGGCGACCACGCGAATGCGTCTGCGATCCATGCGACTGCATGGAAAATCGCCTTAGTGGATCTGGCGTTTACGGCGATTTTCCAAGCAAATTTGGGTTCGCAGAAGTTCGCAGACATTCGCCTACGTTCGCAGCCGTTCGCATGGACATGCGAATGCCTTACAACAATATTCACTATATTGAATATCCTCGCATGGGATTCGCATAGTCGCATGGATCGCAGACGCTTCGCTTGGTCGCCTTAGTTGATCTGGCGCTTCAGGAACGAGGGCCAGGACAGGTTTATTGTCTCCGTGAGGGACGGGGCATGACAGGCGTATAGTCTCTGGTGTGGGGTACGCGGGCCATGACAGGCGTATATTCTCCGGTGTGAAGTACGGGGGCCATGACAGGCGTATTGTCTGTGGTGTGGGGTATGGGGGCCATGACAGGCGTATAGTCTCTGGTGTGGGGTACGGGGGCCATGACAGGCGTATTGTCTGTGGTGTGGGGTACGGGGGCCATGACAGGCGTATTGTCTCTGGTGTGGGGTACGGGGGCCATGACAGGCGTATTGTCTCTGGTGTGGGGTACGGGGGCCATGACAGGCGTATTGTCTGTGGTGTGGGGTACGGGGGCCATGACAGGCGTATTGTCTCTGGTGTGGGGTACGGGGGCCATGACAGGCGGATAGTCTCTGGTGTGGGGTACGGGGGCCATGACAGGCGTATTGTCTCCGGTGTGAAGTATGGGGGCCATGACAGGCGGATAGTCTCTGGTGTGGGGTACGGGGGCCATGACAGGCGTATAGGGGACAGACCTATTGTTAGATCATAAAGTAGTCACTAGTTGGCCAGCAGTATGGCAGGCCCCTTGGGGGGACAGAACCTGTATTCTGGCTGTTTGTTCTTATGAAATTCAATTGCCTTTCAATGTGTTCCCATGGTTCCCTTCACTGCTACACCCATCCCACATTAGGATAACATAATGATTAAACCCAGAACATGATTTTTTTTCACATGGAACACTTTATATACATATGTTAGCAAGGCTAGAGTTGTGATACTTCCCAATTATCACTCACTTCTTTTGCACCTCCTTTAGTGAAGAACACCTACTTTTTCCCCTCCATTAGTGAAGAACACCTACTCGGGTGGCGTCATGGCAGCCCCCATGGATCATAGGCTATTTGTCGTATAGTCTCCGGGCCCTGATAGGCATAGTCTCCCTCCATACTACATGATTTGTTGTTCACGGAGCGAAAATGGCGGACGATTTTTAATCAATTCCTGGTATATGATCATATATAGTAAGCACCAACTCTGTCTCCATATAGTAATGTTTCCCAGTAATAGGGCGTGCAAACACGTTGGAATGAAGAGGGAATTGGTGCCATGCTATTATACTGGGTAGCTCTACGACTTTTTTATTATCTTTTCTTTTTAATGGGTCAGTTCGCATACTCGAGCAGTGGTAGTCTGCCACCTTCCCATTGAGGAGATTACTTTGGTATACTCCATATTACTGTTTCTACATTAGCTTTCTATACTTCTGTGCTATATAGTACTATATTGACTAGACATAACATCTCAATGCAACAGAGAAATATATGCATATACATTCAGAAAACATACACATCTTACAATTAGAATATAAAGTGGAATTCACACGGTGGGATTCATGTTCCTCACAGGGTTCAGAATCTCATGCGATTATGTTCCTTGTTAGGGGGAAATGTCTTCAACAATTACAGGGGGGAAAACATCTCTCAGGGAAATGAAACCCTATAATTTAGACGAAGAAATTGTGTTCGAGTACAGAATCTCAGCAGGATTTGTCTCAGAAAAACGCCCTGTAAGGTACATGAATCCCATCGTGTGAATCCCATTTAATAGTTGGTGATACAAGGATGGTATAAGGGAATGATATCAGAAAAAATTGAGGTGAGAGAAAAAAAGAAAGGTGATATATAAGATAAATATATCGCTTAGAGAATTGCAAAAAAGGTAATAATACATGGTGGATGGAGGACCGGCGAGATGGAGTTGGGACTGATATCATGATACACAAAATATTAGATATACTATGTATGATACTATGTATGATACTGGGTGAATTAAATGTACCGTGGACTAAAGCACGTTGGAATAAAGATGGAAATGGTGTAATGCTATTGTACTAGCTGGCTCTAGGGCTCTAAGGCATTATAATTGGAATATAACATATAATTGGAATATAACAGATGGTGATACAAGGATGGTATAAGGGTAGGATATCAGATAAAAGTAAGGTGAGAAAAAAGAAAAAAATTAGAGGGACAATAACAACAGAGAGGAGAATGAAGATGAGTCCGGTATAACGGGAGGGCAGGGACCCAGGAGACGGTCCCAGTCTGATTACAGCCACAACCCTAAAGCACCACCTGCGGGGATCAGCAGCCGGGGCCCGTCAACCTGTATAAATCAACCCACACCCCAGTTGACACTTATCCCGTCTTGCCGGTGCTCGATCGGGGCCACTGTGCCCAGATGGTATTGATCTGGCGGGGGTCTAGCGCTATAAGTCGGCCTGCTCTGAGGTCGTCCGGGTGTGCCCGGGTTGGGATGAAGATCTCCGTCAACTACCTCCCTCCCTCCCTCCCTCCCTCCCTCCCTCCCTCCCTCCCTCCCTCCCTCCCTCCCTCCCTCCCTCCCTCCCTCCCTCCCTCCCTCCCTCCCTCCCTCCCTCCCTCCCTCCCTCCCTCTCTCCCTCATGGTACTTCTCATAGGACTCACTGCGTTATCTAATCGTGGCCTTGTCTCGGGTGTATATTTATTAAGTGTTATTGTCCATCATATACATAGTCCCCATTGAGAATGCATTGGGACTCAGTAAACCACTATCCATCGTTTAAAAACTGGCAGATACCCTAACCGTTGTATACGGATTAAAATCCATGGTATACGGGAAAATAGTCCCTTTGTGCATGAAAAGCAAGAAAAGTAATTGTGCACCTCACAGGGTATTTGTCTGAGACAACGGTACTGAGAAACGGTACTCGAATACAATTTCTTCGTCTAAATTATAGGGTTCCATTTCCATGAGACAAGTTTTTTTCCCCATTGCAATTGTTGGCAACATTTACGCCTCAAAGGAACAGAATACCATGGGTTTTTGAACCCTCTCCTCTCCACATACTACATAATCTGAGTGCACATTTATACACATACTACATAATCTAAGTGTACATTTATACACATACAATGTACTACATAATCTAAGTGTACATTTATACACATACTACATAATCTAAGTGTACATTTATACACATACTACATAATCTAAGTGTACATTTAGCACATTCCTACATACTCTAAGTGTACATGTATACACACATACTGTACTATCTCACCTCACCACACCCTACATAACCTAACTGTACATGTATACACATATACTGTAGTATCTCACCACACACTACATAACCTAACTGTACATTTATACACATACTTCATAATCTAAGTGTACATTTATAAACATACAACATAACCTAACTGTACATGTACACACATACTGTACTATCCCACCTCACCACACCCTACATAACCTAACTGTACATGTATAGACACACTACATAACCTAACTGTACATGTATACACATACTACAGTATCTCACCTCACCACACCCTACATAACCTAACTGTACATGTACACATACTGTACTATCTCACCTCACCACACCCTACATAACCTAACTGTACATTTACACATATATACTGTACTATCTCACCTCACCACACCCTACATAACCTAACTGTACATTTACACATATATACTGTACTATCTCACCTCACCACACACTACATCACCTAACTGTACATGTACACATACTGTACTATCTCACCTCACCACACCCTACATAACCTAACTGTACATGTATACATACTGTACTGTCTCACCTCACCTCACACTACATAACCTAACTGTACATGTACACATACTGTACTATCCCACCTCACCACACCCTACATAACCTAACTGTACATGTACACATACTGTACTATCTCACCTCACCACACCCTACATAACCTAACTGTGCATGTACACATACTGCAGTATCTGACCTCACCACACCCTACATAACCTAACTGTACATGTACATATACTGTACTATCTCACCTCACCACACCCTACATAACCTAACTGTACATGTATACACATATACTGTACTATCTCACCACACCACACACTACATAACCTAACTGTACATTTATACACATACTTCATAATCTAAGTGTACATTTATAAACATACAACATAACCTAACTGTACATGTACACACATACTGTACTATCCCACCTCACCACACACTACATAACCTAACTGTACATGTACACATACTGTACTATCTCACCTCACCACACCCTACATAACCTAACTGCACTGCTCCCTCCATCACGCCTCACACTGCCGGGTTGACGTTGCCACTAAATCCTCATTTGGCGCCGTCCCGCTGCCTCCCTCCGGTATTGATCGTCTTGTGAGACGTCGATAAACTCACAGTTATCGGCACAAATTAAAACCATTTTGCGCGCCCACCCAGCCATGAAGGATGCCTCCTGGTGCCTCCTTTACCCCCGCGCCCGCCGCACCTCACTCCGAGCTGTCAGGCCGGCGGGGGAGTGGGTGGCAGGTGGTGGTAAGTGGGTCATGGGGGATGGTGAGGAGTGGGTGGCAGGTGGTGGTAAGTAGGTCATGGGGGATGGTGAGGAGTGGGTGGCAGGTGGTGGTAAGTGGGTCATGGGGGATGGTGAGGGGTGGGTGGCAGGTGGTGGTAAGTGGGTCATGGGGGATGGTGAGGGGTGGGTGGCAGGTGGTGGTAAGTAGGTCATGGTGGATGGTGAGTAGTGGGTGGCAGGTGGTGGTAAGTAGGTCATGGTAGGTGGGTGCAGTGGGTGGCAGGCAGTGGTAATTGGGACAGGCTTGGTGGGGAGCAGTGGGTGGCAGGGGGTGGTAACTGGGTCACGGTAGGTGGTGAGTTGTGGGTTGCAGATGACAGAAACTGGGTCATGGCAGGTGGGCAGTAGTGGGTGGCAGGTGACAGTTACTGGGTCATGGTGGATGGTCGGTAGTGCCATACACTCTGTAGTGTCACCCATTCTGTAGTGCCGCCACTCCTCACTGCCACCTACTCCGCAGTCCCACCCACTCCTCAGTGCCGCCCACCACACTGTGCCGGTCGAGGACTGAGAGTAAACTCCGGATATCAGTCTCTCCCTCCGAGCTGTTTTTCTGCGTCACATTGCTCCAGTCGCCGCCCACCTCCAGGCACCGCGCATCTACATGCCGCCCGCCCCCTCCTCCTCCTCCTGCCTCCTCCATGGTGTACAACCCCCTCCCTCCCTCCTCCTGCCTCCTCCCCTCCCTCTCTCCCCCCTCCCTACGCCTCACACACCTGAGACTTGTCTCGTCGTGTGGGCCCTGCCCGGGGCGGGCCGCTGTTAGAGTCTAGATATCACATCGCTAGACCTCGCCTTCTCTTGATCAGCCTCAGTGCAGGGTGGAGGGGTCACTCTCCTCTCAGTATGTGTGGTTAATAACCGTCTATAGTGGAATACCATAGAATAAGTATGTTAACTGGCTATAGTGGAATACCATAGAGAATGTATGTTACTAACTATCTACATTAAAAAACCATAGAATATGTATGTTACTAACTATCTACATCAAAACACCATAGAATATGTATGTTACTAACTATCTACATCTAAACATCATATGTATGTTAACTGTCTATAGTACAACACTATAGAGAATGTATGTTACTAACTATCTACATTAAAACACCATAGAGAATGTATGTTAACTGTCTAAAGTACAACAACATAGAATATGTATGTTACTGGCTATAGTACAACACCATAGAGAATGTATGTTACTAACTATCTACATCAAAACACCATAGAGAATGTATGTTAACTGTCTATAGTACAACACCATATAGAATGTATGTTAACTGTCTATAGTACAACAACATAGAATAAGTATGTTAACTGTCTATAGTACAACACCATAGAATATGTATGTTATTAACTATCTACATTAAAACAACATAGAGAATGTATGTTAACTGTCTACAGTACAACACCATAAAGTGAATATGGTTATCTCACCCCTGGTACAAGTTTAGCCATAGGAATAATCTTAGAAATGATTACCTGTAAAGGGACATACTATGCCATGGCCATGGTGGAGTGAATGTGAGATGACGTCCTACGCTATTAACCAACTGGATTTAATCCGAATTATTATGATATTGTGATGTTATATAATGACATTGAAAGGTGTGAGATAAATCCAGAACTGCACTTGGATCATAAAATACACAATACGCAACTTGTTTGGACGCGCCGTAATCCTTACTCGGCTTCGCTTCGATGACGATTGCGATCAATCCAAACTTGTGGAGTATTGTGTATTTATACGATTTTTGATGCAGTTTTACATAGTTACTGTCTACAGTAGAACACCATGGAGTGTGTGTGTTTAATGTCTCCAGTAGAACACTCTCAGTGCGTGTATACACGTTGGGCGTGCGGGGAACCTCGTTGTGTACATTACATGGGACTGGGTCTGTGACTAACACACTCCCTCTCACTAAAAACGCCATATTTATCTCACAATCGATCATCTAATATGCCCCGTGCGTGTGATACGGAAGGCCCCGTAGGCGTGTTGACATACAGCGGGGTAATATCGCTGGTTCCTCGCCCGTCTTTGTGAGTTTCAGCTTGTATGGACGTTGCCCAGCGGCGGATGTAAACGCAATGTGGCGTCGCGTCCGGGTCCAGAACGCGCGGGTCTGAGACGCGCGGGTCTGAGACGCGCGGGTCTGAGACGCGCGGGTCTGAGACGCGCGGGTCTGAGACGCGCGGGTCTGAGACGCGCGGGTCTGAGACGCGCGGGTCTGAGATTGGCAGGTCTGGGACGCGCGGGTCTGGGACGCGCAGGTCTGAGATTGGCAGGTCTGAGATTGGCAGGTCTGAGATTGGCAGGTCTGAGATTGGCAGGTCTGGGACGCGCGGGAGACGCTCGGGTCCAGGACGCTCGGGTCCGGGACGCTCGGGTCCGGGACGCTCGGGTCCGGGACGCTCGGGTCCGGGACATGCGTGGTCTGAGATGCGCGGGTCTGAGACGCCGGGTCTGAGACGCCGGGGCCTTGTTTCTTAGTCACGATTTCCTCTTTGTAAGACATCTTACAGCTGTCAGTGTACTATAGATAAGACATCTTTGGGGATCGGCCAACGATTGTCCCTCAAGGGCACTTAGGCTGCAGCCAGGTGTACTATAGATAAGACATCTTTAGGATCACGTGGTTCCAAATGTCTTCCAAAGTGTCTTAGACCTAAGACATTTATGGACATGTCGTACAGAATGCGCAACTTCATTTCCCGTAAGAATTAAGCAATGAAATTTTAAGACAAGTAAGGGACCCATATAACCTATAATCGTACCAAATATGAAGAAGATCGGTCAAACGGTTCCGACGTTATTCGTGTTTGAATATCGTCATAGCAATTGTCTGCTCTGGTGGCCAGTGTCTATCAGAGAGCATCAGAGCACACCTCGCTAATTTATGCGGCGACCTAGACATTGTCCCCAGGGAAATTCAATTTTCACTTAGTACATTATAGCAGACTTTAGACTCTACATTACACCTGATGAAGGCCAAACCATAAAGGCCAAAACGTTGTGTCTTTTTCAAACTACAAAACTAATGTAAACAAAAGTATTAATAAACATATCTAGAAATGGTTTGTTGGGTATGTGAAATTTTCAAATTGAAATTAAAAGAAAAAAATTTAGACATAGACAGGTATCGAACCCCCAATCATCAGATTCTGAGGCAGGTGCTCTAACCACTTCACCACAAATATTTCACTCCTAGGTATAAGCTACCCTGAAGCTGGTACTGGGCAGTCTTTGCAGTATAGAACCTGAGACAGTTCTATACTTGTCTTAGACAAGGACATTTTTAGCGGTGATCGAACGTGGCACGCTGAGACACTGTCTATAGTACACCCGCCATTTTGTGTCTTGCAAATTGTCTTCCAATCGCAGAGATGTCTCAGGGTATCGTTGGCAGATTATGTCGTGACTGAGAAACAGGGCCCGGGCCTTGGATATGTGGGTCTAAGACACACTGGCCTGAGACATTAAGGTGTTGGACGGGTCTGAAACATAAAGGTGCGGGATGCACAGGCCTGAGACATGTTGGTCAGAGACAAGCAGGTCTAAGACGAGTCGGTTTGAGATGCACAGGTCTGAGACATAAAGGTGTGGGAAGAGTGGGTCTGAGACACGGGGGTCTAAGACGCATGGGTCTAAAGCGCCAGGTCCACTAAGGCGACCAAGTGAATGCGTCTGCGATCCATGCGACTTTGCGAATCCCATGGGATGATATAAATATTCAATATATTGAATATTGTCGCAAGGCATTTGTATGTCCATGTGAACGTCTGCGAACGTCTGCGAATGTCTGCGAACCTAAATTCGCATGGAAAATCGCCTTAGTGGATCTGGCGCTTCAGACACGCGGGTCTGAGACATGTGGGTCTGACATACACGGGTCTAAGACATGGGGGCCTAAGACACAGGGGTCTGAGACATATGGGTGTGAGATGCGTGGGTCTGAGACATGCAGGTTTAAGATGCATTGGGTTTGGACCATAAAGGTGTGGGATGAGCAGGGATGAGACATGCGGGTCGTAGAACTAGGAATAGATGGGCTCTTACTAATGGGACCTGTACTGCCGGGACCAGACCAACTGGACCTGGACTTACCGAACCTGGAGTAACCGGACCTGGACTAACCGGCCCGGGACTAATCAGACCGGGACCAACCAGACCGGGACCAACTGGCCCTGGACTAACCGGACCTGGACTAACCGGACCAGGACCAACTGGACCGGTACAAACCGGACCGGGAAAACTGGACCGGGACAAACCGGACAGGGACAAACCGGACCGGGACAAATTGGACCTGGACTAACCGGACCTAGACCAACCGGACTGGGAAAACCAGACCGGGACTAACGGGACCTGGACTAACAGGAAAGGAAATAACAGAACCGAGGCTGACCCGACCAGGGCTAACCCGACCAGGGCTAACTGGACTGAGACTAACCGGACTGGGGCTAACTGGACTAGGGCTAACGGAACCGGGGCTAACCGGACCGGAGTTATCGGGACCGGGGCTAACAGGACCGGGGCTAACCCGACCGGGACTAACCGGATCGGGACTAACTGGACCGGGGCTAACTGGACCAGGGCTAACTGGACCGGGGCTAACTGGAAAGGGAATAACATAACCGAGGCTAACCCGACCGGGGCTTACCCACCCGGGACTCACTGGACCAGGACTAACTGGACCAGGGCTAACTGGACCAGGGCTAACTGGACCGGGGCTAACCCGACCAGGACTAACCCGACCAGGACTAACCGGACCGGGGCGGGTTTGGCGGCGGGGTTGGGTCGGGTCGGAGTGATAGTGGAGCTGGCAGCTGCCCAACTCGTCTTTTGTCTCAGGGCTTGCTCGGCGGACACTGTTCATGATTTGCGCACGCGACCGGAGACGCCGGCGCGCGGGGCATGACGGGACGTGGTGCTGGTGCCGCGTCTCAGCTGCGTCTCTCCCCGCGTCTACAGAGCGTCCACAGAGTCTAGACGGCGTCTCTGTGACGTTTCTCTAGTGCCAATAAGGTATCAGTCCAGTCAGTAGCGTCTCTACTGCGTCTGTACTGCGTCTATACTGCGTCTCTCAAGTGACGTCATAGCGTCCTTCTTGCGTTTCTCATTGTTTCAATATATATATATATATATATATATATATATATATATATATGTATATATATATATATATATATACTCTCTCTGTCAATATCTGAATCATCCTTGCTGTGGATCGTCCTCATTTCTGCGACATTTTGTGTGTGTGTGTTTTTGGGTTTTTTTCGTCAACGTATTAAGGACGTAAATGTGTGCTGTTTCTATAGCACCCTGTTCTCCACCCCGCTCCCCCGCTCCCCCGCTCCCCCGCTCCCCCCGCTCCCTCCCCGCTCCCCCGCTCCCCCGCTCCCCCCCCCCGCTCCCCCGCTCCCCGCTCCCCCGCTCCCCCGCTCCCCCGCTCCCCCGCTCCTCCGCTCCCCCGCTCCCCCGCTCCCCGGGTCGTCGTCGTCGGCGCCCCGACACCGCGCTTTGTCTCGCGACGCTTTGTCCGGACGTTTCATCCACGCATGCGCAGCGAGGAGGCCCGGGAGGCGGCGGTGTATGTGTGGGGGGGGGGGGGAGAGGCGGGTGTGTGTGTGTGTGGTGTGTGGCGGGGGGAGCAGGGGAGAGAGAGGTGGGGGGTGATAATGTCAGGCAGGCGTGGTCATTTTTCTGGCGGTCGGATGTTGCCCATGTCCCATTTGATGCCATTTCCCTGTCCCCTCCGCTTTGCCTCAATGTGCGTCGTGCGGGGCGGGCGGCGCACTTTGTCCAGATGGAGGCGGGCAGCGGGCGGGCAGCGGGCGGGCAGCGGACGGGCTGAGGGCCGGGGAGGGGGCGGGGAGAGGGCCGGGGGCCCATCGACCCTGGAGGAGGGCG